>VWZP01002779.1:1184041-1215164 GCA_013396995.1 Dicaeum eximium
GCTGCCGGCGGAGGGCGGCGGGGGCCGGCGGGCGCCCTTCCTGCTGCGGGCGCTGCGCATCGCCGTGGTGGTCTGCCTCTACTGGTTCACCTCCATCGCCATGGTCTTCCTCAACAAGTACCTGCTGGACAGCCCCTCGCTGCGCCTCGACGCCCCTCTCTTCGTCACCTTCTTCCAGTGCGCCCTGACGGCCGCTCTCTGCCTGGGCCTCAGCCTGGGGGCGGCCTGCGGGCCCCCCTGCGCCAGCCTGCCGCCCCTCCGCCTCGACCCCAAGGTGTCCCGCAGCGTCCTGCCCCTCTCCGCCGTCTTCATCGGCATGGTCACCTCCAACAACCTCTGCCTCAAGCATGTCGGCGTGGCCTTCTACAACGTGGGGCGCTCCCTCACCACCGTATTCAACGTGCTGCTCTCCTACATCCTCCTCAAGCAGACCACCTCCCTCTATGCCCTTCTGGCCTGCGGAGTCATCATAGGTGAGGGGAAGCAGGAAGGGCTGCGCCCATCCCACAGCCAGCCCCAGAGAGATGGCGGTGGGGTGTCTTTCCCTTGGGAAGTCATCCCCACCTGCGTGGCAGCTCCCTGGTGAGGTGGGGTAGCTCAGGGCTCGTGCCTTGCTCTGTCTGTGGCAACCAAATTTGTATGTCTGGAGGATGTAGGTGACTCCTTAAGAGAAGAAATTGCTCTCGTTTGACACAGCTCCCTTTTTCCTTTGAGCACTAAAACGTATCTACCCTCTAATGAAGTTTAATTTGCCTTACCTTTTTGTTTCTTCCCCCTGTACCGGCCATAAAATAGCAGGTGGTTTTCTCCCTGTTCCCAAGTCTTTGTTGATTATTAACTTTGGTAACAATAACATTTATGTCAGCACCACTGGGACCATACAATGGAGCCAGCCATTTGGTTTTTACAGTAGGTTGAATGTGTGTGATAAAGGATTAGCTGATCAAGCCAAGCGTAAAACACAACCAGAAGATCTGGTTGTGTGGTTTGGATGTAGGGCAAGGCATTGAGTGGCTTAACAGGAATGCTTATAAGTTGTCCATTCCAAAGGCCAACTAATCCCAAAAGCTACCTTCCACTGAAGAGCCACTTAGATGCCAAGAGTGGTGAACTGTTGATTTCAGTCTGGTCCCAGGTCTGCATGTGTTCACTTAGTGTTAGACAGCTGGATGGAATCACATGGAAATAAGAGAATCTCATCTCAGCGGAAGAGGTGAACAGGAACAGAGTTACTTTGTTTTCTACAAGTGATGCAAGCAATTGCCTTCAGCTAATCTTTTGTTCAGGCATTGCCCAGGAGTGTGGTGCCTGGCAGCCTGACAGGGTTTCTCTAAGGTTAAGACTCTGTCCTCCTGGCCCCATCTCCTTTTGCTGTGAGAGCATTGCCGGCGTGCCTACAGCAGCATAGCTGAGCACCCTCTGTGGCCTGACAAAGCCCCTCCTGTCTGCATCAAACCCATTTGTGTCTGGGCTTTGTTTCAAGCGTGTTTGGTGCTTTGCAGGCAACTTCCCAGACAACCTCCGACAAGAAGCATGGAAATGTGGTGCAGTGCTCCTTTGGTAGTTCATCTCCCTTTTGTGAGCTGGATGGGGAGAGGTCTCCCTCTCTGCCCTGGAGGTGCAAAGCCTGTAGCTCCTGTTTTGGAGGTGGTTAGACAGTGCTTTGCCCATCAAAGTTTAACATGAAGATACTATATGCAGTTTCTGCCTTTTGAATCTTTTTTTTTTGATCATGCTTAATATTACATCCATGTTTTTACTATCTTTCTATCTCCTTCTCTGATGTATCTTTTCCTTCCTACTAGCAGCAGAGAAAAGTCTATAAAGTTGGGGCTTTTTCAAACTTTGAAGAATATTTTTTCTACCCATGTGTCAGTTTTCAGCCTTTTTAATTAAAGACAAAATGGTCTCCAGAAAACTACCTATGTGCATAAATTAGCTGGAATAGTAGTTTCTGAGCTAGTGCTGCCTGCTGAGTGTGGGAATTAGTCCTCTGAGGTTGAATTACCCTCAGAGTAAATTTCCTGCACTCCCAAAATAAGTCTTCCCAGGACACAAGTCACGGCATTTTGTGGGTTCACATAACAGAAGGGGGAAGCCCTTAAGCCTGTCTCTTGTTGTTGTTGTTCATTACAAAGTAAATGATGGATTTTTGACTCTATGTTCTGAGCCTTTCAGCAGTTGTTCAGACAATGCCTGATTTGTTTGGTTGCAGGTGGCTTCTGGCTGGGTGTTGACCAGGAAGGAGCAGAGGGCACTCTATCATGGACAGGTATATTCTTTGGGATCTCAGCAAGCCTTTGTGTCTCTCTCAATGCCATCTACACCAAGAAGGTGCTGCCTGTGGTGGATGGTAGCATCTGGCGCCTGACCTTCTACAACAACATCAACGCTTGTGTCCTGTTCTTCCCCCTCATGGTGCTGCTGGGCGAGTTCCGCACCCTCTACCACTTTGACAAGCTGGGCAGCCCCAGTTTTTGGGGCATGATGACCCTGGGGGGAGTGTTTGGCTTTGCCATTGGGTACGTGACTGGACTGCAGATTAAGTTCACTAGCCCACTCACCCACAACGTGTCTGGGACAGCCAAGGCCTGTGCACAGACAGTGCTGGCTGTTATCTACTTCGAAGAGACAAAGAGCTTCTTGTGGTGGACGAGTAACTTGATGGTTCTGGGGGGCTCCTTTGCCTACACATGGGTGAAAGGACTGGAAATGAGAAAGGTGCAAGAGGATCCTAATGTCAAAAGTGGTGAAAGAAATGAGACTGGTGTGTAGGCGGCTCCTGCACCTCTATTTTTGGGCCTGGGGGGGAATAACCATTGGTGCTCCTTTCCTCTTGGGGAGAAGAAGAGCAAGGAGCAGGAAAAAATGCACCTGCAAAGTGTATGGGGAACTGTGTCAGGAACCAGAGCCAAAGACCTGACTGGATCATGTTTTATCTCACCCCGTGTCAGAGCTGGGGAGAGCATGTGTTGTAGAGATCAACTGGGTTTTTTGGGGATTTTCTTGTTGTGATTGATTTTTAAAATGGATGTTGTTATTTACCTGATCTGGGAAATTTGCATCTGGGGGGGTTGGGCTCATATCAGACAAAGACTGGAATGGGAGCTTTGTGTAATTAAGGACCTGGAATTAACTGAATGAATACAACCTGAAGTTATAAAATCCTGAACCTGCAGGTAAGGAAGAGGCAAGCAGCCAGACTGCTTGGGTTAGACTTCAGTAAACTGTTCTACTGTATAAGGTTTTGCAACAGCCGTTCTTCCTGTTGCCCCATTCAGTGCAGAGAATGGAAATTCTCTCCCTTCTGGCTATGTACAAGTCTAAGCAACAGCAGTGCCTCCAAAACACCTTTCCAAAGAATCAGTATCACATCCTTCTGAGGTTTTTTCCTGTGTTTCTTTACACCTGGTTTCTCAGTTTGAGGAAGCATGCTAAGGGTCGGGAATTAAACTTCTCATTCTCTCTGCACTGTGTCCAGTGAGGGAGGGCATGCTCGCTCCAGTGGCCTTTCTCGTGGAGGAGTGAGCTTGGCCTGTGTCACTCAGTGACAGGCAGGAGCAGAAGAGTTACTCTGAAACACTTGCTGCTGTAGGGTGGGGATCCCAGTTCACAGGGGGTTTGCAGCACTTCTCTTCACCCTCTTTGTAGGGGGTAGGTTTGTATTGAAAGTGGGGTTGTCACCGGTTCCTTGTTTCAGCGGATTTGTTCAGTGTTTACTTTGTAGCTTGTCCAGTGTATGCAGTTTGCCTTTTGATTTGTTCCTTTTAAATACCCCCATGGCCAGCTCAGTGAATCCCTCAATGCAATGAGTTTTGCTCGACTACATCAATCCCTTTGCTTGGAACTTGCTGCTGAACAGATCTGCAGAAATCTCTACCCACCCCCCCCCATCTGGTTTTATACAATACAGTATGGCTGTGCTGCAATTTCTGATTCCTGGGGTCAGCAGCAGCAAACATCCTGTGGCGAGCCGTGATGTTGCACCAGCTTTCTAAATCCCTGGCCCTTTTAAACATCGAGTTCCTCGGATAGCAATCCTGGGCAGTCCCTGCCATTGCTTCATACCCGGCTCCATGGTTCTTACATGATGTACCGTGTCCCGTCAGTGATGGCTGGCCACACCTACCAAAGAACACTCCATTTCCACCCGGAATATGTTCCTGTTGAATTTGGGGGTGTGGAAGGGGCTCCTGCTCCAGGTTTCATGGCCACAGGTACCTTTTCAATGCAGGCAGACATTTGGGGTCCTTGAACATTTTGCTGTTGTTTTTTCTTTTTTTAATGAAAAGACAGATTTCTAACGTTGGCCTGTAACGGCCAACCTGCTGACTAAATTCGGGGGTCGCTCTCTTGTTTTCTGGGGGTGGCAGCGACATTTCCGGGCCGGGTTCGGGCGACGCCACCCCGCGGGCGACAGCTGCGGCCTCGGCCGCTGGGGGGCAGCACAGCGCCCCCGGCGCGCTGCTCGCCCCGCCCCGCCGCGCTGATTGGNCCGCGGGCTGCGGCTCCACGACAACCCCGCGCTGCAGGAAGCGCTGCGGGACGCCACGTCCATCCGCTGCATCTATATCCTGGACCCGTGGTTCGCCGCCTCCTCCGCCGTGGGCATCAACCGCTGGCGGTGAGTGGCAGCGGGCCTGCGGGCCGCGGGTGGGACCGTGCGGGACGAGGAGGCTCCCGCGGCGCCGGAGCGCTCGGGGCGCGGTGTGGGCCGTGTCGGTCGGGCCGCAGCAGCGCAAGCGTCCGTGTCGGGCCCACTTAGAGCTCCTGCCGGCCCTCCCGCAGGAGAGCGGCTGTGCCGCGTGCGCTTGGCCTCGCCGCGGCTTTCCCAGCGTGCTGCCTGACTGTGTGGGAGGATGCCTTCAACTTTATGTAATGTCATTAGACTTCGGCAGTGCGGAGAGTGCATGAGAGCAGCAACGTTTAGCTTTGGGAAAGCCTTTTCTCTGAATTCAGAGACGAGGGCAAAGACTGAGGTTCGTGACTGCAGCACGCCTCCCCTGTGCCCTTGGGCTGCCGGCGCGCGTAGGCATGTGCGCACGGAGCTGCCTTCCTCCCATCGCTCCGTCTTTTTGGGGAAATGCACATCGGCTGCTGCTGAGAAACTAGAGATGAAGCTCTAGGGGCTTTTCCTCATCTCTGCAAATGGAAAAATGTATAGCATAAGTCATGTCTGTGCAAAGATCAAGACCTCACGTACCTGTAGCCAGTAACATTACATAATGCTGTTGTGTCAGGTCTCAGCAGCCTAAACATTTGGAACCCAAATCCAGATAGGGATTCTCCTGGGCAAGACTCCCCTGCAGACAAGTGAAGCTGATCTCCCACTACCCTCTCAGAGGAAGCCGACAGCCAGCCACCTGGCTAAAGATGCTTTGAGAGCTCTTGGAAATGTCACGTGGCTGTGCACTAGGGAAACTGTAGCTGTAATTGATAGCCTCTGCTGTGCACCTTAGCTTCATTTCAAGGAATGGGATTGTATGGGTCATATCTGTGTGTTTCTAGAACCCCACAGCAGAGAATGGCTGAAAAATTGGAAATGGGTAGAAGTCGCCTCAGTATAGTCATTCAAAGTACAGGAAATTGTGAATTCTGGTATAGGAATCTGAATTGATCTTTCCATAGACCAGGCTTTCTACAGGCAGCAGCAGACAGAAATGCCTTTCACGTGCTGCTGTGTTGCTGGCTGTCCTCATTTGGAAGAACCAAAGTGGTGCCACAACAGATTAATTCCTGATCTGTTTAATCCTTGTTTGTTTCCACCAACGTTGCAAAGGGAGGGAAACAGGAGTCTTCTTTATGTTGTAATCATGGAATATGTGATCAAGCAAAGTTTTTAAAATAATGTTTTCTTGGAGGTGTGAAACTACTGCAGATGTCAGAAGTTAGCACCACTGGCTGTTAGGCCAAAAACATATTATCAAGTTACTTAGGTTGGCCAAAGTTCCATTCATTCCCATTGCAAGCCTTGGCTTTGTTTTGGTAATTTTTTTTAATCCAAATGTTTGTATTCAGAGTTCTGTTCTTCAAAGGCAAATGCTTATATTTTACCTAGTTCTCACAAATATATCATGTTGAAAATCCCTTGTTATTTAACTGCACAGCATGTGTGAGCCATATAGGACTAATGCTTGTTAAAATTTTTAGAACACCTGGACAGTTGATGCTTGTATTTAATAAATGGAAAGTGGGCTGGGGCTCAGGGAGTGGTTTGTTTAGGTTACCTGGACCTGGTTCTGGGTGTTCTCCTTTGTGATAGAGTGCCCTTCTTTCTGTGAACCGTGCACCCTTTTCTCCCTCCAGAAGTGCAGGGCGAGCTTGTTCTGTCTGGAAGCTCACAGTTTACATTATGGGCGGCACAGCTGAGGAGAGGGAAGTTGCTACTTTGCTGCGCAGTTGGAGTAGCTTGGCTCCCCCAGCTGTGGGTGGTCTTTAGGGAGCTGAGGCAGTTCTGGCAGATCACACTGCAGAGTGGGCATGGAGGGAAAGGTAAGGGTTGGCAGGCTCACTTACAAGGGGTTGTGTGTTTGCCACCAGTGCTGGGTGCTGAGGAGACACTACAGTTTTAAAGCCGGTGTCTTTTGTAGAGTTACAACAAAATGAAGTAACTATGTAGATGCGGTGATGTGTGACTGGGAAAGCAAATGTTCTACATTTGGTGTTTTATAGCTTAGTGGGGGATCAGTAAGACATACCATTAAATCCAGAAAGCACTTACATGGCTTTTTAGAGTGTTGGGGTGAGAGAGAATAGATGAATGTCTTGGTATGCTCTCATCTCTGTGCCTTCATGGTGCAAGGTGAATTTCAGTTCTCTTTGCAATTATTCAAAGTACAGATGATTCTCGCCTCGGGAGGTCTTGGTGCTCAGTCTTGTGCTACTGATGAGCTAGAAGAGTACATTTCTCTGCTGTGACATGGTGTGCTTGTAGCTAGAACTGTAAAACCTGCACAGTTCTTGCAGTATTTCATTTCTTTCCTTAGAGTAATGGATAAAAATTTTTCTGCTTCATATGCAAAATCTGGTTTTGACCCAAAACTTGTGAAAAAATGTACAGTAGGAAATTACATGGTTTATGCTTTCTCTGTGTAATGTGGAGAGAAGAATTGACAAGGGTGTTCTCCCACCTCTGAGGGAGAACATGGGAAGTGGGTTGCAGTAAGAAGAAAATCCTGGAAGCCTCTTGGATCTGGACAAGCACAAATTGCATATGAATGGGAAATTGCATGTGAATGGGAGCTGGCTGATGCTGCAATCTCATAAAAGTTGTTAGACAGACCGGGGATAAATATGAATGCTTGTTTTCTGATTCTTGTCCAAACTTCCAGTTTGATTTAGTGATGCCAGTTTGCTGGAGTTCCATGTAAATTTTCATTTGCCTTTTAGCTGTAACCCATCTGACTGACACTAACTGCTGTTGTTTGTTCTCTGCAGATTTCTTCTCCAGTCCCTGGAAGATCTGGACAACAGCTTAAGGAAACTGAATTCTCGCTTGTTTGTTGTGCGAGGGCAGCCAACAGATGTCTTCCCAAGACTCTTTAAAGTAAGAGAATAATTTTTTAGAGCATAATGAAGAAAAAGTGGTGACCTGGTGCTAAACTTGCTTTCACTCCCTAATGATTGGTGATTCCCTTGGCATCTCTTTAACTATAACCAGTTGTTCACTGTACCAAACTTTCCTCCTTACTAACTGCTATCTATAAGGGCCAGCTTGGGAGCCAGATCTGCACCTGAGCTCAGACTTGCAAAGGAATGTAGTTGTAGGGTGTAACCTAGTATCAGGCTGCTCAAGCTTCTCTTTTTGGATGGTGGTCTTGAACTTTGTTTCTCTAAGTAAGCTCTCACAGGGCTGCTCTGTGACACTCAGACCCTTCTTTGTTGAGAGCTTCTTCCCTAGTGGCTATTTGCTTATTGTAAATAAATTTTTACTTAGGAAGACTGCTGTGTCCATAGACCTTTACAGACAACAGAGGAAAGTACACTGGTCTGTATGTGAATTGTAAATAGGATTTTGTGTTAAAATTTCAAAATTGGGGACCTTTTATGTTAGCTGACCTTCCTCTTCTGTTTCTGTTCAAGACTGCAGTTTAATAATCTCAATAGCAGGATATAGCTTGGGTCCAAGCTTCCTGCTGATGTGCTGTTTAGGATGTGGAATATGCAGTTACCTTGGTGATCAATAATGGGTTAGTGGGGTACATTTCTAAAGTGATGTGTCAGTGCTGCAGATGTCAGGGCTAACAAGAGCATCTCATTGAATATCAGGGCTTCTCATACAGTGTCATTCTTCTCCATCCTGCTCTAAGATTGTATTTCCCAATGACAATGTCTTTGATAAAAATGAAGAAAACATGGCTCCCAATAGTCCTATGAGTTGGGGTTGTCATGTGGGCTGTGCCTTACTATGGGTGACAGAACTAGTGTCCCTCAAGTCCTACTATAGACCAGCTGCCAAGGAGAGGTGAATTTGAATATGTACCCTCCTTCTGTAAATGGTTCTGATGTGTATTTTCTGGAGGGCAGTTAGTACTGGGGAGGAGCTGGACTGTGCAGATGAGAAGGGGCACTCATACTTATTTTGGCTTCTGCATCTTAACACATGACACAAATTATGTACTGCTTTTAGCCTTTTCAGAGTCTGGATTATTTTTATCTTTTGATCTGCGAAAAAGTTCTGGCTAGTAGTAGTTCATGCCCTCTTTAGTTCAGGATATTCACGGGATAATTAAAACTTTCTCAGAGAAAAATGCTTATTTGGATAAAGAACAAAAACTAGTTGACAGAGTCTGAAATTTGGAGAGATTGATTGTGTAGTCAGCCAGGACTGCTTTTTGCTGCAGTATGTTTTGTCCAGGCAGGTGAGCTGATGAATATCTCAGATGTGCTGTAACAGAGCTGAAAAAAGTAGAGGGAAGTTTATGCTATTACATGGTAAATGTATGGCTTTGGTAGGGATTGAGGCCTCTCCAGAGGTGCTGCACTGAACACAGAATTAGCAGTAGCTCATGCCTTGCTGTCAGCTTTTGTGGAGAGTTATGTCACATTTGCTACTGCAATACTTAGGCCTAGTGTAATTTCTGCTCTCACTGCCAGTAGCTGAGCTGTGTTGTCATTAACAGTCACTGCAAAGGCACTACTGTGTATGGATACCATGACAAGTGTACTTGTTAGCAATGTGTTAACCTTTGCAGAAGTTCTTTGTCTCACTTCTTCTGAATAAACATCTGTAGTTTTACCTCTTCTATAAAAGTGTGCTGTTTGTTCACTGAAATGTTTTCACAATCCCTTTGGTGTTTTTTCCCCTAAAGTTTTTCTTTGCTCTAGGTTAGATACTAAGAGGCAAGTCATCAGTCATGACTTTTCTTTTGTATATCTGCACCAATTTACTGTCATACAGGTAACAGGTTTTCTGGTTGTTTGTGCTCTGCTTCCCATGTACTACTGCATCACATAAAGCAGTGGCCTTCTCAAAAATGTGGGAAATACAGGAATTTAAAGTGTTGGATGCTTACCTAAAATCCCTGTAAGCCTAATGATTTTTTATTCCATTCTTTCAAGGTAGTAATGTGTATTCCTTTGAGACCAAATCCATCTTTTCCAAGGCTTCCAGTTTATTCTGGCTTTCTTATAGAAGAAAGGAAAGTTTAAAATGAAGCTGTTAAATCACATAAGAGCAGGACAGGGCCTGGAATGTGTCTGTCTGACCTCTGCTCTGAGTTATGGATGCTGTCATGTTCTGACTTTGAAAAATGGGTGGAGGATCTCTTTAAGATGTACATCCATTGGTTAATTTTTTCTTCCTTTCCTTCCTTTTCCTGTCCTTCCTAAAATTAATTCTAGGGCTGAATCTGCAAGTTTAGAAATGTAGGTGGCTTGTACAATTGTTTTCTGCTTCTAAATCCCCTTCCACATCTTTGGCATTATTTTTAATAGTCTTCAGAGAAGTAGCCACATCTGTTCTTTGTGCTTTGCTTCTGTTTTGCAGGTAGAAAAGTCTCGTATATACAGGGGTGATTTAGACTGTCTCACTTGGAGAATGTGGTTCTCTAGTTGTGTGAGGGGTTTTTTTTTAAATGTCTGCAGATTTCTGGTTGTGTTTGCTAAACAAATCTGTGGGCTGCTGTTCTGCTTGATGGATGTCTTGGGAGGGTCGCTGTGGAAACCATTAAACCTCCTCTCATAGGATTCATTTTCTGAGGAAAACTAGGCCATAGACTTTGAGAACAATCTGTGCTCTAGAAAGGCCTGGAAGAGGCTGAGTGCTCTTTCATAAGGCTTATGCCATGTAATTTGTGAGGGATCTATTAGAGGTATGAAGATCAGAATAAGTGCATGGCTTGACTAGGGGGGGTTGGAACTAAGTGATCTTTAAGGTTCCTTCCAGCCCCAACCATTCTGTAATTCTACAATTCTAAAATAACTCCAAAAAGGCATGACTTTAAATATGAATTGCAATATCATACTCTATTGTGCTCACCAGAAAGGTTCGCTCAGTTGCTGTCCTATGCCCTGCAGTTTCCTGTTTCTTTCTGTTTGGGATGGACATGGGTTTCCTGTTGTGTGATGTCTTCAAAGAGACATCATGAAAAATCTAGAATGTATTGGTTTTACTTAATGTCACCACATAAAAACACAGTTGAGCAGGACTTCTGTTAAAACAGTTTTTTTAAATGCCTTTTCTGCAAATGCTGGAAGAGGATGGTAAGGTTACTTCAGGACAGCATGTGCACCAAAACGTGGTATTGGTAGGCTCAGGGACTGAGCTGAAACCTAAGAACAGTAACAGACAAGAACTGAACCTCCTCTGATGTGTTTGAAACCTGACATCTACAAATTTGCATAGCAGATGTGATGTTTGCTAGAGCTGATAAAATTTTTGCTTCTTTGCTTATCTCAAATTCAGATTGCTGTTCCTAACATCAACACTCTCAAAGCTTCCAGAACTTTAAACTGCTCAGGAATTCTGAAATCTTCATTTGTAATTGTGCTGGTTAGAAATAGTCTTCTGTTTGACCAGTATTGTTTTTCTTGCAGGAATGGGGAGTCACTCGTCTCACCTTTGAATATGACTCGGAGCCGTTTGGAAAGGAGAGGGATGCAGCTATTGTCAAACTGGCCAAGGAGGCTGGTGTGGAGGTGGTGATAGAGAACTCCCACACCCTCTATGACCTGGACAGGTACGGGGAGAGAAAGGGCAGAGGTGCTGTCTGGGCTAGGCTGGGATTGTCATGTCTGCAAAGACTTCAGTCTCTTCCATTACACTGATCACTGTCATCCTGAGTGAGCCTATAAGGATTACTCTGCACGCTCCACTTTTGATTAGAATGCGTCAAAGTGCTGACAGTGACGTGAATGTACAGAAAGGTGTTGCCTCAAGCTTATTAAACTCTGTACTTGAGTGTCATTTAATTTGCTCAGCTGTGTCCTATTGATTGCTCTCCTTGAGCATATCCTCAGTGTATGGACTGCTTTTTTTTTGCTTCATTGTAATAAAGATAGTTGAGCTGTTGTCTCAAACAGGTTATGAAAGCAGGGCTTTTAACTGATGGATGTGTCAGGACACCTGGAAGAAGTAAAATAAGGTAGATTGGGACAAACTTTCCTTTGTCTTTGTTGTGTGTTTGCTCTGTTGATGTTGAGTTTTTATGTATTTACTTATATGTATAATATAAGTATACATAGATGTATACATGTGTATACATGTGATTTTAAACCGTGGTGAGTCTTTCAGCAAAGACTCTAGGGTATGCTTGACTTCAAAGTCAGTGCAGTGCTTTAGTACTATTCTTACAGGTTGCTTGCTTTTTTTTATTTTCCCCTTTTTCCCCCCCTTTCTTTCTGATGTGACTTGTGCCAGTAATGTTGAATGTAGATTTTTCTCCTATAAATCTTTAACATCCATAATTTCCTATGGGAAGGAGCTTCGCAGATAGCACATACTGTGTGGAAATGTTTGTCTCTGGAGTGAGGAGGATTCTTGAACCTGTCTCATGAGCAGGTGCTGCTTTCTAATTCTGCTTTAGAAAACCATGTTTATTTCCAGTGTTTATTACATCCTCACCCCTCCAGTGTCAGTGGCCATGATATTCTTCATGTCACCTATGTCTTTTCCAAAGTGGAGAGTTTCAGGTGGAATCTGTTCTAAATCTCTTGTAAGTTTTATCACCTTTCTTTATACTTCCAGGTGTTTCTAGAGGTGGAGAGCAGTGGTGAAAATGACAACGAGTGTGCAAAATGTAGAAGCAACATGGATTTTTAGAGTGCTGTAATGTTTCCTGTCTTTTCCTAACAGTCAGTAGCATTATTTCTGCTTTTTCTGAATGCTGCTTAAGCATTAGACTGATGTCTCAGGACTTCTTCCAGATTGGTCATAGCTATTTGAGAGGCTGCTACTGTATAAATAAGTTTAGGATGCATATGGAGAAGCAACATGACCAACACTGCAATTTCGTCTGATATTTTTGGCAGCTGGTTATGTGGTATATAGGGAAATTTTTAAGTTGCCTTTTATTTTTAGCTATCCCAGATAGCTTATTGCATCAGTAAAACCTTATCATCATGCTCTTTTTTGTCCTTTCCCAGGGGATTTTTTTTTTTAAATATTGAGCAGCACAAGCCCTAGCTCAGCTGTGTATAGGATTTCTCTTCCTGTTGGAAAAATAGATTCCTTCTCTAATTCTGTATGTCAAAGAATTTTCTGTCTGTGTGGACCTTTTCCTTTATTGCAAATTATTGTGGTTTCTTTAAATTTTTTTCAGTGAGGGATCTAGTCAGATGGCTTCTCAAAATTCACATGGGATATATCAACTAAATCTCCCTTGCCCCAGGCTCAAATGTCTCTTAATAGATTTTCGGGCACAACTTCCCCTTTACCAAGGCCAAATTAACCCTCCAACATATTGCATGTATCCATGCATTCACTGTTTCCATTAGTATTTTCTACCCATCTGCCTAATGTTCATATCAGTCTATTCATTTGTCCCTCTGATGCCCCTCAAATGCTTTTAAAATCTGGAGTGGTATTTAGGTTTTTTTTCCCTCATAGTATTTGGACAGTTTTATATTACATGCAGCAGCTATTAGTTTGTCTATTTCATTATGTCCTTTACAATTTCTGGGTGAATATTTGGTGGCCCTGGCAAGCTTTACAAGCATAGCATTGGTTTGTGGCACTTTTTCTTGGTCTCCCAATCTGTCACAGCATCTGATACATTTTCTTAAAAAAAAACAAAACAAAACAAAAAAAAAAAACCCACAAAGAACACCAAGAGTCATAACCTCCCTAGGTACCTCCAAAGTGAATAGACGTGCAAAAATACATGGAGGGGTTTCAGGGGTTTTCTTGTGCTGTTACAGTCTCTCCTTTCTTTAATGAGTTGATTACCTCTTGGGCCTGTAAATATCCTGGAGTGTCTGTAAAGTAGATGTTTTTGATTCTTTTTTTTTTTACTACTTACACTTTCTTTAAAAGGTTTCTCAAACTTTCATTTAGATTAGAAGGTGTAAGAAGGCTGTGGTTTTTAATTTAACCTGCCAAGTTGGGTGGGTCTCTTTGTCTTCATTTTTCTAAAAGATTCTGCCTCTGTTGTCTTAGCTGAAGCTATTCTTTTATTGTTTTGACTCTTGTGATCTTCCTGAAATACTTTTTCTAATCTGTATGGTATTGTAGCTCCTGGAAGGGTGTTAAATTGATGCATGATAAAGTCACAGAGCAGGCAAGTGATAACTAATATTTTCAGGCATACCTTAGCACTGTCTAAGACTAAATCATTAATTAACACTCTTTGTGGGTTCTTGATTTCTTGTTTCATGGAGCAGCCATTTATGGCAACTAGAAAACTAGATTTTGGCAGGTGATGGGGTGTGATAGATACCCAGTCTGTGTGGATGTACTTGAAGTCTCCAGTTCCTCTGACATTTCTTGGTTCTTGGCGTCACTGAGCTTTCTCAGCAGGTGGTAATACAGTTGTTACACTGTATTTCTCCTGGAAGTCTCAGGGTATCTCTCCCTCCAGCTTCTAACTCATGGAATGTGTTGTCCCTCTGCTCACCCTAATGCTTTTCCTGTGTAATTAACAAGTGGTAATAATACCTGGCGGGGGCATCCTACTTCTCATCTTTCTTTAGTCAGGTTTCTGACGAGATTGTCAGCACAGTTTCAAACAATTTAGACTAGTCTTTCACTCCTACATAAATGAATCCAGCACTTCTGTTGTCCCCTGCAGTGTATTCCTGGTAACACCTTCACCAGCTTCTTTTAAACATTTGCCAAGAGCCTGTTCAGTTAACATGTGAATTTGACCAGCTTTACCCAGTAGGAAGATTACAGTGCTCCCCTTGTTGGCACTGCCAGCATAACTGTGTGATTATCAGAGCATCTTTCACCTCCTTTTCCCCAAAACAAGGAGAAGGGTGTAGAAAATGAACATCAGTGCTGGTAAATACTTCTAAGAAAATCTGGGAATTCAGATTGTAGAAGTCAGACAGAAAAGATAATCTCTTGGGTATCAGCTTAGCCTGCTCATAAGCCTTCACTTGACAATTATTCTGTCTGACAACTTCCAGATGACAGGTTGTTTTGTCTCTTCCCTGGATCTGCCTGTTTTTTCCTTCTAAGGATCTAAATCCTTTGTAGTGTGTTTACTTACGGTCAGCACTGTGGGTTTTGTAATCCCAGGCAGGCTGGGTTGTGAGTGGTTCAGGTCAGAAAAGAACACTGTGATCTTGTTTGTTTGTAGCATACATCAGGATCACCTTTTCCTCAAAGACTCTAGCCTAAGGCTGATGTGACAGTAGGATGTGTTCTCATAGGAGCATGTACTAACTTAAAGGAACCAAGCTGCATGCCTTGGTGCTTCTGCAGTTCATTACTATGCCAAAAAGGTGGTTCTTTCTAAGAAGGTTTACTGAAATTTCTGCCTGCCACATCTTGTTATCCTCTCCTGTCTTGCATGGTGCTCTGGTGTCACGTGTTTTTCCCCACTGCCGATACCCAGCCTGTCATCAAGTCACTTCATCTCACTTCAGTATGTGTTTCTGAAGAAGTTGGATTATTTGTTCCTTGCTCAGCATCTGTTGGATGGACAGATCAGTTGGTTATCTCTCCATCTCCTCTCTGAATCTGTAGAAATACCCTTTGTTCTAGGTACACAGAGCCCTCCATGAGCTCTCTGGGTGGGGATTTGGATCAGAGCAATTGCATAAGCTGGCAAGGCTAACTAAGTAGTCAGTATGACTCAGTGCTGGGGTGCACTGGGCAGCCTGCACGCCAAGTGCCTGCAGCCAGCTCTGCCTCCCGCAAGGAACTGGGGGAGCACATTCAGTCCCTTGCCAGAACCCAGCCTTGTCGTGTGCAAGTGAGCTGAGGTGTCAGGTGTTTGAGGCCAGCAGCTTTCCTAAGCTCATTAGCCATCCTGTAGGGGCACTGCTGTGGAGATGACTCAGAAGCTGACACTTGTGAGGGCATGAATTCAAGTCTGCAGACACTCTGCTGTCACAGGTGACTGACTGTAGGATACCGTATAATCATAGCAGTGCTGGAATTGTTTGGTCAGGTTTGGGTTGCCTGCTTTTCTGAGGTGAAGTGTGACTGATGGTCAAACAGACCTTCATAATTCTGGCATCAAGGTACTACTGTCAGATAGTGCTGGGCAGCATATTGCTAGTTTGGTAGCACAGCCAGGTTTGGGTGTGCTCACTAACTAAGGTTAGGTTCTGTGTGATGAATACAGTGATTCTCTGTTCCACTTCAAGAAAACTAGAACTGCTGCATGTGGCAAATTGGGCTGGGGGAGGTTGGTGAAGTAGGGGTATTAAATCCTGGGGAGGGGCCTCCCTTTTTTGTCATTGAAAGTCCTGTGAAAGTGTGTGGCCTGGATCAGAAGGTCACTATGAGGAAAGAAAGAACTCCTGCTTGGGGAACTTCCTGTACAACATTTTGTACAGAAGGCTGAACAGTACTAGTGTACCCAGTAAGTGTAGTATAATATCCCATATTGTGCAATATCTGATATTCAATACTTCTTTTCCTTGCAGTATTGTGAAAGATCCAGATTTAGTGCATAATGCCAGTGTCAGGTGCTGTGAAATGTGCAACTTGTCCTAGTCCTATCTTAAAATATTTGTGTCCCAGATCCAATAACTGTTTACGAATTCAGGAGTGGTACTAGGTAACTTCACTCATATTCTCATCCTTGAGGATTTCAAGTACAGACACTAGCATCCATCTGCTAGTCACAGTCATTTGCTCCAAGTAGCTAGCTGTCCACAGAAGATTTAGCTGTGGATCTTGTACAGTGGTGTGGATCTCAGACTGAATGGCAGCTTTAGCAGGACTGAAAAAAGAGGCAGTGTGGAAGAAGTAGCTTCCCTGCCACCATCACAAGCACCTCAGGGCAAACACGGGTGCAGCTTTGTCACATTTTCTCTTCCAAGCTCTGAATTCCTATGGAAACAAGTGAGCCTCTCTAGAGTGCTGTAACTGGAAATGCCTCACTTGTCATCGAGTGTAAACACTGATTTTCTGGGGATCTTTGGGTGGTTTTTTTAGGGACTCACAAAGCAGCCACACAGAAGTGTGTGGTGGGTAGTATTCATGAGTTCTGTCATTTCTTGCCATCCCTGGGGTGGAACATGGAGGCAGACAGCAACAAAGTCATGAAGGAAAGCAGAGGAGATGCTCTCTGGTGTCTTGATGCAGGACAGAACGTGTTGGCTGTAAGGCAAATGCAAATACATCTGTCTCTGTGTCTGTGTCAGAGTGCTGTGTGCACACTGTAGCCATATAGCCATTTATAGCCTGGCACTAAAATTGCACTCTTTTGCACTCTTTGCACATCCCGACGGCCTTCCCTCCCTCCTTGCCCTGTTCGATAATGTCTTTATCTCCCATTATTTACAACTTAAAAACAGAAAACCGGGAGGAACCTGCGGGAGGTTTCATTTTTCATCTGTTCAGCCGCGCTGCCCGTGGGGAGAACTCCGGTTCCCCGGGCCGGGCTGTGCGGCAGCGCTTGCTGGCGGCGGGGCCGCTCCCGGTGCTGCGGGGAAGCCGGGTCACCGCGGAGCACACGTGCGGGAGCGCCCGGCGCTGGCGTGTCGCTCCGCCCCGCCACACGTGCGGCCCCGGGGCAAGGGGCGGCACATGGCCCGCCCGAGCACTCGGCTGTAAGCCCGGCCCCTTGCATAAGCTGTTGATTGTAATGGGGCTGCGGCTCCTGGGTGAGCTGTGGGGTTGCCTGCCTCCGCTTTATGTAATGCTGGCGATCCCCGTGCTGTCGGCTTTGCTGTTAACTCCTTCCACTCCTACAGGAGAGGGGTTAAAATGGCATCTTTCAGCCTGGGGAAGTTTACCTTGCCCAGGGGGCCTCTCAAAGCTCTCTGTCCCAGGAAAAGTAAGACTGTGTGGCCCCAGCAGTCTTTGGATGCTTGGTGGAGTAGAGGAATGGGGAACCTTGACTGTCTTTTTCCATAGTGTGATCTGACACAAGTCAATACCATGAGACAGGGCTGCTCGTGACCTCATGGCGTGGAGAAGGATAGTGATCTCTCTAATCACAGGGAGAGAGGAATGATGCAAACTGGGATTGGTCTCATCCAAGATAGGTGGAGGAGCGGTCACTAACAGGCTGAGCTTTCTGTGTCAGACAAGAAGGAAGTATGGTCAGAATCAGGTTAGGATATCACAAGGTGTTAGGGGAACAGGTGCAGGTCTAGGATTTGCCACCTTGGGGAGACACGAAGACAGTAATCAGATAGAGATTTCATAAAGGGAGCTCTGATTCATAAAGGAGCTCCAGGAGAGAGATGTGATGCTCAGCTTGATTCAGCTGGAGCTGTTTTGGGGTTTTTTTTCCTATGGAGATGAGGAAGTATGTGATGTTTTGTCTTCAGATGTATTTTAGGATTTATTTTGGTTGATTTTAATATCCCTTTGAGGGATGCATCAAATGAAATGTAGATCTATAAGGATTTCTGCATCCAGAGTGAAAGGCTATCCTAAGCAGAGATAGCAGGGTCCAGTTTGGATGTCATTTCCTTGTGTCTTCTGTGGTAGTGAGGCTGTGTTGTTTCACCTTGTTTATTTTATCTCCAGAATAATTGAGCTGAATGGCCACAAGCCACCCCTCACCTACAAGCGCTTCCAGGCCATCATTAGCCGTATGGAGCTCCCAAAGAAGCCAGTGAGCACTGTAATAAGTCAGCAGATGGAAACATGTAAAGTGGACATCCAGGAGAACCATGATGATGTCTATGGGGTCCCATCCCTGGAAGAGCTGGGTATGTGTCAAGAGTGAAGGCAAGGACTACTGCCAGCTGAAACAGGATCCAGTGGAACTGTTTCCAGTGGCTGGCACGTCTTCTCACCTGACACGGGCTGCCTCTAGCCATACAACAGCCTCATTTTTTCAGCAAGTGCCAGACCTTGTGATAACAAGGTGTCCCTTGCACTGCTGTTGATGCCCAGCATCCCCTTTAGCACTGCTCTGAAGTGCTCTGCATCTGTCCTTGTGTTCTCTGCTATACTGAGCATGTAACCACTATACCAGGATCTCATGTCCTCACCAGCTGCTTTCCTCCTCCTGCAGTCTCAGGCATGTTGTGTAACAGACCTGAAGAGGTAAACTAACTGTGTACCAGGTTTAGATAATTTCATTCAGGTATTGCCAAGCAGCACCAGTTTGGGAACTTAGCAAGACAAAAGGTATTACAAAAATTTATTTCCCTCATCCTGTTGTGCCTTGCAGTCCTGTAAGACTTGAAGAAGGAGAATGAATAGCTTCAGTGTGAGGAATGCAAGACCTACATCAGGGAAGTGAATCTAAATGCAAGGGAGAAAGGACTAATGCAGAATACTGTCTGTGTGTTAGTGACTGGAGGCTCCATACCAGCTTTATAGGAAGTATTTCCTAGTACCTTAAGGCACAGTTTCAACAGTCATGTAGAAGCATGGGGCTTCACAACAGGCATGTCCTAAGGGCTGCAGTCCTGCATGGATCTCCTTTCTTTATTGTCTGGCCAAATGTGAGACTGCCTGTAACCTTACACTGCTCTGCTTGCTGCCAGGGGAGGCTCCTCGGTCTGCCTAGAGCAGTGCAGGGAGACTGCATTATTGCTTCCCCCTTTGCAGTGGTTCTTTTGCACTAATCCAGTGCCTTCTCCAGCACCAGCCTCAGCAGAATAAGAGCCTCACCAGAAGCAGCTGGGCTATCGAGCAAGCTGCTGATGTCAATGGCAAGGTGTTTTATAAGGCAGAGCTGTGGAGCAGATGTTTCATTGCCAGCTGCTCTGGCCTTTGCAGCACTACCTGTGGGTAGTGCTGACACACCAGAGAGAATACTGGCTGTGAGCAATGGGGAATGTCACCATAAGGCTGCCTGAAGCATTGCAGGGAGAGGCCCTTGAAGTGCAGGCTCTCCCCATATCCTACATGATTTGCCTGCTGTACAAGGATTAGAGCAGCAAGTAAGCCACGTTAGGCAGCTGTAGTATGTACTGTCTTGCTGTTGGTAATGCATGATCCTGTGTCTGTGCCCTTTGTCTAGGCATGGCTTCAAATCTTACAAAGTTCTTCTTCACAGGCTTTCCTACAGATGGTCTGGCCCCTGCAGTTTGGCAAGGAGGGGAGACAGAAGCTCTGGCACGACTGGATAAACACTTGGAAAGAAAGGTAACCCGTTATTTAAGTGGCCATTCCTGCAGACTGTGCCTCCAAATGAAAAATGTAGTGTTGCCCATTACCCCATTCCCTGCTCTTCTCAGCAGTGGTCATAGTATTCACCTCTGGAAAGGAATGTATGCTCTTGTTGGCATACTCCTGTGATCTTAGCAGGGAGCTCACAGGCTTTCCTCAGGTCCAAAACTTTAGAGCAGTATACTGTTTATTGAGCAGTATATTGTTTAGAGCAGTATATTGTTAGTATATTGTTTATGCTGCTCTTTGAGGCACATTGGACTCTTTTCCTTGTTTCTACTTCGCAGTTTCCTTTAGAGGAGTGCAAATTTGGAAATTCTCCTGTTAAGTTGTTCAGTCCCTGCTGCACACTGTCTCTTTTTATCTTTACCTTAGGTATTAGTGCAAGTACATGCTTATAAAAGAATACCTTCCCCTTGTCCATCTGCTTCTTAATAGGTTGTCTCACTGGCTGGCATTCCTTGAGCCCCTTGTTGAAATAATCAGATTTTTTTTCAATGGGGTTGGTGTTCTTAGCGCACAAGGCAAACAATTTCAAAGTAATGACAGGTGACCCAGCTGCCAAAGCATGGCTCAGTTTTAACCATTTTGTACTTCTTTAATGCTGGGTGGCTTGATGTCAGTTGTGGAAATCAAAGCATAAATACTTGTGCTGAAGAGGGAATAAATTATCAACATAATGCTCCACAAAACGGTCTCAATTTCCCCAGCTTTCTTGTTCAGTGTGTAAAATGAGATAGACATACCTGGGCATAAACAGTTGTGTTAGCTTGAATTCCTAGGAACCCTCAGGTTTGTTAGCTCCTGTATGCAAAGCAAATTAATCCTCTTGGGCAAAATAACTGACTGGTTTAAATCTTGGAGCAAAGGTTTTGCATTTCTTGAATGGGGCATGAGGGTTAGGATTGCCTGCTGGAGATCGCTCCCAGCAGTGGTTGGAAGTAAATAGAAGAGACTGTGCTGTCAGATGTGAGTGGCCGCCCCACCTGCGCAGAGGTTTGCCTTTAGCAGTATCCCTCAAATACAAGGGGTTTTTGGCTTATTTCTCCTGAATCTGTCTAGGCATGGGTTGCAAATTACGAAAGACCAAGGATGAATGCCAATTCATTGCTGGCCAGCCCTACAGGACTCAGTCCCTACCTGCGTTTTGGCTGCTTGTCCTGCCGCTTGTTTTACTATCGTCTCTGGGAGCTGTATAAGAAGGTAAGACAAAAGGTTCACCTGGAGGGCAGGTGGAGTTTGACATAATGCTGTATAATGCATAATGATGCCAGACTGTGTGCCAGAATAGATGCAAAAGATAAGTTGCCTCCCTAGTGTTTGATTATTGGGCTGAGCTTGTTGCTACTACAAGAGGAGGCTTTTGGGTAAGAAAGTAATTCTCCCGTATGTACTCACGCAGGCCTTAAATCTGGTTGTACCTCGTTCTTCAGTCTGGACTTCTGTGTTACAAGCCATGTAGAGCCTTTTAGTGTTAGTTTTGCATTGTTCCAGTCACTTGTACTGAGTAAACCTGTGTCAGTGCTCTGACTTTACCATCTGGGCTTTCTGATAAGGGGCGATGCGGCGTTGAGCTCCTTTATGGCAGTGGTCATTAGCTGACTTGGGAAATGTGTGTAAGTGCATGGGTGCCTCACAGCTCAGCTTCATGAAGCCAGTCCTTCTGTGCTTGTGAACACCCGTGTTCCCTCTCCACAGGTGAAGCGGAACAGCACACCCCCCCTCTCTCTGTATGGACAGCTTCTGTGGCGGGAGTTCTTCTACACAGCAGCCACCAATAACCCAAAGTTTGATCGCATGGAGGGGAATCCCATCTGCATACAAATCCCCTGGGACAGGAACCCTGAAGCCTTGGCAAAGTGGGCAGAGGGCAAGACAGGCTTCCCTTGGATTGATGCAATCATGACCCAGCTGAGACAAGAAGGGTGGATCCACCATCTGGCCAGACACGCAGTGGCCTGCTTCCTGACCAGGGGTGACCTCTGGATCAGCTGGGAGTCAGGAGTCAGGGTGAGTCCTGCCATTTTCAGATATTTGCAGGAGGCCATAAGGAAAACAAAGTCTCCCTGGCACTTGCTGCAAGGATGGGCACACAGGTATGGCTTTTGCTTCATGTGTAAAAGGTGCATGGAAGAGAGGATTTGCTAGCAGGCTCTTGGCCAACCAACAGCCTGACTTCTTTTTGCCTTCTATTGCAAGGCTCTGACTGTGTCACAAACCTCAAGTAACCATAACTAAATGTGTCTGGGACACACTGGTAAATACAGACTAGGGTTTTGGGGGCCTTTTAGTTTTGGGGGGTTTTTTGTAAAATTTCTCTCAGTCCATCTGTTTTCTTTGCAAGTTTAATGTCACTTCTTAACCAGACCTTTTTCCTCGTTATAAAATCCTTCACCGTGCCGGTCAGGGAGCGCTCCATGACTGTGAAATCTGAGTCTAGAGTCTCTCAAGGAAAGAGGTAAAAGACCCTCCTCTTGGGCCATCTGGAAGGACAGACAGCTTGAATCTACCCAGTGTATATACTGCCCTACACAAAAAGTGGAGGCAGGGGCATCTAGTCACAAAGCTGACAAAGAGCATACTTGAAAGTGCTGCCTGAAGTGCAGCATCTGTGCATGGATGTGAGTGAGTTACTGCTGAAACTTTTCTGCCTCTTGGTGGTAGTGTGCTCTGGGACCTTCAGAGGGGTTCTTTCTTCTTGCTTTGGTGCGTTCTTCTGTGCAGCGTCCTCTCCTTCCCAGGGTTGGTGCTTTACACTCGTTTTGCCTGCCAGGCTAGGATCAATACCCAAAGCTTGCTGCAACACAAGGTAGTGATTTAGTCTGTAGCTGCATGAGAGATAAGCCAGCTCTTTATCAGTGTGAGCAGACCATGCCTTCCTAAGTGAAAGTGTCAGGAAGTGAGATGCATTGACCAGCCAACTGACTTCAGCCAGCAGATCACCTCTGTGCTGCTGCTCTGTTCTCATAGCTCAGTGCCTGCCATTTGAAATAGCATCTTGGGTCCTTCTGCCACCAAGTGCTGCCCAGGGAAGGTCTCAGTGCCTTTTCCTCCAATTGCTGCAGGTGTTTGATGAACTGTTGCTGGATGCAGATTTCAGTGTGAATGCCGGCAGCTGGATGTGGCTCTCGTGCAGCGCGTTCTTCCAACAGTTCTTCCACTGTTACTGTCCCGTGGGCTTCGGACGTCGCACAGACCCCAGTGGTGACTATGTGAAGTAAGTGAAGTTACTGGAGCTGATCTTTGTTTCTGGATCTGTAAGCTGAAGTCAATCAGTGGCTCACAGGTGCATGGCACTTTCTGTGCATTGAGTGTGTTACACTACTTTTTACTTGCGTTGCAGGAGGTATCTGCCCAAACTAAAGGGTTTCCCCTCACGATATATCTACGAACCATGGAATGCCCCAGAGTCTGTGCAGAAGGCAGCCAAGTGCATCATTGGGGTGGACTACCCCAAACCCATGGTGAACCACGCAGAGACCAGCCGACTGAACATCGAGCGCATGAAGCAGATCTACCAGCAGCTGTCACGCTATAGGGGCCTCTGTAAGTACCAGCAATTGCAAAAGTTTGTGTCTTTAATAGGAGATAAAATGCTGGGAGGAAAGGTCATGATTTAAAATGCTTGTCTCTCTGGCCTGTCCTTGCAAGAGGAAGCAGAGCCTGCCAAATCTGCTCAATTGGTTTCCAGGGAGAGCTGCATTATGATCTCAGACAGCTAAGAGTGGAGTTTGTTTAGGTCTGAGAGCTGCTGATAGCATGGCACCATCCATATACCACCAATGGTCCATTCTTCATTTTGTAAGAAAACCTAAGCAGTATATTGTAAATAAATTCACAGCTGGATCACGATGTATGTCTGTAGTCAGGACTGGGTCAGTGCAGCTCTGAGCTCCTCCTGCTTTGGGATATGGATGTGCTGGTTGGTGATCACTAAGGTATTTCTGTGAAAAGCTTCTCCCAGCCCAGGTGTATTTTGTTTCTTAACTAAGACCCTCTTGCTGTTCCTCTAGGTTTACTGGCATCCGTCCCTTCTTGTGTGGAAGATCTCAGTGGCCCAGTCACAGACTCTGCTTCAGGGCAGGGCTGCAGCACCAGTACAGGTGAGTTGGAGCTGTTTGTGTGCTTTTGATTTTCATGTCACCTTAAAGGTTCTAGGCAGGAGGGGATCCTTTTCTAATAAGAAGAGGGTGTGTAGCTAGGAAAACATAGATTACATTCACATTCCTTTACGCTTTCTTCAGAAGTCCCAGTGAGCCTTCATTTCTAAACGGGCTGAAGAATAAGAGTTCATTAATGTGAATCTTTTATTGCCTGTATGGGATCATATGCAGCCACTTGAAGGAGAAGTGCAGATCACTGTAGGGTTAATCAGGTATAATTAAGCTGTCCTCTGTCAAAGGAGGAGACTTTTGTGTTTGTTCTGGGTGACTTAATTCTGCTTTTGACAAAGATTTTTTGGTATAAGTTTTCAGGGAGGCTGTGACCAAATGTCTCTGTGCTTGTGCAGTCTTCTTTCTCCCAGCTCTGTGGCAGGTTAGGCCTGGGCATACTTGTGAGGCCATCTAAACACTGGGGAACCACTGCAGTGACTCTTTTTCCTTCTACAGCAGTGAGGCTGTCTCAAGCAGACCAGGCTTCTCCAAAACGCAAACACGAGGGAATGGAAGAGCCATGCCCTGAAGAACTGTACAAGCGAGCCAAAGTGAGAGGTCTCTCAGCTTCAGAGATCTCTGGAAAGAGTTCATGATTGTGAGTACTTCCCAGTGCCTTAAACTGCTTGGTTCTGGAAGCTAACAAGGCTCAGTTTTTACTCCCACCATTTTAATGAACAAAATGGACTTCCTTGTGGAGGGATGTGTCAGAGTCCTAAGTGTTAATTCCACAGCCCAGAAATACAGCAGGGGTCTGCCTGCCAGTTGTTTGGATTTTGCATAACACGCTGTTAGCTCCATTGTCCGGTGGAGAGCAGTGTCCTGCTGCTGGAGCTGTCACAGAGCACAGTTGTTGGTGCATTTGCCCTTGTGAGGCTGCTTCTCCTTCCACAGAGTGGGCTCACAGCCAGGATTTCCTGTCTGGTGAGGGCATGGGCTAGAGCAAGAGAGCAAGCAGATCCAGTCATCTGCTTGCAATGCTCCAGATCCCAGAAGGGAAAGAGCTGGTCACATGTTCTGCCAACTTTTCAGTATGACAAGGGAGGTCAATGCAAATTCTCTCTTTTATTTTCTCCTACAGCCAGCGACCAGCACCTTGCAAGTGAAGAGAGAGAGTGCTGAAGAGGTGGCCAGAAGAGTAGGAACTGCTGTCGCAGAGGGACTGGAACTTGTGATCTGCAACAGAAAACCCAGGCTCTCATATAACTCTGTAATTCCAATAGCTGCCACAGAAGGGCGCTGCATTACTTGTGCTTGGGAATATTTGGCTTTCTGGTCTCCAGAGAGCCAAATACATCTCTTCTCAGCCATGCCTAATATCTGCCCACATGAAACAGGGCAAGAACATTCTGTCAACTTGCTCACTCCCAGGTGTATCTTTCTTTTCTGACAATGGCTCAGTGCACATGAGTTGATGCATTGATGTAGGAATCAGCATCTGCACATCTCAGAAATAGTGAACATCCTTTCTCAGCAATAGTACTTGGTAGTGATGTATGCTGATTAATTTAAATTATAGTAGGAGTTAAGAAGGAAGCTGCTACAATGTCAAAAATAGAGTATCCATTCTACGAGAGAACAGGGAAAACTCAGTATTTCTTTCATTAGGCTAGGCTGACGAGGAAGGAAATGCTTTCTGAGTAAATCAAGGTGATGCTTATGTAGGATGGAAACAAAAGGAAGGTCAACTGTAGCACAAGAACAGACACACTTGAAAGGCACTTAAAACTTTCCCTGCAGAAGAACTGTGAGGTGAGTCCTTGTGCTATTGCCTGGAATGGGTGGCTTCAGAGCTGTTTAACATCTGAGGAAGAGGAACTTTCTACAACTCCCCAGAAGGAGCTCGTAGCCAGGTGGGGGTTGGTCTCTTCACCTGGCCAAGCAGTGACAGGACAAGAAGAGACAGTCTTTAACTGCACTGGGGGAAGTTAAGGCTGGATATTAAGAAAAAATTCTTAAGAAAGAATGGTTGGGCATTGGAACAGGCTGCCCAAGGAGGTGGTGGAGTCACCATCCCGGAGTTGTTTAAGAAAAGATTGGATGTGGCACTCAGTGCCATGGTCTAGTTGACTTATTGATGTCAGGTCATGGGTTGGACTCAATGATCTCAATGGTCTTTTCCAGCCTAGTTGATTCTGTGACTCTGAGAAGGAGGAATTCTTCAGAGAATAAGATCATACCTTGATATGAGCAAAGCAGTATATCAGAATAGATCTGATCCAAGTAATAGGGAAACTACACCTGGGCCCAACACTATACAGCATTTCCTTCCCTGAATGAGAGCTCTCAAATGGAGCCTGTGTCTGGTGTGTAACCTGTGCAGTGCCTCACACTGATAGAGGATGTATTACACGTCAGCTCCTTGAAGTGAGTCTTCCTCGAGTTCAGAGTCCAGTGTGCTTTCTGTTTGTTCTTTTCTGTATTGGCATCTGTGTTTTGAATTTCCACTCAGTAAACTCCTGTACCTGCCCACTGCTCCTCCTTGCCACCTGCATTCACGCTGGTGCTTTGTAGCCTAGCGAGGTGATTGTGTAGCTTTCCTGGCTCTTAACCATGCACTCCTTGCCTGGTCCTGTTCCTTGTCAGGTCAGCACAGTGCTGGCAGAGCGCCTCTGCTGCCACCAAGGAGCACAAGGGAGGGTAGTACTGCAGAAGATTCTCTCTTGAGGCTGTTTCCAAGAGGAATTAGACTGAGTAGCTCGTCCCATGCAATGGGCTGCTGTTGGCACTGTTTTCATTTGCTGTCTAAAACCTTTCATCCCTGCCTGACACAGATAGTGTGGGGCTATATGTGAGCTTATGCAACTAACTGCTTGGGGAGTACAGGAGTTGTCTCCCACTGGGATAATCAGATTCAGTTTTGGAGCCTGTGTTTGAACCCAGAGCAACAGGGCTGTGAATAGAAACTGAGTCAAATGTACCTGAGAAACCTGAAGTGGTTGAATTGAGTCTGTGAATAAATTTAATGAATAGCTGAATAACCTTTCCTTCCCATTCCCTGGGGCATTGACTCTTATGTTCTTTTTCTGCAGAGAATCCACTGGGCAGACTGAACAAGTAAGCAAAGAGTTACTTTTCCTAACCTTACTTTCTTCTAAACTACTGTTCATAGTCTGTCTGGTGGATAACCCAGTCATCAACAGGTCTTGTCCCCTTCAGTCTGACCCAGCTGTTACTCCCATTGTCTTGGGGGTAGAAGGGTATAGAGAAAAAGAGATAGTCCCCTACCCCCATCTTCTGCTGCAGAGAGAAGAAAAGGGAAAGACATGCACTTTGTACACATAGGTTACAGAAATTGTGACTTCTGTCATTTGGAGAGTTTCATGCATAGGCAATGGTCTGTAAATAAAACTTTTTATAAGTGTCTTTAACCCTCTTTCTGCTGTCATCCAAATTATTTCACTTGGTAAGTGGAATTTTTGGGGCTGGGTCTGTGGGGGTAAAGAGTCAAAGGGAGGGGAGGCTACATCTCCTAAGTGATCTAGAAGGCTTTGTAGAGGCAGGGGAGATCACATTTGCGGTTTCTGTCAGTACCTGGGATATGGGTGGTGGTATTTGGAAGAGCTGCAGCTCAGGTAGTAGCACTGGGAATGACACACACACATCAGGCCAGCCAAAGAAAGATAAGGGAAAAGCTTCCTTCAAGAAACATTGTAAGTAGGCTAGGATTCATCCACTCTGGCATCTTTTCCCAACTGAAATGATAAAGGTGGGTAAAACTGTGTGACAAGTGGGGAATGACTGTTCATGGTTTTCCTTAATATTTAGAATTGGGCATGCTTGGTTATAGTACAAGATGGCAGATTGAACAAGTCTATGCCTTGCTTAGCTTTGTGACAAGTTCTTCCTCAGTTGTGGGTGCGAACAGTTTGAGTTTAAAAAGACTTGGCCAGTTCATGTGGGGAAAAAAAGCCATCAGTAACCATTAGTAAAAATAGCACCATTGTTTCAGAAGCAGCAGAGGACTGTTGGAGTGTAGTATTCATAATTTTGGGTTTCTGAATTTCCTAGCAGCAAGCCTGCTAAGGTATTTTCTTCCCAAGGGAAAAGCTCTTGCTTTCCCAGTGGAGATTTCTATAAACAATTTCTGTATTCTCAAAATAACACCTGTTGTTTTTCTGCCCTGCACTACAACATGGAGATACGGGTGTCTCTCAACCAATGATACAGAGAGGTGTTATCACTACGCTCCAGGCATTTTTGTAGTAAGCACTAAGAAGAAAGCATTGTACTAGGGTGCATTGTACTAGGCATTAAGCTTCAGCCTGAACATGGAGCCCTCATAATAAAACCTTCTTCAGCCTTCTAATACTGGAGTCAAAGTCTTTATGTCTGGGGGACACAACAACCACGCTGGAGGCTGTTGTACAGAAATGGATGCCAGTTTGGGGGTTTCTGTTTCCTGTGTCTCAGGGCAAGCTGGCAGTACCTGACCTGACATAGGCACCCCCGACACGGTGCAGTGTGAGCTCTTTGCTCGGGCAGAGGGAGCAGTTGCCTTTTGATGCTCTGAGAGCAGTGGCTTTGGGATGCTCCCCAGGGTGGCGTCAGGGCTCCTTTCAGCTGAGGGTGGCTACTGGGGCAGAGAAGTCCTACAGAACTGTGAACAGTTGTTCAGCTTGGGTCTCCTGTCAGTGATTGACCCTTGGCTAATGGCTTCTGAGCCAAGTCATGAACTTGTATTAAATACACTAGACTTGGCAATCTAATAACTAGCAAGAATACAGTCAGAGTCAAGTTCTTGTGCATTCTGCCATCCTCCTTAGTACTCCTGTGTTCACTTACTGGAACCTCTATTTTAGCAGAGTTACATGAGGTACATTACTTCTCTTAGTAACCAGCAAGACTTAGGAAGTGCATGTAGCCATGCAGTTCGTTGTCAAGGTTCAGCAGTGGGGCTGATCTGAGACAGAAGTGCTTCAGCTCTTGGTATTGCTGAATTGTTCTCTTGTTTCTGGCAAGGACCTTCTGGTCTTGAAAAAGTAAAACATCAGTGCTTGGGGTGGCTCACATATGGCAAAAACCTTTTGAAAACATCGGCCTGTGCCTTAGAAGATGACGAGCCAGAATGACAGTAAACTCAGTCCAGCTTTTTTTTAGCCAGAGTGGAATAATGTAAATAAAAGCTGGAGAGACTGAGTTTGAGGCCCCTCCTCTGTGCTGGCCAGGGTATCTGTTTTATCTGTCAAAGCAATGATGGTGATGTGGCTCAGGATTGGAAATGGCTAACCTTGGGTTTTTAGCAAAGACTCGACTGCCTGCTCCATGTGCTGGTGCTTGAGAAAATTCCCTTTCTCCATGTCTCTTCTGCACTAGGAAGGAGCTGGAGTGGCTTCAGGAGGGGCTGGCTGAAAGGTCTGAAAATAGAAAACACACCTGGATATGAAGAGATGGAGCTGGAAATGTGGCCATTTGAGGCAGAGGGGGAAAGAGCAATGAGAAGGATGGCTGATGGAAAGAGCAGCCTGGTATCACAGCTGCATCTGGTGGAGATCAGGTGGTTCAGCTGGGGGAAGAGGAGCAGGAAAACTTCTCTCAGCATATAACCTCTCCTCAGGTTTCTTTTAAGGCTGAGTTGGTCTGAAGTGAACCTGATGGTCAGTTGGACAATTTGAAAGAGAAGAATCAGCAGATGGCTTGTGAGCACGGATGCAGGCTGGGACGGAAGTGCTGTCTCTTAATTTGCAGCAGATGTGCGTGCACTCTCCCAGGGGCCCTGTGCTCTGCTGTGCATCTAAAGAATAGACCTGACTGACTAGTGCAGCTAGAAAAGTCAAATTGGGTCTCCTGCCAGGCCAGCCTGAGCCAGGGCTGGTGACCTGACTAAAGGTCAAGTTAGTACAGGGGTGAGCTTTTGGTGCTTGGCATCCAAGCAGAAGGTGAGCTCCAGTGATGGTGATCTGGCTGTGGGACAAGGCAGCATCCTTACCTTCTGCCCCAGGACAGAGGCCAAATAACAGCCATGCTGCAGAGAAATCACATTTTGGTAAGTGGGGTTTGTGCTTTGAGATGGAGCTACATCAAAGCTCCCCCAAAGCTCCCTGAATGAATGCTGGTGAGTCTCTTGGGTCCTACATGTAATACAGTTCAGTCTGTGCATCCAAATGGCAAAGGGGACACTGAGATCACCCTCAGGAGGCTGCCCCAGGGTTACCTGCACATGGTGACCCTGGGAGTGTGTGCTTGTCTCCACGCTAGTCCAGGAGTAACATCTCTTTCCAGTTTGTCTGGCAGGAGACTAAGACTCCTGAGAAAGCCGGACTGTATGCCTTGGAGGGCTCTGCTTGCTCTTCTCTGGAGGAGCAGCTGACATCCTGGGTCTTGGCCAAGAACTAATGCCATTGCCTCAATGGCAGTCAGCTCTGGTGTGAGAAACACTGATGGGACCGGATGTATCTTTAACGTTTGAACTGCTAAAGAAGTGCCTCTCATGCCATCCAGGACTGTCACAGACAGAGACTGGGAAAGCAGTGGGCATGCAGGGAATATGGAAAGTTCTGTTCAGGTACAGATGTAGCCTTGGGATCTAAAATACTGATGCTGTCCATTTCTGTGCACAGCACAACCTGCACAGTTTTCTGAGATAGCCTGCAAAGCATGGGGAGGAGAGGCAGGGGAGAGAAACCTGCTCAGGCTGGTAAGGACGAGTAGCAGCAATGAGTACCTGCCCAAGATAAAATGCTTCTTGGGACATAGCTGGATACAAAAGTGGCTCTGCCCTTTCAGGTTTCAGGGGAGAGACCTGAAACCTTGAGATGCATTTTTCCCCCCTCTTTCGTGCCTGTGGGAGGTGCGTGTATGCTGCTTTTTTAATTCCCTTTGCAGTGCTTGCAGCTCTGGTGAACTTCGACGGGGACAGGGTTGGTACTGGGGCTGCCAGACCTGTTGCCAGGTGCGGCAAACATACCATGGGTGCCGAAGCGCAGCGTGGTTGCTCCGGCTGCCTCCAGACACCTCCCCACTGCCGAAGAGACCCCCGCGAGTGGCCCTCTGTGTCCAGCCCCTCGCCCTGGGCTTCTGCTTGCCCCGCTGGGGTTGCTATTCCCGGCCCTGGGAGACCCCCGCACCTGCCCTTGAGGGTGCAGCCTGCAGCTACGGGCACAGCTGAGGGCCGGTCCAGCTGCCGGCAGATGTGTCCCGCCGAGGCCCGGGCGGAGCGGGCCGGGTCGGGGTGCGAGGTGACGCTTCCATCTGTGCCGTGCCCGTCCTGCAGCTGCCGCCGGGAGCCGCGGGATGGAGCCTCCGGGCCGCGCCCCCGCTCCCCCCGCCCCGG
>VWZP01002779.1:1215323-1229708 GCA_013396995.1 Dicaeum eximium
CAAGCCGTGTTGGCCCTCGCCCCACACATACACCACTGCAGCTTCCCAGCCCCCTGCTCGGCCTCGTGTCCCCCTCGCACCCCATTCCCACCCCCTTACCTGTCTTATCTCCTCTTCCAACACCTTTTCCTCATGGAAGAAAAAAGCTTCATCTCTCTCCCCTCCCCAAGGAAAGCATTTTTTCTAGCCCTTTCCTAGAAATCCCAGGTGCTTCTGCTTCTTTCCTGCCCCTGTGAAACAGGAACCCCAAGTGAGACGGTGGGAGAGTGCCAGAATTGATCCTCTCAGCAATACCAAGTGCTCCCATCGATTTGGGATGCAGGGGGCTGTGTCTCCTCTGAAACCCAATGAGGCTTGTCACAGGGACTTCCCATGGCATGGGCCAGGCCAGGGATGCTTGGGGGTTTTGGAGCCTCTGGTGCCTGCTGAGTGCAGCTCTGGGACAGGGATGTGCCGGGTGGGTAAGGGAGGAGCCCTGCCCCTGCCTGCAGGTGCGGTGTTCACTTGCCATCAGGGGAGGCTCGCTGCTCCTGGCAGCCGTGCCCTCGTCAGCCATTGCTCTCTGCTTGCCTCTGCCACCCAGGGGTGCTGCGGGGAGCTGCCTGAGAAAGGGGAATGGTACCAGCTGCTTTGCATGCTGAGATTTTGGGTGGAAAGGAGAGGATGGTTCACACCTGGGACCACAGCTAAGATCATGCCCTCCTCTGTCAGGCCTAGCCCCCGAGGCTGGGGAACCCGTGGGTCCCTGTGGGGAAACAGATGGGTGCAGTCGAGCAAAGGCAGTGCTCAGGCAATTAATATCGGAAGGGCTCTGCCTCTGGAGCCCCTTTGCTGGTGGCTCCGGGTCTTTGGCAGCTGCCTCCTATTGCAGCGCTGCCTGCGAGAGCTGCTGGGAGCTGTTGCAACATGGCTGGTGTGCCCTGCAAAGCGAGCGATTAAACGCTGCCTCTGGAATCATCCACCATGGAGAAGGGGCTTGGCCACTGAGCCGGGGGCCGGAGGCTGAGCTGCCGAGCAGCCCTGGGCCCACCACCTGGCGCTGTCCTGGAGGTGGTGGCTGTCCCCTGGGTGCCCTCCTGCTCCCCAGCAAACAGCGCTGCCCTGGGAGGGAGAGCGAGCTGCTGCTTCTTGCTGTGCCTCAGACCTTTGGAAAAGGAGCCCTGTGTGCTGCCAGCCTGCTCCAGGGAAGAACTGACCTGTGAAGGAGGCTGTGCAGCTGGGTGGAAAACTGGGGAATCGAGGCAGGAGTGCAAAATCTTCCCCAGGCACCAAGCTCAGGGTTTAAGTGGAAGAAAATGCAGTGATGTGTCTGAGCCTGGGGCAGGGTCTGGCAGATCAGAGGCGATGTTGTGGCGGGGAGTGTTGTGCGAGAAGGAAACCACGCTTGTGAAACCCTCCCAAGCTGGGTTATGTGTCACAGCTTGGTCTGTGCATGTCCCAGGTCCTGCCTTCCTGCTGCAGGGCTCAGCCAGGGGCTGTCCCCTGCAGCTGAGCTGGACCCAGCAGCAATGAGTGCAGTTCAGAGGAAGGCTCAGACCTTGGCTGGCAGTGAGGTGAGCCCTGCCCTCTGCACCTGCTTGCTGCCTGCAGGATGGGGTGTTTCAGATTTCTGCCCTTTGATACATGCACCTGCACTCCCAGCTCCAAGTGGTGACATGCCAGCCCCAGCATTAGGTGATCAGCTGGCTTGAACTGAGAGAGGGTTTGGTCCTGGCCAGCAAGCAGACTGAAGCTCTGAAGAGACTGGGCATAGTGGCCTGGCAGTGATGGTTTGGTGTTGTCTGAGAAGAAGTGGGAGGAAAAAGATGGTGAGGTGATCCCCCCTTTAGCCAGGAGGTCCTCCAGAGGTGTCTGTTCATCATGACAAGAATAACAGCATTTTAGGAGACAGCAGTAAAAAGTCATTCTCATCCAGCCTCCCTGTTGTCCTTAAGCTTCCCAAAGCCTTGCAATGTGTTCTGTGGTCACTGGAGCTCCTTAACATCTTTCTCTGGGACTGTGTTGCAGCTCCTTGCCCTGCTAAGAAGCTTTGCCAGTGCTTTGTGGCTTTCCTGTGAGGGGCTTTCTAGGGTCTCTCTGGGTTAGGGGTCCCTCTACCCAGCATTAGCGGGACAGGAGGCACAACTGGGCTGCAGCTGGATGCAGGGCCCTGCATAGCTCACAGCATTGCCTGCCTCACTGTCCCCAGGACTGTGGCTCTAATGTAGCTGGAACCTGGGAGGGGGTCACTGACTGATTCCCTCTAACTCCTTCAGCTTCCCCTGAAAAAAGCAAAGGGCACCCACCTAGCTGCTGGGCAGGAAGGCACCTAGGGAAAGAAACCCTTAGGGAGTTATTGCCATAGGTCAGGAGAGAGGGGAAACTACTCCACTACTCAGGGAGCCCTGCCAGAAATCACAACCCTTTGGGAAGGGAGGGATCTCTGGGGGAAGAAGTTCTCTCCGTTTTGTCGGGAAGTTCAAAGACACACCTTCAGGCTGAGGCAGAAATCACTTCTAGCACTGTGGTCTGTTTTATGTGTCTGTCGTGCTCATCTGGAGCTGTCAGCAAAGCCTGTTTGGAGGCAATGAATGAGCTAGGCGTCGGAATGGGGCTACCTGTCTTCTTGTGAGGGGAGACGAAAGGCTTGTCTTCCTCTGATGGAGAGGGACAGGCGCCTTCTCATCAGGTCCAATAAAGCAGTCTCAGTGGCTGCTGAGATGGAAGAAAGAGCCAAATGTGGGTTAGTATTATTTGTTCCACCGGTGCTGGTTACAGGGCTTGCACACAGCACCTAACAGCAGACTCTCAGAGTATGGCTCGGGCAGCTGGGCTTGTTGGAGCGCCCAGCTTCATCACATGTTTTTTTTTTGCCCTGTTTGGCCCTGCATGGAAAATCCTCTGCAGTGGCAGTGGGCTGACAGGGGATGGGGTCAAGAGAGGCACAGAAGCCAGGACTGATTATAAAGCTGTTCTTAGGACGGAGATCAAGCTGCTTCTGCCATGGACAGGTAACATCTGCCTCCATTCATGCACCCACATGTGTACTCTTGCTCACAGTTCCTGAGAATCCCAAGTTTATCAGTTCTCATGGATACAGCAGGGCTGCCCACCTTCAGGTGCCTCTTGGCACATCCTTCAGGAAAGCACTCATAACCTGCAAGGACAGGGTTCTCTCACCCTCACAAATGGAGACAGACTCCCATGTACCTGTGATGCCGTGGCCACTGGCAAGGGGAGTTGGCCAAAATACACACGTAGGTCCTGCTCAGACTTTCACTGACAGTGATGGAGCTGAGAAGAGTCAGAGCTGTTTCATTTTGCTGGTATTTTTAGCCTCTTTGAGAAGCAAGAGAGGAAGGAAGGGGTGTTTCCAGCACAGGGAGCAGAGGTGGGTAGTGGAGAGCCTTCCTTGTATTTCCTAGGAAGTCCTGGAGCATGCATGTGAGACGAGCAAAGGGTGCGAGTAATACGGAGATAGAGGTTTCTTTAGTCGTTGCATTAATTGAGGTTTCAAGCAGAAGAAGTGCCTCCAGGCAGAGCTGATAGGAAAGATGGAGTCCTGGATGCTGTTCTTGAGGGGCTGACTGACAAGGACCACCGTATCACAAGTGACAGTCGCTAGTGGTGTGGCACTGGCAGGGAGAGAGCTTGCAGCAGGTTAGCTCATCAGGGCAGTCCAGGCCCTGAGCTGGGCTCCTGTGGACATCACCCACTTTAATCTGTCCAGGAGCAAAGCTGGGTCCCAAGCAGGTGGTGGGAGATGCATTACTTGAAGCTCCTGGAGTGGGTGTCAGTGAGGGGTGAGAGAGCAGTGGCAGTGGCACCCCACTGTGTGTCAGAGTGGGTGCAGCTCATGGGGAGGGGGATGCCCTGTCCCCATCTCAGAGTCATGATGGGTGCCTCTTCTAGAGCTTCTTTGGCTTCATCTCGATGGGGCAAGGCGTGAGTGGGTCTCAGAGGCATGGAGGTGGTGGAGGATTATCTGAGGCTGCTGTGCCAACAGTCTGTGAGCGACACCTGATAGCCCCTCCTGGGAAAGACCCCTATTTCCTTCAGCAGCAGAAGAGGGGTGGGAGCTGGCAGAGCAGCTCACCAGGTATTTCTCTGGCCCTCAGTGTGGGTTAGAGGTTGGGGAAGCCCAGGGATGATCCTGCCTGGGGCAGGAGTGGGTCTGGGGGTTAGGTGGGGCAGACAGGGAAGGGGCAGTGCTGCTAGCTGGGCTTGTCCCTCGGCGAAGGTGCTCCCCTCGGCTTGGAAGTGCAGCTGGCCATGATGCCGGTCCCGCTGCGCTGGCAGCACTCTGGCCTTTGCATCAGTGGGCGGCCTCGCTCCACCTGCTGAGAAGCCGGACAGATGCTCCTGTCTGTGTCCCCCTGCTGTGGGGGACAGCAACACTGCAAGGGCAGGAGGAGGCCAGGTGCTGCGGGTTTCCATGATGGGGTTAGCAGATTCCCTGTGCCCCCTGTGGGTGCTGAGGAGCCGGGTGCTGGAGCAAGACCAGGAGCCAGGCTGGCTGGCTGGCAGGCAGAGGCAGTCAGCATCCCCAGCAGAGTGCAGGGACTTGGCGCTGGCTCAGCTGGGGAGGTTATTTTCTTTTTATTTTTTTTTCCCCTCCAGGACAGCTGATTCCATCTATTTTTAATGAGCTTCCCCAGGTTGCGCAGTGAGGATACAGAGCAGCGCCGGCAGGCACAGACTGCGACGGGGCAGGCGGAGAGGCAGCGGGCACCCAGGGCTCAGCTGGCATCTCCCTCACCACTCCTTGCAGCAGGTCTGGGGGTTTTTTTTGGTGTGGGAGTGTGTCCCCCAGTGAAGGGGGGTCCTCCTCAATGCAGCTGTCCTTGAAAATGGAGTCGAGCACCGAGGAGGAGAGCTGGCTGGAAGATCAGTGGGAGAAATGGTAGGGGACCGGCTGGGCCTAGGGAAGGGGGGACTGTCCCGCGGGCATGCAGGGGAATGAGGGGCACCCCTTGCTCCTGGGCACATCACTCTTCTCTGTGAGCGATGGCCACAGGACAGGAGCAAACTTGGCACGCAGCTGAGCCCAAAGTTTTCCTGGCTGCGCAGGGAGCTGCGTGACAGCCAGGCACCAGAGTGGCAGAAGGTGCCTGGACACCTCCTGCTGTGCCCCAGCATTGGCAGGCAGGGCCGGTCTGGGGAGCCTGCTCGGCATCTCCCCATCCCCGAGGGCATGGACAGGGCTGCCTGCCTCTATCCTGGAGCGGGGGGCACTGCCACCCTGTCGGGCTGCTCCTGCAGAGCCATGGAGCCCCCGGAGCCCCCGGCAATGCTGTGCCTCTCAGCGGACCCGCAGTGCTCTGCGCTCCCCCAGCAGGGCGGGTGGAGGCACCGAGCATTAGCAGTGGATCGTGTCCCACCCTGGCGACCCGTGTAACCGGAGAAGAAATCGATTCGTGCTTTGAAGGCTCGTCGTGAGCCTCCTGCTGCGCGTTGCCTCCCTTCCCTGGGCAGCAGGAGGAGATGGGCAAAGGGGGGTCCAGTGCTGAAGGCTGTGTGCTTGCATTCCTGATGTGTCTGGAGGGGCTGCCTCCGTGGGTATGGTTGTTCCCAGCTGGCTGCACCCCAGGAGACCACTACTAGTGGGGTCCTCAGAAACACAGAGGGAAGGTGCTGCTGCCCCCATGGGCTTCTCCTGCTCTTTTCCTCCTCCAGGAGCTGGGACAGGGGAGATGTTACCCCTCCATGACACTGGGTTGGTGCCAGTGCAGGGGGGAGCCCCGAGATGGGGCAAGCAATGCCTAAAGTGAGAGTGGGAGCTCTGCAGGTCACAAAACACCATTCTCATTCCTTTCTCACTGCACTGCTGGGGGCCAAGCCAGAGAGGGGTGATGGGCTTGGCATAGCCCTTTCACCCAAAAGCCAGAGGAGCCGGGAGCAAAGGGAAATGGTGGCAAGCAAACCAGTGTCCGTGGCCACTCCAGACAAAACTCAGTGGTCTGAGTAGGTTGGCTAAGGATTTTTGAGTTGGGCTCTTTTATTTATCCCTGTGGTAATGAATAAGTGAGAAGAGCATTGAGGTACCACCATGCTGAAATGTTTTAATGCTCAGAAGCCAGGAGCACCCCACCACTCCCCTGGGGCTCATCAGCACATTTTCAGCTGCTAAAAGGATCTCTCTTGTTTTGAAGGGGTGTAATGAGTCTGTGTGGCTGGGGCTGACAGCCCTAAAGGACCCCTGAGGCCATGCAGACCAGCTCAGCAGCACCCATGTTCACAGCGATGCCCACAGTCACCCTGGGGAGTGATTTTGGTGCAGAGGGAAATTGCTGCCCTCTCTTACTGCAGGCAGCTGGGCTGGGGCATCCATGCCATCGCTGAGGGGTTTGCTGTGCTTACAAGTTCTGTGGGTCTTGATGTGTTCACCTGTCCCAGCAGGGCCATCCTCCAGCTGTGCCCTGTCAGGACCCCCAGCCTCTCCATTTCCTGTAACCCTGGCCTTTGCCCTGTTGGGTGTCTGTGCCCAGCTGGGACAATCCCAGGGGCTCCCTGGGATGGTGTGAGCAGAACAAACCTCCTGTGATGGGGCTGGCAGTACTGTCTGGTCCGTGTTCTCTCAACCTGCATGTCCCTGCTGTCTTTGCTCGGGCAGGGACTGCTTTGGGACACACTCCTCCTGCCTCCCAACAGCCATGGGCCATGCCATAGCCCAGCCATTCAGTGGGGACAGACCTTTCCCCTCTGGGAAGGAGCTGCCTTCCCAGTCTTGCTTCCTAGTAGAGACTGGGAGCTCCTCTCTGGGGTGTGAGTGCTGCTCCCAGCCCACAGGCACCACGGCCCCCTGCACCCCTGCCCACCACCGGGGCAGTCGGTGACCAGGCCATCTCCACTCCCTCCAGGCTCACCCATGACATCAGCCTTGAGGAATTTGAGGATGAAGACCTCTCTGAGATCACTGATGAGTGTGGAATCAGCCTGCACTGCAAGGAGAGCCTGGCCACCCGGGTGAGTGTGATGGGGATGGGGAGGGGGATAGGGATGGGCAGAATGTGCCAGTGGGGCTGGCAGGACTGTCAGCCCATGTGCAGGACCACCAGATCCCCAGATGAGTGATGCTTTCTCAAGGAGCCCTCTGCCATGGCCCCAGTCCCCCCTGCTTGGCAGTGCCCTCTCCTCACTCCAGCACAGTGCAGGTCCTTCTGAGCCAGCCAAACTCAAGGGACTCAATCTCAAAGCTGGTGCATTTTGGTTCCCGCTGCGCTATAGGGCTTGGGGTTTGTTCCTCAGGGATGAGCCCAAGGATTTGGGTGCAAGTGGGGGCATGCCCTCATTTGAGCAGGGTGACCAGAGAGTATCTGGCACCTGACAAGCATTCTCAGGAATCAAGGAGATTTGCAAGGTGGCACCAAAGGTCCCACCTGGGCTGTGCCTCCTGTCCCCACATGCATCCCTGGACCTGGGGATGGAGCTGGGCTGGCATGGTGAGAGCTGTGTTCCTCTGGCTTGCTAGCTAGCTTTAGCTACAGCTGTTCACAGGTCTTTAGGAGGCTGGAGACCTGGAGGCTCCTGAAACAGGGATGAAGGAGGTAGCTCTGATGCCAGCAAGCAGCAGGTGGAATAAAGATAGGAGCTGGGAAGCCTGTGCAGGTGCCACAGCTGGGTGTCCCAGCCATCTTAGAGCACGCTGTCAAGAACCTGAGGGGGTCCATACCACTGTTTGAACTTCCCTAGAAGGTCATGGGGGCAGAAATGTGGAGATAAATTGATAATTATATTGGATTTGGAAATATGCAGGGTGTGAAAGGAAAAGCCACAGCCTGAGCATTCCCACACCACTCAAGGAATCACACACACCCTACCTGAGACTTTTAACTGCTGAGAGCAGAGTCTCTTTGTATGGGCAGCTCCAGTAAGCTGACAGATGCCCTTTTTGACCCCTCACTCAAACACTCACTCACTCTAAGGCTGACTCCTCCTCTGTCAGGCTCGACCCTAGGTTTCCTGTAGCAAAGCCCCTGGCTCAGATTTTATAAAAATAAATAATTTAGTGGTACAGCACCAGGTCAGCTCAAGCTGGGTGCCTGTGGAGAGGGGCCCTGAACAAAGAAACCCCTGGGTAATTATACCCATATAACTCATGCACCCACCCCTCAGCCAATCTCCATGCACCTCCTGGTCCAGTGGTGATTTTTGGTCTGGGGTCTTCTAACATCTTACTGGGTTCTTTCTTTGTGTCTGTGCAGGCAGGCCATACACTCTTCTTATCTTGTGGAGTTACAGCTTCTGCTGACAGCTGGAGTCTCCTTGTCTTCTGGTTTGTACTTCTGGTGCACCTGCTCACTGGCAGAGCATGGGGAAATAAAAAAGCCCTAGGCTTGGGATAAACACTGTTCAGGAACAGCCACAGTAGCATCAGTGTGTTATCAATGCTCCTCTCATAAGAAAGGCAAAACAAGGCACTGCACCAGCTACTAGGAGAGTGACTAGGAGAATTAACTCAATTCCAGCCAAAAACATCTCTAGATGTAAACTCACAGCTTGTGGCCCAAGGCTTCAGCAGATCCAGCTACTGGTGCTAGGCAAGTAGAGCTGAGCAAACAACATACCAGATCACACAGTATTACAACTCTGTGAACCCATTCTAACTCATTCTACTTAAAACTTACTTGTTTAAGCTAAGAACTAATACCTCTCAACACAGAGTTTCTGCATTTTGTCAATGTGTTTCATGCTAAAGGATGCAAATGCTGGAGGAGAAGCCAAGTGGTTTGAGAATCATTCTGTCCCTCAGAGGAAATACTTCCTCTGCAAAACTGATAAAGACCCAGCGAGGACAGGAAAGGCACAAGAATTTGTCGCAGATTTAAAATTAGAAAGTGAATTTGTGTCGTTTGGAATCCCTCACTGCAGGCAGGATGGTACAGGCAGACCTCATCCCTGGGAGGTGAAGGTGTCTTGCTGTGCTCCTTGGTCTAATTCGTGACCTTCCCAGCAAAAATGTGTCTGTTCCTTGATATGGGGCTGCTGCTCGGTATCTCTGCTCCAACTGCAGCCTCCTCCTGCTCTGGGATGTTATGGCCAGACTTCCCTGGGACAGTCTGGGCTCACAGGCTGTGCGTGCAGAAGGGAGGAGGGATAATGCTGAAGGAAAACCAAGGGCAAACCCAGTTCTGGGCATCCATGAGGGCACAGCTGCGGCAAGGGGCCGGCATTTGGAAGATCCCCCTGCCTGCAATAGGTGAGGCAGACAGAGACTGGGGGTGTGTTGCTGGATTCTTCCCATTACCCATCCCAGTTCCCCAGCACTGATAGCACCACTGGGCTCAGAGCAGGATTTTTTTTTTCTTTACAGATTGACGGCCCTTGGCTGAAGTTTGGCAGGGAGGGGAAGGGACAGGGGAGACTTGCAGCTCAAGTGCTGCAGCCCTTCCTTGAGGGAGAGGAAAAAGTCTCTTGTCCATTTGAAACAGTTTATTCAGGGGTTTCTCCACCCCTGTGCTGCAATACAGAGACCTGACCCTCAGCAGAGGGTTTGCTCAGGCTCTGGGAGCGAGCCCCATGCCTTCCCTGGGGACAGCTCAGAGCTGCTTTACACAAATGTCTGGGTGCACTGAGTCTGCTGGAGTGGGAGTGGAATGTGAGGCTGCCGTAGGGGAAGCAATGAGTTATTCATAAACACAGCAAAGGAGGAAGCTTATCATGCTCAGGAAAAATGCCTGCTAAAAATATGTCCAAATGGTTTATATGGGACACGGAGGATTGCCCGAGGAGCAGAGCTGAAAGTGGTGACAACAATGGCTGTAAGAGGGGCTTTTCAATCCCAAATGTTGGAGGCGAGAGCCAGGGAGCTTTCCAAGCTGATTGCCATCCAGAGCGAGCTCGGGGCGACAACGTTGCAGGATGTGCCTGATGGAAGCAGCCAGGCCCAGAGGGAGCGGCGTGGCCGGGTCTGCGTGCGGCAGATCAGAAATGGCCAGCAGTGACCAGCAGCTGGATAATTGGGCTAATTGCACCATGTGGGGTGGCTGGGGCTCGCCAGTCAGGGCCGTGAGGGGGCCGTGCCGATGTCCTGCCCGTGCCGAGCCCCGGTGCCACGGAGCAGCCATGGTAGGGAGGCTGGAGGCTTGGCCCTGGTCACCCCTGCAGGGCCAGGCAGCTGCTGAAAGCCTGGCAGTGGAGCAAGGTGAGGTGAGAGCGAGCTGCTGGCTCACTGGATCACTCCAGAGCACAGAGTGACAGGCAAGGGAGACACAGGATCTGGGGAGCACCGTGAGACAAGGGGCTGGAGTCCCCCAGCTGCCCGGGGTGAGTCCCTGGAGAGGTGAGCAGGCACAGTAACCCAACAGCGGGCAGGACAGCACTGACAAGGAGCAAGGGGACAAACCCTGCCTGAGGGCTGCGGAGGTGACTGCTGCATGGGGACAGTCAGTGACCTTGGTGAGGTGGGGGGTCTGGGCAGAGCTGGTTGATGACAAAACCTGTGGCAGGAACAGGCAGCTGGTGTGGAGGTCAACACCCAAACAGAGATGGGTTTTGGGGATTTTTTTGGTCCCAGAAAAACAAAGATGACCTCATTATGGGCTATTTTAGCAGCTCTTCAGAAACAGTGGCTCAGACACACAGAAACTGCAAGGAGGCGTAGGCTGATGTTTGTGCAGGAGGGAACTCTCCATTGACAAGGACCACACTTTGTGTATGGGAGACCATGTACTAAGAATGAGGAATAATACCACGTGTGGCTGAAAGGAACCTTAATTCAACAAGAAATCCCAAGTGAATGAAAAGGGAAGTGAGATAGGCTGAGGAGAGGGCTCGGAGGAGGAGCAGAGGTGTCTTTGAGGCTGTTGAATGGCAAGGCAGGAGGCCAACTGGAAAGAGCAGGGACCACCAGGGCAAGGGACACAACCTCCACCTCACCAGTGGCAGCAGTCAGGTGTGTTGAGAGGGATGCTTGCAACAAAAGCACCAGACTTGGGGCTTGGCCTTGTTTTAGTGGCTTGGAAATCCAGGGTGACAAACTCTGGTTTCAGCAAGATGGATCCCAGCAAACAGCCAGGCAGAGGTTAATAAAAGTTTAGTGCCCCATGTATTTTGCAGGAACTGTGGAAAACAGTTAATGCAGGAATGAAAAAAAAAAATTAAAATATAAACACCTCTCTTGGAAATACCTAAGAGCATGAGAACAGGTGCCCAAAGAGAAAAGAGCCAATGAAGGGCTGTGCTGAGCCTTCATGGGTCTGCATGAAAAGGTCTGAAATAGCCATGAAGATACAGGTATGTGGAGGAAAAAACCCATTTTTCAGCATAATAGTACTGCTGGAAATGCCAGGGGCTTTCTCTTGATGTTCAGAGCCACTGATCCAAGAGTGCTGCTGCTGGCAGCTGCTCCCAGAAGGCCAGCAGGACCCAGTGCAAAAAGGGAAGCAGCTGCCATGAGCCTGCAATCCAGGGACTGGCGGAGAACTGGATGTGTGGGCTGGGAGCAAAGGGTAGGGCAGCAAGGTGCTTACTCTGTGCAGCTTTTCACAGGCTGTCCCATGAAGCTGCCTCTGTGATCCATGGCCAGCTGTGGCTGTGCCAGGCTGGGGGCAGAGAGGCTTCTCCTGGTGCTTTGAAGCCAGCTGGTGGCAGGGAGAAGGGGCACAGTTGTGCCTTCTGCTTGGCAAGTCCCCCTTGCTTCCCTGTGCTCACAAAGTGCTTTTCCCAGCTGAAGGGTTTTGCCACTCCTCCTCTGACAGTGAAGGCTGCGAGAGTGAGGGAGCAGGGAAGAGACTTCCATCACTCAAGCAATCTTGTCTATCACCCCTCTTCTCTTGCAAGAGCCTTTCATTCCCAGGGAAGCAAGCAGCTTCCTCAGGTGGGCAGCAGCCCCCACACAGGGGATTCCCCAGCTTAGACCAGTGCTCCAGGGGTGATCCCAGTACCTCTCAATTGTAGCAGGTTGCATTCTGCTCCAGCCCCCTGGAACCATGGATCACAACATTGGGACTGTCAGAGAGAGACCAGTTGCTGGACACTGGGACTTTGTGCCATTGCAATGGCACGGTGCAGGTGGGAGGTAGGATCAGCAGGAGCACACCAGCATCACATCAGTCCCAGGGACAGCTCTGTAAGGAAGCACGAGTGTCCCCATGACTGCACTGGGAACGAGGTGTGCATCTTTTCTTCATCCTGCTGCAAGGTTTGGGCACTGGTGCTGCTCTCCTGCACACTCTAATCTCTCCCACGGGGTGGAAGGACTTTGGGAAGTCACCTCACCATTGCATCTGTGCTGAGACATGAGCATGCTCAATGACCTTAGGTGACATTAATTTGTTCCTAGAGGGCTCCTGAGGCAGCCTCTTCTGGTGGGGCAGTATCCTTGCAGTCAGAAAGGTTTCCCAATGTCTAGTCCCTGTCCTTGCTTTGCAGATCACTGCAGGTCTCACTCACATGGTAAGGTGATTGATTTCTGTGTGGTTTCAAAGTCGCTTTGTTGAGCTACAGGCCATAAATGATACCTACAGTGGCTGTAGTTTCCTCCTAGATTTTGAACCTGGAATGATGCACCCCTGCTAGGGTGCCCTTTTCTTCAGAATGACACTGATTTGTTTGTCTGCATCCTTCTGGGAATTTTCCCTCTGTGAGTTTTCCAAGTGATTGCTACAGCTACAGAGTTATGGAAGCAGCATCATTAGCAGTCTAGATTAAATTCACCAGCTGACTCTAATGCACCCACCTTGGCTAGGTATAATCTATTCAGTTGGCACTTCCCCCCAGTTCTTTTCCTGTGCCTCAGTTTCCTTGTTAAAACCCATGTGGTTTTTCACAGACAGAAATGCAGAACTTACAGCATGAAGGCTAATGCTCAAAGCAAGGGATTTAAATGTTTAAAGCCTCAAGAGGACAAGTATCGGTGGCAGTGCTTCTCCAGTTGCTCACCCACTGCAGGACTTCAGCACTGAAGGGGACACTGGGGGGAAATGACTGCCATGAGAGGGTTTGCACTGTGCAGAGCCCTGCCTGTGCTGGCTTTTGTCTGACAGTTCAGGAGCTGGTAGCAACAGGAGCTCTTGGAGTGGCTGCCAGAGCTGCTGGGGCTGTTTCTCCTCTCACGACTCAAAGGGCATCTCCTCGCAGCTGGAGCCATGGGTAGAATTCAGCTGTAAAACCTGCCCTTCCCACCTCTGCCTGCTGGTGAGCTTGCAGTCACCACAAACAGCTGATAACACAAGCAATGCAACACCATGATGCCAAGTTGCTGCCTTCATTGCTGGCTGCAGCAACTTGTGCATGTGCATGTTTCTGCAAGGAGGGGGCCTTGGGAAGGCACCCACTGACCCTTAAACACACACAGGGGCGACACTGGAGCCTCTTTGCCAAGCAACACAGCCACAAAGAGTGTGGTGGCTCAGCACTTGGGCCCAGCCAGGGTGGTGGGATGGGACACCTGCTCCTCACAGTCCCCACAGGCCACAGTGGCCACCCTCTTCCAAAAGGGAGAAAGAGTGGAGCTGCCTCCAGCCAGAGCACAGCCACCACCAGCAGGTGACTGGAAAGCCAGCACCAGGCATCCTTCCCATACGGCCTCAGGTCCTGATATATGCACGTGCAAGGAGTGGGCAGAGAAGGCTTGCCCTCCGTGAGGGAGACAAGGGGGAAGGAGCTGCTGGTCCAAGTGGCCATCACAGGGAAGGAGGAGCCTGACTCCTTTCAGAGGTGTGCAGTGAAAATTTCAACCCCATAGAGAGAAAAAGTAGTAGTAGTAGTAATGCAGTACAGGGTGCCAGTACCCAGCATGGTGGTGGGTTCTCCACCTGTGAGGATGTTCAGGTGTGATGGACAAGAGCCCAGGTGACCTGCTCCAGGCAGGGGTGGACCAAGTCTGATCAAGCTGATGACATGCTTGCATAAGTCCCAGCTGCCAGGACAGGAACCAAGACAGGGCACAGTCTTCCTTGGAAGGAAGAATCATAGGGCAGCCCAGGTTGGAAAGGACCTCAAAGGATCACCTGGCCAAACCTTGTGTGGGAAAGGGAGTCTGGGAGAGACGATCTGGCACACTCTCTAGTGGTGTCTTGAAAATCTCCAGCGATCAGGACTCTACCATTTCCCTGGGGAGGTTGTTCTGCAGAATGGTTCTTCTCACTGTAAAAAATGTCCTTGTTATGCCGAGATGAAACCTGGGTGTGCACGTTTGCGTGCTCGGTAGTGAACGTGACGGCTGCATGTACCTACAGACAGACACCTGCCGAGGACAAGGTGCCGGGGGAGCCCCGTCCCTGAGGGAGGAAGGATGCTGCCCACACCTGCCGGGGGACGCGGGGAGGGGGCGCGGGGCTCCCGGCTCCGGCAATAACATCGCTGCGCCTTTAAAAGGCAGCGGCGCGGTGCGATGCGGCGGCAGGGCCCCCCTGCCCGGCCCCGGCGGGAGGCGGCCCTGCCCGGCCCGGCCCGTCCCGCCCG
>VWZP01002779.1:1230062-1247691 GCA_013396995.1 Dicaeum eximium
TGCTCCCGCCGTCCGCCGGGGGCTTTTGTCTGGGACGGATGGAGGGAGGGGGAGGGAACAGAAGGGGATGGTGGGGCTCGGCCGGAGGGGTGGCGGGGCTCGGCTCCGCTGCCCGCAGTGCTCCCGTCCCCGCCCTCCGGGGGTCCCTTCTCACCGCCGCTCCGTCCCCGGGCCGGGCACAGCGCAGGCCGAGCCGGAGGCAGCGATCTGCGGGCCCGGGGGTCCCCGGGTGCCGGGACCTGAGCACGCCCTGCCGGGCCGGCCCTGCGCACCGCCGGGCATCCCTGCGCTGCGCTCGGCCGGGGTTCTTTGAGGGGGCTTAGGCTCCGGGTGGGCCCTTCCTTCATCTCTGCTGCCGAGGTGGAGAGGGAACAGGAATCGTGTCGGGACTGAGATGTGCCCCAGCAGGGTCCGTACGGCAGGGGCAGGGTGGGAGCTGCGAAGGGCTCCCGTGGGATGAGGAGCGAACGAGGCGTGGATACGGAACGCGTGAATGAGCCATCGCGGGACGGGGCAGCACGCACGGACTGGCGAGCCCAGGGCTGGCACCAGCGGCTGGCTGGGCTCCAGCTGCTCCGGGTTGGGGCAGCACCAGCTCTAGGGCAAGTTGGTGACAGCCGGTGCCCCGTGCCTGGCAGTGGGAACCTGGTGGCCTCAGCTCCTGAGTAGTGGTCCCTGGCAAGAGAAGCATTAATGTCAGAACCCCGTACAAAATCTGAGAGACAGAAAAACAACGCCCAAAATGGTGGCCAGGAGAACAAGGGGGTACTGTTTTCTTGCTCACGCTCAGATTTTGTAAAGATTTTGGATGGTTTTAGCCAAGACTGCTTGCCCCACACAGCCGTGGTGTTACTGTCACCCTTGGGGTGGATGTTTTGGTCCCCTGCACTCTGACCCCCCCAGGCAGCGGCTGGAGTCCCTTTGCTCTGCCGCTTCTGCAAACTTCACAAGCCCACGCAGAGTGCGCGACGTGCAGGGCTATTTTTGCCACCCTCCTCCATTCAGCTCTGCCTTCTGCCAAGTAGGAGGATTTTCGTCGCGGTGACGTTCAGCTGAGGAGCATGAAGCGAGAGGCAGGTGTCCCTGTGGGTGACAGATGGGGAGTAGTCAGAGCTGGGTGTCACCAGCCCAGCACCGGCAGCTGATGCCAGCTCTCTGCCTGAGGCCATGGGTGGGAGGAGGAGGAGGAAGGCACAGAGCCAAGGATAGGCGCCCGCAGGCAGCTGGCACCAGGGACAAAGGCGGCAGGGCTGGGAGGGGCGGGAGGGGAGCTCCACTGAGCATAATGGACAAGGGGACAGCAGCAGCCTTGTCCCACCCTGTGCAGGGACCCCGAGGAGCAAGTGGTATGTGGCAGCCGCATCCAGCTGGGGGAGGTGGGGAACAGCAGGGCCCTCTCCCAGACACTCGGTCCCAGCCAGTGTCCGGGGGTGGGAGCAGGCATCTGGAGAGGGATGGGCGTCGGGGGAGCTGCAGAGATGGAAGGCTGGGGAGGGGAAGCTGATGGTCCCCTTGCAAGGAGATGGTGGAGACTGTGGAGCTCACTGGGAGTCGTGGACACAGCTGAGCTGAGGACATGGAATGGGAGAGGGGGCTTTGCTGCAGCTGGCAATGGGAGCCTGGAGCCAGCAGGGATGGTGGCACAGGACTGTGGCATGGCTGGCCAGGTAGGATAGTTTGTGAGTGCCTCTCCACCCTGGCAGGGCATTACAGACTCCGGAGTGCTCTGGCCCTGTGGGATGGGTGGGCTCCGTGGGCTGTGCCTGCTGCATTGCTGCCTCCCATCCCAGTCCAGGCAGCCAGGCTGGCTTGTGTGTGCTGGCCCCATGGCACTCTGCACACGGAGGCCATCGTCGTGACAGCTTGCCTGGCCTACATCCCAGCCCATCATGTCCCTGGGAAAGGCTAGCAGGGACGTGCTGTTATTTGCCTTGGCACAGGAGGGACTCATGGAGGCCATGGTGGGAGGTTGCCAAAGCTCTGTGAAGGGGGTCTCTCCCTCCCCACATGGAGGCAGGGATCTGGCAGGCATGGTTCAGCAGTGTGTGACATGATGGAATTTTGGGGCAAAAGCTTCCTTCGTGTTGGTGGGGAAGCAAAGTAAGGACAGGGTGGCTCCTGTGCTGCTGGGAACAGCTGTGGGTTGGTGATAAGGCCGTGAGAAAAGCCAGGGAGTCCCAGCGGGGCTTTGGTGCCTAAGCAAAAACTAACAGTGGAAAATGCTGCAGCTGGGGCAGAAACACTCAGTGCCCCGTAGGAGGGGCTGGGAGAGTGCAGCCAGGGAGAACCTGGGGATGGAGGAGTGGATGAGGGCTGGCACTGCACCAGGCAGGATGTCACACCCTGCGGAGGCAGGCAGGGAGGACTTGTCCCCCATCTGCAGGAGGGTCCTCGTTAGAGGAGACTTGGTGCCCTTTGGTCCCTGGGTCTTGCAGCGAGGCTGAGCACGAGTTCCCTTGTACCCATGCATGTCTGGGCAGGCAGGGCACAGCACCCACAGAAACCCACCCAAGCATGGGCAGCATGGATGGCCTGATCCTGCCTCTCCTCTCCAGCTGCTCAGGATTGACATCTGCTAGTGATCTGTGTACGTGTGTGTGTGTGTATAGATTTGTATCCACACACGCTATCTGTGTATACCCCTGTGTACACCCCATACTGATGTCTCCAGAGGCAGGCATTATTCTTTCCAGTAGCTGGCTTCTAGCTGAGCAGCAGCACAACACCTGGTCCTTGGGATTTCCCCCATTTCATTAAGCTGGGTGGTTTGAAGATAGGCAGGGCTGGCAGGCTCAGGTCTTGAATTTTTTGTCATGGGCCTGTCCAGCTGTGGGCTTCTGCAGCTGAGTTTCCCCTGGTGGAGGAATGCAGCCCAGCTGGCTCCTTGCCCTTCCTGCTTCAGCCACCATGCCAGCTGTTGCAGCAGCAGCATGGTGAGATGTGGGGCTGGTGGGGGTTCTCCCCGAGCATCACATGCCCCAGCATGCCCAGCCAAGTGGGGTGCTGTGGACCCAGGGAGGAATGGGTGCTGCCATGCCACATGCTGTTTACTGTTTGGGCTCTGAGGCGGCTTTGTTCTTCTCCTCAGGACACTCTGAATAACAACTCTCTGGGGAAAAAGCACAGTTGGCAGGAGCGGGTGTCCCGGTCATCATCCCCTCTGAAAACGGGTGAGTTCTCAGGCTTTTGGCCAGGGTCAGCTCCTTGCAGCCTTTCATGGTGCTCAGGAGCCTGAGGCAAGTGGTGCTGGAGCAGGAGGTTGGGGAAAACATACCACATGGATGCAGGGTACATGTCCATCTTGCTCTCTACAATTACTGAAAGGAGATTGTTAGTGAGCTGGGAGTCTTTTCTCCCAAGTAGCAAGCAGTAGGACAAGAAGAAATAGCCTAAAGTTGCACCAGGTCTAGATTGGATATTAGAAAAAATTTCTTCATTGAAATGTTGCTCAATCATTGGAACAGGGAAGTGCTGGAATCACAGTCCCTGGAAGTGTGGAAAATGTGTAGATGTGGTGCTTAGAGACACGGTTTAGTGGTGCACTTGACAGTGTTAATGCTTGGACTTGAGAATCTTAGAGGTCTTTTCCAACTTAAATAATTCTATGATTCTGTGAGTCTTGGTGGCATCCCTGGGCACATTCCCTGTCAGGGAGCATCCCCTCCGTGTGGCTGTCTGCAGTGCTCTCCTCTCCCTACAGGTGAGCAGACCCCTCCCCATGACCACGTTTGCCTGAGTGATGAGGTCAATCACCAAAACAGCACAACCTCCACCAAAGACCGGGGCACATCCACAGAGAGCCCGTGCCGGCGCACAGCAGCCACACAGATGGCCCCAGCCTGCGTTGCCTCGTCCCGGCCGCCCGAGAAGCACCAGGCCACCAGCCGGGCCCCACCACACGGTGCCAGCGTCGTGGTGGTCACGAGGGGCCCCGAGGCCCACCGGGACCGCATCCGCTACCAGACGGATGTGAGGCTGGAGGCCACGGAGGAGATCTACCTGACGCCCGTGCAGAAGAACTCAGACCCCCTGGAGACTGACAAGCCCTTCCTGTCTCAGTCCAGTGAGAACCGCATGTCCATCAGCTCTGACATTGACACCTCCGGCTATTCAGCCCTGGTAGGGAAAACCAACCCCTCCATCAGCGAGGAGGATGAGGTGCTGGACTACATGTCCTCCCCTGACAAGACAAACCTGCCCAGGGCCTCCTGTGGTGGCGGGAATGGTGGCTCCCGGCCAGGGCACAACCTTCAGAGAGCCTCCGTGAGTTCGGACACCAGTGCCCTCTCCTATGACTCTGTCAAATACACGCTGGTGGTGGATGAGAACGTGCAGCTGGAGCTGGTCAGCCTCAAGCAGTGCTACTCAGGCTACAGTGATGAGAGCGACTCGGCCACAGTCTATGACAATTGCATCTCTTCACCCTATGAGTCGGCCATTGGCGAGGAGTATGAGGAGGATGCGCTGAAGCGTGACTCAGTCTGCCTCTCCGAGGACTCCACCCCCGAGGCAGACATCCACTTCTCCAAGAAGTTCCTAAACGTCTTCATGAGTGGTCGGGCACGCTCCTCCAGTGAGTGCTGGGCACTGGGGGGAGGTGGGCTGGTGGCTGCCTGCCTGGGCAGCCCTGCCCATCTCTGGTACGTGCTCCAGAGATAGGAAGCCACCAGGAGACATCAGCCCCAGTTCCACTTGCTGCAGCCTGTGGCTTTGTCCCTGGTGGTCCAGGAGGCGTGGTGGGGCTTGGAAAAACTTTGAGTGTCAGGTGGGGGTGGCAGTAGGTGTTTGAGGCTGCATTGGGGCTTGCCCTATGTATGGTCATGCCGAGGGGGAGGCTGAGTGAGCTCACAGGGGGCCATCATATTCCTGGTATGCAACACTCCTCTCCAAGCCCAGAAGAGCACTGGTGGCATGCTCCAGGAGGCAGGGTTTCCCATGGTGTGCCTGGTCCCATGCAGGTGTCACAGCTGTTTGTGTTGGTGCAGGGAGGTCTTGCTCCCTGCAGGGACTGATGAGCACAGTGCAGCGGCTCCAGCCATGTCTCTCTCCTGTGGCATTGCATGGCTTCGTCTTGGATGAGCCATCCTGTAGGAGCCTCAGCAGATGGCCTGGCCTGTGTCCTTCTCTTGTCTGTGATGCTGATCCCTCAATGCTGACATGTCCTTCTCTGCCTTTGTCCCCAGGTGCCGAGTCCTTTGGGTTGTTCTCCTGCATGATCAACGGGGAGGAGCAGGAGCAGACTCACCGTGCTGTCTTTAGGTGAGCTTGCAGGCACAGGTGGTGTCCCCAGCCCCTAGCAGGGGAAAGCTGGTGCTGCACTCCCACCAAGGTGGGGCTAGCACAAGCTCTAGTGTTTCTGGTTTGGGAACCTCCGGGGAACAAGCCACTGCCTGTAGCTCATGCCCTGCCCAGGAGCAGCATTTGCCCAGGCTGCTGCAAGGGCAAGACCTCCAAGGGTAGTCAGGGCCTCTGAGGAGCAGCTTGGGTGGTGCATAGGGGATACCCTTGTATGAGGTGCCAGGATGCTGCTGCCTGTTGAGCCCTGACCTCCTCCAGTGCTTTATTTAGCATGTCAGGTCCCCATGGCTACCAGGGCACTGCCTGGGTTGCTGGTGGGTGCCCCAGCAGTGAGAGGGCCACCAGCACTGCTAGCCAGCCAGCTGCTAGTGCCTCTCTGCCCAGGTTTGTGCCTCGCCACGCAGACGAGCTGGAGCTGGAGGTGGATGATCCTTTGCTGGTGGAGGTGCAAGCAGAAGATTATTGGTATGAGGCCTACAACATGCGCACAGGAGATCGGGGCATCTTCCCTGCCTACTATGCTATTGAAGTCACCAAGGACCCAGACCATGTGACAGGTATCAGGCCTCTGTGGCTGTGCAGCTTCCTGATGTCCCCAGCTTGTACCACATGCTCCCTGCTGAGCAATCTGGTGCTGAGCGGGGGACTGGGGAGAGGACCAAACTGGGCATCCAGCAGGGAGTGATGAGCACGTTCTGCTGTGATGCTGGGAGTTGGTAGCTGGTGTTGAGGGAAGGTTTTCCTGGGCAGGGAAAAGCACGAGGGTTGGACGATGGAGAGGGGAGGTGGAGCTCAGCCCACATAGCTGGTCACCAGAGATGATCCCTGCCATGTGCTCTCTCTTCCAGCTCTGGCCAAGAGCAGTGACTGGGTGGACCAGTTTCGGGTGAAGTTCCTTGGCTCCGTGCAGGTTCCCTACCACAAGGGCAACGATGTGCTCTGTGCGGCCATGCAGAAGGTAGTGCCTCACTCCATCCCAGGGAGCAGCAGTGCCTGCTCCTTCTGGCAGCAGGGCAGACCTCAGCGGGGAATCACCACCACTGCTCACGAGTCGCACGGCTTTGCCTGTCTCCTCTGCAGATTGCCACCACGCGCCGCCTCACTGTGCACTTTAACCCACCCTCCAGCTGCGTCCTGGAGATCAGCGTGCGCGGGGTCAAGATCGCTGTCAAAGCTGACGACTCCAAGGAGCACAGCAAGGTATAGCCCCGCTCCCTGCTCATCTCATCCCTTCCCTCATTGCTGCTCTGAACTGGCTCGTGCTCTCTGTGCTACAGGCCATGATTGCGTATAAAAATTAAGGGTCTCCACCCTACGTCTGAGGGTGTGAGAAGCACCATCATCAGCATTTTAGGCCCACTATCAAGTTCCCTCATGCCTCACAAGGCCCCAGCTCTGGGCAGGACTGCCAGTTCATGCTCCCACAGCTGCCAGGCACGTCACTGTGCTGGGATGCTGCGAGCTGAGCCGAACCCAGTAATCTGTCGGCTGCTTCTAAACCTTTCTGCTGCTATTTTGGGTGGTGTCCTCCAGATCTGCCCTGTAATCTCTTTATCTGGCAAGGGCAGGATGCTGATTAGCATTCTGCATAAGTAGCCTAGTAAAGCACATTGGGATGCTGAGCAGAGGAAAGTGAGGGCTTTGCAGCAAGCTGTTGGGAAACCTCCCTTCCAGCTGGGGGATAGGAGTAGCTCATGGCTCTGAGTGCTGTGACAGAGCTGGGCTGAGGTTTCTACAAATCCTGCCTGTATCTAGAGGATGCCATCAACTTAGCTGCGCTTTAGACTTGTATAAATAAGTTTTCATTTCTGGCTGGGACCCTTTGACACCCAGGCTTGAATTGACTTGTTTAGTTCTAAGTTATCCATTCATCTTCTATGTGCTGGTGTTTCTGGGAGCCTTTTTAGTGAGGAAGGAGGGCTGTGTGTGCTGGTGAGCAGCAACACTGACTCTAGCCCGAGTACAGTGTGACTCAGGACCTCCAGGGAAATCCTGCAGGAGCTATTGGCGGTAAAGGCAGCTGAGGTGAGAGCCAGCAGGGCTGCCTGGAAAAGCTCCCTTTGTTCAGGTGCTTTGAGCAATCCTGAAACTGCTGCTGATAGCAGCCCAGGATTAGTCTCCAATTAATTTCACTTCTCAGTCTCCAAGTGCATATTTCCAGTGGCCAGAGACCAGCTGCACTGCAGGGGGTCAGGAGGAAAGCTCTGACAGTTCCCCTCTCTCACTCTCTCCCCCAGGTAAACAAGTGTAGCCATTTTTTCCAGCTGAAGAACATTTCCTTTTGTGGGTACCATCCAAAGAACAACAAGTGAGTAGCAAGGAAGTGTAGTGCAGCTCTCAACACCAGTAGCTCAGCAGCGAGGCTTTGCTGCCTTCCTGCTCCCTGGGGCTAGTATGACTGGGGCTAGGAAGGAAAGAAGAGGTTTCCCAAAGCCCTGGTTTGGTGGGCTCCCCTCTGCCTGTGAGCCCAGTGCTGCAGCTCTGCACATGGGCTGTGGCATGACCCTGGGGTGGCCACCAGGATTTATCAGGGGGGTTTCAGGTCCCAAATCCCTATGTTTAAGGGTGGATACACATCATAGATGCTGGGGTATCTGTGCCTGCTGATCTGCTAGTCCAGTCACATCCACTTTCTTTGCCCTCAGATATTTTGGGTTCATCACCAAGCACCCTGCTGACCACAGATTTGCCTGTCATGTCTTCGTCTCGGAGGAGTCCACGAAGCCACTGGCGGAGTCTGTAGGGTGAGTCTTGGCTGGGCAGGGAAGGCTGGCTCATAAAGGGCAGGAGGAACGAGACAGCCAGGCTGAATCCTGCCATCTCCCCCTACATGTGGGGCTTGGACCTGGCCCCAGGCTGTCACTTCTTCCTCAAATGAGATGCTTGGCTTGAGAGTCAGGGCTGACAGGGCTATGGGCATCATATTCCTGACAGTACTGGAACAAGTCCCAGTGCAAGGCTGTGCAGGCAGATGGCTGAAAGTCATGCACTGTGCAGGGTATCAGAGCAAGGATGGAGACCCTGTGGCTCTGATGGCAGCTCTGGGCCTAATGCAGAAAAGGTCAGGGGCTGGGACGGCTCACACAGGCCACAGGGTAGGGAGTGAGGGTCAGGATGGAAACAAGGATCTATAATTGCCTTGTGGGAAGGCTGCTGCTAAGCTTTGCCTGGTGCTGTGTTGCAGGAGGGCTTTTCAGCAATTCTACAAGGAGTATGTGGAGTACACGTGCCCCACAGAGGACATCTACCTGGAGTAGGGGCTAGCACAGGCACCTCCTGCACAGCCAGGGCTGCAGTCTCGCCCCTTCCCCGTGTCGTGCATGGACAAGAGCTGCTTTGAGCCTGGAGGAGGAGCGGGCCCGGGGCAGGGCTCCCCGGGGCACGGAGCGCCGCCTCTTTTCGTGACTCCCCTTCCTCGGGCTGGGGGGACGGGAGGGGGGAGGGCTGGACAAATTGTGTTTATTGTACAAAATACTTAGTTTATTCTATTGGAGAAGCACCCCCTGGGTGCCCTGCTTGTGAGCAGCTGGCGGGGGGCAGTAGTGTGCTCGTGCCCTTTCCAGCTGCAGGCTGGGGTGATAGCATCTCCTCCTTGTGACCATGGCACAGCTTCCCGTCACATCCATCTGGGGTGACTTTTAATTGCAGTGGCAGAGTCAGTCTCTTGCAGTATGATGACACAGCAGCTACAGAAAACAAGACCCACATGCTGGCTCCTGCCTGGGAGATGGAATCACCTCCCTGCCGGGCCCTGGGAGATGGCTGCTGGGCAGGGGTGGCAAAGGAAGCCCCAGTATCTCCTCTGCCAGAGCCAGAATGAGATGAGACAGCTTTTCCCTGCCTCTGTCCCCATCCCCACCCCTTCCATCTTCTATCCACGCCCTGGGAAGAGAGAAAAATTCCCCTCATACCTCCCTGCAGTAACTATACCCTTGGGAGGGAAGCCTTTCTCTGCCCCTTTCCCCTTTCCCCCAAGCTGCAGGTGGCAGAGGCAGGGCAGGGGCACCCCAGCTCAGTGGGGCTCAGCCCCTGCACAAAGCTGGGTGTGTGCCTGAAGTGGGGCAGGGAAGGGCTATAGGCTGCAGGGAGCCGTGTGAAGCACCAGGGAGGCAGAAGAGCTCTCCTGGTCCCAGTCCCTGCAGCCAGTGATCTCTGTGCTTCAGCTGGATCTGCTGTGATGGCAACAACTATTAAATATGATGGTTCCTGGAGCAGAGCTACTGTGGTGTTTATTTCCCACTACAAGGGGTTTGGGCCCTGGCTCCTTCTTTCCCTTGGCACCCCAAGAGGAACTGGAGCTTCTCAGTATTGCTCCAAGAGCCCTGGCTGCAATCCTGGGAGGCCAGAGATGGTATGGCAATGCAAAGGGACTTGTGGCAGGTGTTGCTGCAGCCCTCACCTGCAGGGCTGTGGCGGGCAGGGCGCCAGGCTGGCTCACAGGTGCCCATCCTCGTAGTACTCCAGCAGGTCCAGCCCGTCGCGCTTGCTTTTGCGAGCCTTGCGCAGCTCCGCTGGCCGCTCCGGCACCGCCGGGGCTCTGAAGCGAGGCTGCTTGGGCTTGATGCCGTAATCTGCGGGCACAGCAGAGGCTGGGCTCAGCTCCAGGACAATCACCCACCTGGAGAGGTGAGTGCATGGAAAGGGGGTTCAGAGGGGCAAGGAGAGCACTGTACCATCCACCAGGCCGAAGTGCTTCTGCGGAAGCTCCAGGGGAGCAGAGAAATCCTCTGGAACTGAGTAGCTGTCCCTACAGAGGAAAACAACGGCCAGGAGTGAGCCAAGGTCCTACAGCACTTACCCAGGCTGGCACAAGAGCTCCCATGTGCTGCATCTTCCACACAGTCTGGCCAGCTCTTGAGGCCTGGTGCCCTAAGTCCCAGCCCATGTCAGGAGCCCTGGGGTACCTGCAGGTACCAGAGGAGGGAGGAGGAGAAGGAGGGATGTGCCATTACCTCTCTTGCACAGGCTGTGGGAGGGCAGCCCCCAGCAGCAGGGTGAGGAGCAGCAGGCAGCACAGCATGGTGCACAGTGACCGGTTCCACTGGTTCTGCAGCAAGGTCACAGAGGAGCCACCCTGGTTGCCCAGGACACCTGCTGGGTGGGGCAGGGGCCATGGCCCCTCCCAGCTGCTGCTGCTGTCCCTTCCTACCTTGGCTAAGCCCCCCAGGACTGGCTGGCAGGCATTCTGCAAACCCTTTTAACACACATTAGGTGCTAGGAAAGCAGCCTGCACACTGCAGCTCTGTGTGTCCCCAGGGGAGCCCCAGGACTGTAGGGACTGAGGCAGGCACTGGGAATTACAGAGGCTAGAGGCATCAGCTGAGCAACACGTGGAACCCTGACTGACACAGGACAGAGTATCCCAGGGTAGACAATTGCAAAAGCTGCTCTTTCTGACAAAGAGAGACCTGCTGGCAACCAGATACAAGGGATCCCATGCAAAGAGGCAGAGGCTCTTCAGCTTAGTTCTCTCCATTCAGTCAGTTTATTTGACAGACAAATCTGCCAAGCAGATGGGCCAGGCATGGCCAACACAAGCAGGTTGCGGGTCAACCTCAGCTCCTTGACACGTGAGACAGTGCTCTCCAAAAAGCCATTGTGCTGCCTGGCTTCATTATAGTGCAGCTGTACAAAAGAAGAAAAATCAAGTGCTTCAAAAAAGAGGCTGCCCCATCAGCATCACTGCAGCCACAGAATGGTCCAGAGAAATTGGTGGCCAGGGTCTCCCTACATATTTAGTGTCCATCATTCATGCCTAGATCTGTTAAAAAAATCACATACAACCCCCTCCCTGCTCTGCAGAACAGGAGCTTCTCATTTATGATTTAACTGAAAATTAGACATTATCAACATCCCTCCCCCAGCCTGCTTGCCCTCCTTAGGAATGTCCAGCCATGATTTTAGCAGAGAGTAATCATCTTCTTATCAGCCCCAGTTATAGAAATAGATTTTCTGCCAAGCAGGCAAGTAATCCATCAGTGGCCCTGAAACAAGAGAACAGAGAGATCATACATGTAGAAAGGCAACAATTTAAAGCTGTGTGTCTTTGGGGTATATCCCCCACTTCTCATTGTGATCCAAACAACCCCAAATCTCCACTCACAGAACTCAGATGAACCCAAGAACAGAACAGTTACTTCTGCCAAGATGTAAGGCAAAACTGCAATGTGCTGCCAGAGATCAGAGCAGGACCAAGAGGGGTGTGAAACATGGTTAGCACGGCCATGGTGTGGGACATGACACCAACCACTCCCTCAGAGCTGACATGTTCAAACTCCAGTGGGAAAGGGGGTCTACAATGTGCAAGGGGAAAACCCATATGCAGAGAGTCAGGAGAACACTGCTGTGACAGGGAAGAAGGAAGATAACTCAGCAGTAGTGAGCAGGTGCAAACATAAGAAACATCTGCTGTAGAGCAAAAATGCTTTCGCTGCACAGGGCTTAATGCAGACTCCAAAGCCTCTATGAAATCACTAAGTGGAGGAAGTGGCTCCTGAGCTAGCCAGCTTTGTGACCTCCCCAAAGAAAGGGCAATCCCATGATGCCAGGCTGATGTAATGGCACATCACTACCATGAATCACTCCACAAAAGCTTAACATCATCAGGGAAAGAGTGGAGGGAAATGAAATGCTGGCCTATAATAAAGGAAGCCTCTGGTGAAGAACTGGAACACAGACCTGGTTTGGCCCTTTGATTTACAGTCAGTTTCTGTCTGGTTTAATACTTCCAGGCACCCATTTACCCCTCATGTCCACACTGCAGACTAGGGATCAAGGAAAAGAGTTCAGAACAGGGCTGCAAAGTTGGGGCCCTGATGTACCAGCTGAGGTGCCGAAAGGAAGCCCAGGAGAACAGGCCTAGGTGACAGACACCAAGCTCTGCAGCCTCAGGATGTTTACTACTGTCATCAAGCCAGAAAGCAATTAATCTTCTCCTTCAGCATTTAGAAATTACTCAAGCATCAACACAAGGTGCTCTAGTGCTAACCTCTCAAGGGACTTTGCAATTCCTTTCCCGGATTGGAAACCAATTGACAAATGTTCCCATCAACCCTCGTTTTTCTTCACCAGACAGAAATGGGGATATAACAGTGGGACCCACTTACGTGTGATGAAGCCAACTCCAGGCACATAATCAGCCAACAAGCGCAGAAGGAGGAGGATCCTGCCCCTAGAAAGGGAGAGAGTATGAACAAGTCCAGCTGGACACCTCCTGCCCCAGCTGTTGAACACACAAACAGCAATGGCAGCTGTTACACAAGAGCTCAGATTAACCTGGTCAGAGGCACCCACACATCTTCAGATCTACTCACCCAGTCCCCTGACAGTATTTCATTTAAAAGAGAAATGTTCAGCAAAAGCCCAGCAAGGGCCCCTTACTCTGAATATCGGTCATAGAAAGGAGATCTCAGCAGGTAGTACAGCAGTAGGATGGTTCTTCGCCTCAGCTCCGCCCGCTCTCGCCTGTTCAGCTCTTTCAGATCACTCAGCAAACTTAGGCTGGAAGGAGGAGGGCAGAGAGCTAAGTCACAGCAAAAGCAGCCAGCAGGGAAAAGGAAGCGGGTTCCTAAAGCCCTCCACGCAGAGCAGCCCGCACCAGCTCAGAACAGAGAGCACTCTAAGTGTTGTACAAGATGTGTCAATCTCCAAGCTAAAGACCAGCCCCGGTGCGTATTTCTCTCACCAGGACCGGCCCAGGACTGGGGAATGGGGAAGTGTGATGCCCAGTCACCACCAAACCAAACACCAAGAAAGACTCTTCATCATACTGACCTGGAGATGTCCAGGACTGCTGAGAGGAACCAGGGCTTCCATGATCTCTGGCCCCATACTCCCAGACTCAATACTAGGAGCACGCAGTCAAGGAATGAAAAGATGAGAGATGCCTAACAAGAGGCGCACAGAGAAGTGATCCCCTGTGTACCCACAAAGTTCTGCCAAGTGCAGGTGAATACAGGCTAAGGCAGGGCTGGGGGTCCCAGGAAAAAGGGCTGGAGGACTTGCACCCACGGCTCCAGTGGCTGAGGCCAGCCACGGAAGTGTAAGAACGGGAAGAGACCCGAGTCCCGCGCCCAGCAGAGCGGCGCAGGGAGCAGAGCTGGCGAGGCACTGCCCTGCACCCGGGCCGAGCCCGCAGCACCCTCTGCCGGCACCCGGGAGCGCTGGAGCCCGCACGGAGAAGGGCGGGATACGGTGGAGCAGGGGCCGGGTGATGTAGATGGATTCTGCGATGGTTTCTTGGAGACCCAGAGGAGTGGGAGGCTGGTTCATCTCCTCCGCTCGTCGGCTCTGCGATTCCTCCCTCTGCTGGGGAGACCCCCAGTGCCGCGACTGCAGGGACGGGGCTGAAACAAGCAGGTCTGGTTACCAACACAAAAAAAAAGCTTTGTCCCAGCTGGAAACTATGTATCACATGACTGCTAGCTCACTCCACCTGACCCTGGAGCCCTTCATCCCCCTGGCCGGTTGGATGGGGAGAAGAAACAGAAAACGGTAAAACTGACATACTGACATGCAACAGTTTAATAATTGAAATAAAGTAAAATAAAATTTAAAAAAACCCAAACAAACAAAACAAAACCTCAAACAAACAAAAAATCCAAACAAAAACAACAACAACAAAAAAAACAGGAACGAAAAGGAAGATCATGAAAAGGAAGATAACAAAACCCAAGAAACATAAGTGATGTACAACCGCTCACCATCCCCAGATTGATGTCCATCCCATTCCCAAACAGCAATTGGCCCCTCCCAGCCAACTCCCCCAGTTTACACAGTAGGCATGACAGTCTATGGTATGGAAGATCCCTTTGGCCAGTTCAGGTCACCCATCCTGACTACGCTCCCTCCCAGCTTTTTGTGCATCTCCTCACTAGCAGAACCCAGGAAACTGAAAAGTCCTTGACTTAGAGTAGCTTCTACTTCTCAACAACCTGCAATATCAGTTATAATAATGTTATCAACATTATTCTCATACTACACCCAAACTCAGCACTGTACCAGTTACCAGGAAGAAAACTAACTCTATCCCAGCCCAAACCAGGATACCTTCTTATCATGTTTCCCTGCCTTCTGCACTGTGAAGGTGGGAAACAGGAAAGCTTGAAGAGGTACTTGTAAGATCTGTGCTCCTCAAAGCATAACCATGATGAAGTGCTGTCTCTATTGCACGGCTCACTTGGGAAAACATAATTTAAGTGGAAGCCTTGCAGCACGTCTCTGGTTGCTTTGATACCCCCACCTACCCACAGTGGGCCCACTAAGTGGCAAGATATGCCCCAATACAAGGTTTTACCCTTTACTGCTCACACCCATGTCACCCATGAAGACCCAGAGCAGGAACATCTCAGGCTGAAAAACAGGCTCGGTTACTTACTGCTCTGTAGAGAGCGCACAACACGGCTGGAACGCCTGCCAACATAGGTCTGATCCTTCCCTGAGGAGTTGTCTTCCATGCCTGCAGAAGAAAACAGCCACAGGGGTCAGGCTTCAGAGCAGTACGCTTCACACCCCAGAGCTGGCAGCACCCTCCCCTACGCTGCCACCAAGGAGACTGAAAGGCTGATTTAGTGCAAACTAGACCGTTCTACAGAGGCTAGCAGTAGGCAGAGGGTGAAAAATTACATCTGCCTGCTATTGCCCAGGTCTAGGGCCTCTTTCCTCATCATTAGACCAGGGCATATACAGCCTGACTCATGATTCAGCCTGAAATTCCCAGCTTAGAGTTCTCCATCCCCTTCTTCCAGATAGTAGGACAACCCTGCCACTAAGCTAACTCGTTCTCTGCAAAGGGTGGAAAGTTGAACACAGCTCAGCCTTGAGTAGAGACACCTTACGGTTCCACATGCCGCACAAGCCACTGCTGTGATGAGTAATTCTAGCAGGACAAGACATGTGGCTCAGCAAGGCACCAAGCCAATGATGACAACACCATGGGCTCACCTTGAGGGTGGAGAGGCTGTTGCTTCTCCCTGTTCAGTGGCACGATGGGAGGAGACATCTGGATGCCAGCTTTGTACCACAGCAGGAGCAGGAGACGAAGGATGGCTCTGTGAACAGACATGTGGAAGCCTTCAATACCAGACTATGGAGTTGGGTTCCTGTTACACTGGAGAGATGGCTTCCGCAGAAGAGGGAAACACTCAGGTCTCCTCAGAGCAACTGGCAAGGTGAGAGGTGTAAGTGCTCCCTTCTGTGGCACAGAGTCCAGTACACTGTGGGGCTCCAAATTCCCCCAGCCTCAGGGACTGGCAGCTCAGTCCTGTGTGGGATTTTTTCCGGGGTACTATGGAGTGCCCTCCAGGTCCCCTTTCCGAGCGCACGCTGCCCCTTCCCCTCTGCCCGCAGCACTTACTTAGCCAGCTGGATGAGGACAATGATGGTCCATCGGCCCATCTCCCCCCACACCCTGGCTGTCCCCATCTCTGCAAAGACCTCCACGCATTCTAGTACACTCAGCCAGGTCAGCAGCTTCTGCTGGGGCAGCGACTGCAAAACACAGAGGGGAGGAGGGGGACAGGATGCAGGTTCTGCTCCGGAGTTAAAGAGGGCAGAAACACAGCCCTGTCTGGTGGGACCCTCAGAAATAAGCACCAGATGGCCTTGGAAGTCACAGCTCCAGAAACAAAAAGCAATATCTTCACTGCGGCTGGAGCCTACACACAAGCCCACTTATCTACTTCCAGGCAGGGGCAGACTGAGACATCACAGTACCACATGGAGTTACTACTCCATAAACAGGGAGAAATCACATCTATGTTTTATATTGCCTCTACCCCAACTGACACAGCAGGATAGCCTCCTGGGTTGTGGCACTGTGCCTGAGCTCCACAGCAAAAGTCTCCCCTCCTCATCCCAGAGCTGAGACACAAGGCAACCTCCTCTCTGGACAGAGCTGATGAGGAGTGTGCTTGGAGTAGAGGGAAGGGGACCCAGAGTCCACAGCCACACCAGACTGAATGCTGGCTGAACACAGCATCAGTCTAGATTTCAGGCATGAACCCCAAGACAGTGGGTGCTCTTCCAGTCTAGGTCTCTGCTCTCCACATGGGAACTTACTACTGCTGTCAACCACAGGGTTTGATCCACTGAAAAGCATCAATAAAGACAATACAGCTGAAATTCTATTCAGCTTTAACCAGGGAAGCAAGTCTTCTGCATTTGTGTTTGTTATACACCTGATGCTCCATTCAGGGAGCTGCTGACAGCCAACACACACCCTGGGCAGGTTTGTAACAAAAGAGCCTTGTCTGGATAAAACCAACCTCTTCCCCATTCCCCAAAGGGTTTAACAATTCTGGGAGCCAGCCTGAGGCTCATGCAAGACAGACATGGTAGCAAGGCGTTACATTTGTTTTACTCAATACAATATGCAAAGGAAGAGTCTGACAGATGAAATCAAGAGCTTCAGTGCTTCAGAGCCACTGCTGTGTACACAGCAATGGTTCCTTCATCAACACCTCTATCTAGCTCAAGTTCTGAGCTTCTCAAAAAAGCCTGTGGAGCTTCTGGTGCAAGTCAGGGCCTGATTTCTGTGGTCCAGGGAGTGCTCCGGCCACGCCTCCACGCCAGGAGCTACAGGACAGGGCTGCTGTTTTACTTGCACTCAGAGGTTGCCTCTGGCTTCCCTATACCTGACCGCAAAGAGAGGCCACAGCAAAGACCTGTCAAGTTTCTACAGACACTCCCTGAAAGCTCCTGCAAGGAAGAAAGCATGTGTCCCAAATCCTCCTCCCACACACTCCAGCCTTACCACTGGCAGGCTTTGCTGCAGGTCCTTTCGGAGAATCCAGTCGTTTAACAGCACTAGGAGGTTGGAGGCAGAGTACACTGCAAGAGAACAACGCAGAATGGATGCACAGAAAGCAAGCCAAACCGGCCCTGCTGTCTCTCCACGACAGGGGATGAGGGAAGGAGGGCAGCAAGATGTGCAGACTCCTCCCAGGAGCTGTCCGACAATGCACGGACAGAGGCAGGGCCCCGGGAACAAGACCCGCATGCACCCGGGCGAGGGCACAGCACCGGCCCCGACCCGCTGTCCACCTACCCAGCTCCGACAGCGCGTGCGAGTCCGAGAAGCGACCTGCGAAGGGAAGAGAGCGGCTACAGCGAGCGCCCGGAGCCGGGGCAGTCCCCGCTCCCCGTGTGCCCGCACCCCCCGGCGCAGACCCCGGCCGGAGGGACCAAGGTCCGCCCGCTCCCCGCTCCCGCACCTGGCAGCAGGTAGGAGAGCCCCCGCACGGTGCCCTCCAGCTGGGCCGTGGCGGCCGGGTGCCGCCTCACGTACTCCTGGTAGCGCTGGCACAGCAGGCGCAGCCGCCACACCGGGCCG
>VWZP01002779.1:1250141-1350348 GCA_013396995.1 Dicaeum eximium
GCTCGCTGGGTGCGGAGCAGGGGAGGTGCTACCGTGGGGGTACGGAAAGGCTGGGGGGCTCGGGGACGGGGGCTTTCATCCTCGCGTCCGTGCGTGACAGTGTCTGTCCCCGCCCGGGGCCCGCGGGACCGGAGCGGGCAGCAGAAGGGCGGTGGTCGGGCCGTGCAGGGGGGGCTCTCTCGGAGCCCACGCAGGACTCGCACGGCCCCCGCTGCGCTCGGTGCTTGCCGCACTAGCACGGCTGTGCCCGTNCGGCAGTGGGGAGCTTCGCTCTGCACCTGGCCAGGGCTCTGCGTGGGGAAGGGTGAGGTGTGACCGAAGAGGCGGGGACAGCCCCGTCCGCTCGGGGCTGANCCGTCGGCAGGCGGGAGGAGGCGCGGGGCCCGCCTGGCTGCAGCCTGTTGCAGAAGTGGCTCCAGCCTGTGCCCGGTCCCACGACCTTCCTCCCTCCGTGCCGTGCCGTGCCCCGGCTCTGCCTCCCGCTCAGCCGAGCCGAGCTCAGCCGACCCTGCCCGCAGCCGGGCCTGGCTCCGCACGCTGCCCGGGGCAAAGATCGCGGTGCCCGTGGGCCAGGAGGCGCTTCGTGGCCTCTCGGGTGCGCACAGAGCTGGGCCGAGCCGCCCCTCCTTCCTCCTGTCCGGTTACCTCCGCACAATGGGCACAGTGTGTGCCTGCGGCTTCCTCGGCGGGAATTACAGTTGCATGGGCAGGCACTTTATCCTTCCTGATCTCTCCTTTTCCCCCGAGGGTTTGTTTTCCAGCAGGCTGAGTTCAAAAAGGGCACGAGATACCGCTGGCAAGCAGTCTGGCGCTAAACAAACCTTTTCAGTCAGAATCACACAGATTAGACTCAACTTTCCATTCACATGCAGTGCTACCTGGGAGTTTCTCTGAATTTCACGGTGGCTGGGCTGCTACTGTAAGTGTGAAGGCGGGTGAGATAGCACCCAAAGCCCGTGACAGAGGTCTCCAGCACAGCTTACTGGAGTAGGTCTGTGCTGCTGGTGACTCTAGGGGCATATCCAGTGCAGACTGCCAGAGCTGCTCTCCTTCAAGGAGGTGCTCTAGCTCTGCCAGACAGCAATCTGAGAGCCGGCTGCCTAGGAGACTGCCAAAGACACCTTGTCTTCAGCCAGAGGTGAAGCTTGATGCACAAAGTCCTTGGGCTACTCTGAACAACACAGCTAGATTCTGTCCCCGAGTAAGAAGCAATTTGGCAGATGCTTCCTCTTCACCTCTTGCCCCCAAACTCTGTCCCACCAATTGTCACGTCCCCTTTTGTTCATCTCCTGCTTTCAGCAAGTGAGTTTGGAGGACAGTTTGAATAGCATCATGCTGCCTTTTTATGGTAAATATGTTGCAAGGGAGCACTGTAGGATGGGTGGCTTCTCAGAGCAGCAGCAAGTCCATGGGACTGGGCAAGACTTAAATTGCCTTGGTTTATGCTGCCCATGGTGTGTGTGGCGGCAGGAGGTGAAAGGCTGGGTTGAGGGACAAGTTTCTGGTCTGTGCCCAGAATGATCTAGGAGTAACTCTCTCCTTAGTGCTTACTGCCAGTCCGGGTGCTGAGGGCTTGTGCTTACTGGAAATCCACTGACTGTAACCGAGGCCAAGTAGTTCCAATGCTCTGATGATGAGGGGTGCAGGCTCAGCACTAACGGTAAGAAAAGAAGCAAACCAAAAAAAAGCAAATGTTCTGCCAGCCCATCTGTGGGTGCAGTGCTGAAGTCCAGCTTGCTTGGCTGCCAGTGCCTTGCTCTTTGCTCAGATCCATGAGACCGTGCCATTTCTGGGAAGCCTGACTCCAGGTGCAGCACTGCCATGGGTACAAGGCAGCTCATCCTAAGTAACCTCAAAATGTTTTTCAGAGTGCTGGGGTGGGGGTGTTTCCATGCAGTACCTGCCAGGGTTGGAGCTGGGGAGCAGGATGTGGGAGGATACACTCAGTGTATTGATGCTTGGCTGTGTCTTAGGAGATGGGTAGTTGGGGTGGGAAGTGGATATTCTCTCCAGCCTTGTCTTCCTGCTGACCTTCCCCTGCCAGAAGGGAAGTAGCCTGGCAGTGTGAGGTCAGGGATGTGGATCTTTTTGGCTGTGCTTGAAAGCGAGCAGTTGTGGTGAAGAATGAGATGGCCTTTCTGGCCCTGTCTCTTTAGGGCATGCCTTCCTGCCCTTCTCAGCTCTCACACCGTGGTCTGCCTATGTATTTTCTTTGCTTTTGGATGAGCTCAGCCAATACTTTGGGATAGCTAGGGATAAATTATGACTTGCTCCAAATAACCTGTAGATGGAGGCATGCCCAGGGAGTATTTTAGTCCCTGTTACATGAACCCTGCCTAGAATGGAAGGTTTTGTTCACTCATGATATCCCACTGGAGGCCAGCACCTTTCGGGAGAGCTCCAAATCTATGCAAATGAGGAGACAAGGGCAATGAAGCACACCATGGTCTGAGCATGGCAGTGCTGGTGGTGGCAGCTTGTACTTCTGATCTTGGAAAGCCCTCCTGGGGTCTGGAAAGGCAACAGCTGGCAGGGGAAGCTGGTGGTGTAGTACCTAAGTTCCTGAAGTCTTGCTGACAGGTTTGTTACTTGAAGCAGTAGTCTGAGGGGAAGGGAAACCCAGGTCAAACAAGCTTAAGGGGCCTTTTAATGTGTGTTTTGACTTGGAGGCATTTTGTTGCTGTTCTCTGTCAGGATGCCCCTGCCCTTCCCAGCTTAGCTTAGACTTGGCATCTCTGGAGAGAGACTCTTTATGGCTTCCCAGGAGGAACAACATGTCTGGCAATGTGTGCAGAGCCCTGCTGCGAGATACTGACTGCCTCCTGCCTCCAGATGCCTTTTCCAGAAAGCCATTTAGAGCCACAGATTGTTACTTGGATAACTCCCTTCCCTGATTCATCAGCAATGTGCAGTCTCTCCTGTAATACTCAAATCTGCCTGTGCCAAAGGCTGAAAGGGAGAGGCCGTGTCTTTTAATAACTGTGTGATGCAGTTGGAAAAAACTTTTGGACACGTAGTTCTCTGGTGGCCTGAGCTGATGGAAACACTCCAAGGGAGAGATACAGCTGGGCCCTGAGGGAGAGGGCACTGCAACTGCTTTTGGGTGTGTGATGGGTAACTGCTTGTGGTTTCTGACCTTTCCTTCCCCCAGCATCACCCTAAGCTCCCCTGACCCCACCTGGAGAAGGCAGCAGACCGTGGGGTCGGTCCCACCATGCTGCAGATCTTGTAGGTCCCATGTGTGGTGCTGTGTAAATAACTGCTGGTGCCTGGGTTGTGGCCGTATGTGGGCTCCATCCTGGAGAGGAGGCTCCTGCCATGTGCACATGGGAACTCTGCTGTCTCAGAGATGCTGTGGTGGATCCCAGTGGGCAGTGCTGCTGGGTGACAGGCACATATCTGTGTCTCCCCACTCAGTGCTATCTCTGCTGAAGGGGCTTTGCTTTTTGAGCTCTTTGCTGTTGAAACTACTCAATGTTGTTGCCAGCAGCTTCTGCTTCCTAGCCCGGGTGGAGGGACTTGGCTCTTACCTGCTGAACTGTCCTCTGGAAATATAAAGCTCTGGGAGCACCTGGGTGAGGGCTGTGGGGTGTACACCAGGAGGGTTTGGCACTCTGGCACACCCTGTTCCTACTGCTCCAGAAGTATCCATCTCTTGAGTTTCCCCTCTTAAACCCCTTTGGTCTGAGGTAGGAGCTGACTGATCAGGACAAGCAGAGTGGGGATGATGGAGGAGACAGGTATCTGTTTACTGACCTATGCTGTAGGGTCCATACATATCCTCTCTCACTGGCTGCCACCTTGTAGCCAGAATCTGAGGGAGACTCACAAAGCAGAAGTTTTGTTGGCCCTTGTTGCTGAAGAAGGGTTTTGCTGAGCACTGCAGTGCTGTACTTCACTCTTGAAGAATTGCTGGATTTCACTGTTCAGGTAGCAGTTGTTGTTACTATTTTTTATTTCCAGCCCTTGTTGGGATTGATGTCGCCTCCCTTCTGTCATATTGTGCTGTGCCAGGCTGGTCTGGGGTTTGCTGTGGCTAGAGGGGCGCAGGAATACAGCACACTGCACACTTGTTTCTCTGTTTGGGCTTTTAAAACAGGTGGGACAGACCAGACCCATGCTCTTAGTAGGTTTTTACCTGCTTTTAAAGTCCTGCTCCTGCTGCATCTTAGAGCAATGATGTGTGGATAGAGGGTCTTTAAAACAAAATTCCCAATTCTTCTCCAGTTCCTTTGCCCCAGCATATTAGTATGTCTGTGCTTCTGTTTTGGGCTTTCTCCTGATAAGGAGCTAAGAATCTTTCTAGCCTCCTGGAGAAGGGCTTATCCATTTCGTCCTGCAGTTGTGGAATATATTTGCCCAACTCTGTGGGAGTTGGAGGAAAGGGTGCACTGGAAAGATCCCAGCAGAGGAAGAGGATTTCCTCTGAGGAGGAGTAACATGTGCAGACTGCTGTGCTCGCTTCAGCACAAGTTGTGTGTGTGATGTTTTTTGCCTGCTTTCTCTCTCCTCTGCCTTTACTCCTTCTCTCTCCCTGTGTACATCTATTTGGATAAACTCTCTTAACTGCCATTATGGGGCTGTCCAAAGCATGTCACACGGGCTCAGGTTACTGGACAAGATGGTAAATCCTTTTATTGCCTCACAAGTGAGACACTTGCTGCTGCTAACATGTTTGGGAGGGGGCCAGAGAACTTGCATCCCTCCCCCAGCTCCCAACCCTGTTGAAAGATTGGTGTGAGGACTCACATGGGTTTCGATGGAACATGGTGGCTGTGGCTTTGCCAGCAATTCTGGGGACATGTGTACAGTCCTCCTTGCACGGGTGGGGAGCTTGCAAAGGACAGTGCAGTGAACTGGGACTGAGAATATGCAGCATGCAGGTAGTCATTCTCCCCTGGGCTGTCTGGGTAGCCTTGGGTGACACTGAGCCATGCTTTGTGACAGGCTAGAGGATAGAGACAGGACCAAGGTGTTGGGTGCTTTTATCTGTGACTCTGAAATGTGCAGGGGCTTGTCCTCACAGCTCTCTTATGCAGTAGCTCTTCACGTGACTGTCTTTTGGGTTTCAGGTGACAGAAAGCTCCAAAACTCTCAAGTACAGCTGAGATGTCTTATCTGCCCTTCAAGCTGAGAATCCTTGGTTAGAGGGGGGTCCTCACAGGCACCACCAGGCTGTGCCAACTTCTCCAGCTGTTCCTAGCCACTCCTGCAACATTGGCAGCCTTCAAAGGTTAGTTATCATGTATGTTAAGTAGATGGTTTACATGTGGTTGCTCCCTTGCTGTTTTAGTGCTTCTAAATCGGTAAACAGGGGATAATCACATGGCAGAAGGGCTTGGCTCTGTGGTGTTTGGGACCTGTGGGAGGCTCTGGAGACAACACTGGCTCTTGGAAGCCCCCATAGCCCAGTTCTCTGGAGGGAGGGACCAGATTCTCCACAGCAACCCTTTGAGTAAAGTGTGATCCTATCTCTGTGGCTGTTCACCTGAGTGTGCATGTCTGGATCCTTCTCCCCAAACAATACTATGGTCTATTGCTTATTTCTTGTGTAGTGGGCAGTAAATCGCTGGGACCTGGACTGAGGGGCTGGAACAAGCTCTCTGGGCCAGGGAAAATGGGAAGACCCCCCTTCTGAAGGCTGGGAGCTTGTGCTGGCATTGTTCTGTCCCAGCAGCTTCTTTTCCCTCTGTCCGTTACATCGTGTTTCTTTGGGGCCACTGTTCCCAGTGGCCACCTCTCTCTCCCTGCTCCTCATTAGTGTAGGGCTTGGCATGCCAGCAGGAGGGAGCCTCAGCATGTCTATGCCTTGATCGGATTTGTCAAGGCTCCTTTCCTTTTCTTCCTGTTCATTGAGGTCTGAAACAAAGCAAACAGAGGAGAGGAATTCCAAAGAATAGGAGAGAGGGAAGAGAGGAACGCTGGAGTGACAGGCTGCCCCTGCACACATGCACCCCCCTGCTGTGGTCTGGTGGGGCAGAGCTGGTGGCAGAGCATTGCAGGAGGTGAGGCCATTCCTTGGCACTTCTATTCCCAGCTCTGGCACCAGCTGTCATTCTCCCCGTGCTGTGCTGTGGGGCTCCTGTCCTCACTGCTCAGGTAGCTTCCAGAGCCTCAGGATTGCTGCCTACTGTGCATGGGCATGTGCACCTGAGCACAGCTTGAGGGAAGCAGGGCAGTATTTGAGCTCTTTGTTTGTCTTGGGCTGTGGTAAAAGGTTTCCCTCTTTACCTGTATCAGGAAATTCTCCCCTGCCAGGCAGATCCAAAGAAGCCCGACATGGGGCTGAATGTCCTGCCTGGGTGCCAGGGCAATGAGGCGCTGGCCCCTCCCCATCTTGGAGCCAGATAAGTGCTGGAACAAGGCCCTTTTGTGCAGACAGGTGTGTGAAGTGCAGACAGACGTGCTCTGGCGCTCATATTGTTTCCCAGGAGGCAGGAGACTTGGGAGTCATGACCAGCCAGACAAAGCTGCCCCAGGTAAAGCTTTGTCCAGTCTGGTAGATCTCCTTGCTCCCTCCTTTGTCATCCCCAGGCCAACACACAGTTTGCCCTTCAGCCTGCCCCTGACTCTCCCATAGATTGGGTCAGAGAAGGAAATGGGATGCTCAGCAGCCCCAGTATAAAGCACTTGAGGTGAAATACATCCCTGCTATTAACAGCCTCCTCCTTGCATTTAAGCCGCAAGGAACAGCCTTTAAGCCACAGCCTCTTCTCTCCTTTCCTTCTTCCTCCTTGTTCTCTACCTTCTGGCAATCTTTGCACTCCAGGGTTTAATTAAAAGCAGAGAAAAGTGCTTAGACTAAAATGTGCAGATTAAGGGGTTACTAATCCTCTTCCTCAATGGGTGCTCACATCCTGTCCAGCCTGTTATCAAGCTTCTGTTCCCTGAGTGGAAACTTGGCCAAACTTGAGACCTCTACCTCTCTTCCTGCTTGCTGCACTAGGAGGAAGGATGAGGGGTGACAGGAGAGCCATGAGGGAGAAGCAAAGTGAGCTGTGGGCTTACAGAATTCTCGAGGTGGGTTTGTAGTCAGCACTGGCTATCTTTGCTTTTTGTGTCCTGTCACATTTTGGTGCTCCAGGAGCAATAAAGCAGGGGTTTGGTGTTTTTCTTTTGGTTTTCTTTGTGTTTCTTTTTTGAGTGCTGTCTTCCTATTCTGACAAAATAACCTTTCTGTCAGAGGAAGCAACTGCTTCCCTTTGTGCTGTGCTTATGTGTTTATTTGCTGGATGATTTGGTCCCATACACTGGAGAGTGAATGCCCAAGTGCTGCAGCACTGCTGAAAGAGCAGGGCTCCCTCACAAGAGTGGGAGCCTGGTGCCTGGCAGTGCTGCACGAGGCCAGTCATATTCTCATCTGGGGAGGCTGAGATCCCTTTATAGGACATATGGTGTCAGGGAGAAGGGGAAGGTGGAGTATTTGTGGATCCAGAGGGAGTAGTGAGGATGAGTGTGTTGGGAAGGGTAAGACTTCCTGGAAGCATTCTGGAAGACCTGATCACAGGATGGTCTGAGCTCTTATTCCTCTCCTGGTGCAGGCTGGGCACTGCATGGAGGTTGCTGTGGATTGCAGAAGACATGAGCTTTTGTCCTCAGCCACTCATCTGCTGCTTGGTTGAGTTGAGCTATGCTGTTTCTTCCCTGCCTTTGTCCTTTGGTGTGCAAGTTCAAGGTTTAGCTCAGCAGTGTGAGAAGCCCCAGGGATGGGAACACAAGGCAGCAGGAAGGAGGGAGGGCTAGTAATGGGTTTGGATGTTGGGAGTATTCTCCTTTCCACTGCCTGGCTTTGGGAACTGCCTCCTCTCTGGGATACACTTCCCCTCCTTTTTTTGCCCCCATCAGTCACTACCTCATTTCCAGTTTGCAAGATGCCCTATATGGTTTTTTGCAGGTAAGTTTTGTGTCTTAGCCTGGACAACAGTTTTTTCTCCACAGTGTTGTCAGAGCCTCTTGGCAATGTGCAAGCTTCTCTGTAGCTCAGAATCACTTCTGGTCATACAAAATGCCCAGGGCAGCCTGAGTGGATGGCACTATTGCTGCTTGGGTTTTTTAGAGCCTGCCCTGAGCCATTCTAGTTTGCTATTTATAGTGCAGTTCCATTCCTGTGTGGATGAGCTCTGCTTTCAGCCTCACTTGGGCACTCGCTGGGCATTGGTGCCAGGAATAGCTCTGGACAGAGATACAGAGTGGCTGCTTGAGCACAGCTCCCAGTTTGGGCTAGTCCCTTGTGGAAGAGGTACCAGGCTGCATCTGTGAGCTCAGGTGCTTTTCATGCAGAGGAGCAGGATTGCCTTCCTTTGTCAGTCAGTGCCTTGTGTGTGCCTGGCTGCTGGACTAGAGTTTGGCATTGTGAGAGATGGAATTTGGAAGAATTGCTCCAGTGACCAATACTAGCAGGACTAGTGAGGGACCATGATGTCACGAGCCGATGGCATGAAGCTGTATCAGCAGAGGATTAGCTTGGTTATTAGGAAAAACCACAGGGTGGCCGGGCACTGGAACAGGCTCCCCAGGGAAGTGGTCACAGCACCAAGCCTGACAGAGTTCAAGAAGCTTATGGACAATGCTCTCAGGCACGTGGTGTGATTTCAGAGATTGTCCTGTGCCGACAGGGAGCTGATGATCCTTGTGGGTCCCTTCCAGCTCAGGATATCCTATGATCCTGTGCAGGGCAGTTGGCATGGGAAGCCCTGCTCCTAGCATGTCCTCCAAGCACTGATAGTGATAGTGAAATGTCGTGATAGTGACCTTGTGTGTCCTGAACTGCTGCCCACTGGGCAGGTTGATCCCTTGTGGTGGGATACCTGCCATTCCTTGCACAGGGCCCTGCTCTCCTCTCCCCAGGGAGTGTTTGCCAACCCCGAGGGAGCTCAAGCTCAGGCCTGAAAGGAGCCTGGAGCACAAAAAAATCAACACCCTCCTCAGCACTGCTGCTTGGGCAGAGCTGCTTCAGCCTTTTGGCTTGTGATGCTCTCAGCTTGTCTGGAGACCAGAGCTAGACAAATAATTAATTGCTTGATTTACTGCCCAAAATGAAAAGCTGGAGGGAGAAAAACCGAACACAGACAAATTTGAGAGACCCTTTATCTTTTCTTTTAAATGCAGTGCAGCTCAATTACAAACAAAACAATGCAAAATGAGACTTTTTTTGCTTGGAAAACAAAGCATTTTGTTCTTGTCCAAAACTTGTAGTGAAGGAGCAAATAGCTCTGAGCTGTCTGGAAACTGCAGTTTTCAATCAATAACTATTCAGCCAAAAACACTTACCCAGTTCTGCTGGTAACAATGCACAGCAGGCACCTGACAACCTGGCTCATAGCCATGCCCCTGGCACCTCCCCAGAGGTGGATGGTGTCGTACCTCTTGTGAGCTTTTCCAGGTAGAGTGCCAATATGTGGCTGTTGGAGTCCCTTTGTCTCCTTTCTTTGCTGTGATTAACCTAATTAATTTTGCCTGAGGTGGTGCAGACTCACAAGCATGTGTAGGGGGTAGGTTTGGACTGTTGTGCTGGGATATGGTCGCCCTTGTTCCACCAGGGAGCACCTCCTGGTGCAGGATGTTCAGAAGCATTTCAAGGGAGCAGGGGGATAGGGGGTTAGTCCCCACCCATGAGCACTGCTAGCTGGAAACTTGGGGTGTCAGTACCACACAGGATGAAATTCCCACCCCTCGCTGTATCGGCATGATGCCTGCTGGGTATTCCAGCTGTGCCGATGGCAGAGCTGGAACTGGAGGAGGGCTTGCTGCAGGCTGACTTGGAGAAAAGCTGGAGTTGCTGGCTGCTGACCCTGCTCAGCTCTGACCCCAGGAACTTTGCAAGCCCGCAGCAGTGGAAGTGTCAGGAAATGGCAGGGTGAACAGGTATTGATGCCCGTAGCACATCCGGAGACCAGGACACAGTGAACTTAATGGATTCAGAGCTGGCCATTAGCTGCAGCACAGACATCAGCAAAAATGCAGATAGTAGAAACCTAATCCCATCAGAGAGGAAGGGAGCTGGAGATCAGCCCCTGTTGCTGCTCCTGTTTCAAGAGGCAGTTGGGGTCCTCCTGCACAGTGCCCAGGCCTGGTCCCTCCTGTGCTAAGCCGTGCTGGCCAGGGAGGCGTGTGGAGGAGATTTGATTCAGGACTCTGTGGCCTCTGTGTCTGTCCTCAGTTAGGCTTGAGCTTCACCAGGCCCAGAACAAGGCCAGTCAGTGTTGATACTTCACCTGCTGAGTATCCTCTTAGCATCAAATGACTTGTAGTCTAGGGAGGTAAAGCTGGAAGCAGTGTGTTCAACACCTCCTCTGTGAGTTTCTTGGGGGGTCCTTCCAGATTCTTCTTGGGCTTAAGAGGAATGAGAGCACTTGGGGACTGTGCTGCTGTCTGGGTGGGCCCGTTTTACTTTGCCTGAGAGTTGTGGCGAAATGCAGCTGCCCAGCTTGTAAGGATGCCTGGTAGGCTTAAGCGTCCTGGGGCAGACTTGCACATTCTGCTGTGGCACTGCTCTCCCCACGTGTGCCCTGCATGCCCTCTGTGGCTGACACTGCTGTGCAGCTGAACCCAGTGCCTGGCTGTGGCCAGGGAGACTGACTCTGCAAAAGCAGACTGTGTCTAGCAGGGCCTTGTGATCGGAGTCCCTGCCGAGAGGAGCTGCTCCCCTGATACATTCCTGGGTTTCAGACATGAAGAGGTAAGCAGCAAGGCATTCCTGTCAGTCCCAGCCTGAGCTTGCTGGTTTCCTCTGGAAACAAGGAAACAGTCTGGTGACAAGAGTCTCTGCTTCAGCCAAGCTTGGAGCTTCAACACCCTTCAGAGACTTTTAGCTCCTCTTCCCCAAGTGCTGAGGTTCCGCCAGAGAAGGAGAAGATGGCTTTTCAGTGTGACCTCTGCAGAATAAAAAACTGAACTCAGAGTGGCAGAATTGTGTGTGTGGTAATCCTACAGGCCTGAGAAGAGCTTGATGTTTGAGAATGAGCTGTAACTGAGGCACAGCTGCCTGTTGCAGGAGGATCCTTTCTGTGATTTTCTCAGCAGTTTGGTGGTGTCTGGGGGCAGTGGGGAGACAAGGATGTTTCCTCCTTTTACAGCATGTATTGGTATCCCACTCTGTGAGTGCTGCTGGATCCCACCTCTAGAACATGATGGCTGTTTTGCCAGAGGTTGCTCTTTCCAGAGAAATACAAAGGTGAAACTCTCACTTAAGGTTTTCTTAATCATAAGACTGGGGAGGGAGGGACGGCATGGTAATCCGGAGCATGGGGTTTTAATCCTGCTCTCTTGGCCAAATTCCATTCCGCCTCTGTAAATTCCTGCAGCTATCCCGCTCTGCACTGCCTGTGTGGTATCTGAGGCTGGCACAGCCCCCCTCAAGCAGCAGCATTTTAGGCATGGGGAGCAGGACAGGGAGGTGACCCTGAATCATAAGGCACTTTGTCAGAGGGGTGCTGCAGTACACACTGTAAAGGTGATCTGCTGAATGAGGAACCAACCTGTCCTCTCCCATCTCTTTGTAAGAGCAAAAGTGATCGTCCCCAGTTGCCTCTCTTCCAAGTGTGGTGCCTTTTCTGAATTGCCAGTCTGGCTGTGCAGCTCTTGTTGCAGCTTTCGGGCCCTTTCTCACCTTCTGCCAACCTGGGAAGCTGCTGTGTTGGGCTTCTACTGAGGCAGTCTAAGCAGGCCACATAAACTGTCCCTGTTCCAAAAATGAGACCTGGGAGAAGAATTTGCAGTTTCTATCACCTACAGCTAGGTAAGACAACAGGCACCATAGCTCCAGGAAATCACTCCTCTCCTGGCTGCCCTGCAGCTCTTTATTGGGAACAGCCAGGCTACCTCTTCACTTGTAATGTCTAGGGGGGAGGCAACAGAGGGGGCAGCAAGCCTGGGACTGTCCCTGTGCCCCTTCAGACCTCTGGCCTGTTACCCACAGACAGTGCAGTTGTGCCTCAGCATCCCTCTGCAGGTATGCATTAGCTCTAGAAGAGACAACAGGCTAAGACACCCACTCTACTATGGCCCTTGCTGCCAAATGTGATGTTTTGGGAAAACAGAGCTGCTCCCCTCTGTGCTTGCAGGGCTGGAGGAAACACGGTAATGTGATGGCAAAATTTCCACTGCCAGCTCTCCCTAAACATTAACTGCTCACCTGATTATTACTGAGCCGTAGAGAATGAAGGCCATTCAGGCTGAGCGATGAGGCCGACAAAGAAAAGGGGATTTCCTGCAAAAAGAGTGGATCTTGGGGGAGTGGAGTGCCAGCACATGGGCAGCCCTCAGGGGCAGCCTGGGGCAGGCAAAGTGGCTGCACTTTCCCAGGAATGAAGGTTGCTTGTTGGTGGAAGGGTGGCCGGCATACAGCCAGCTTTGGGCTCCTGCCCACGCCTCAGAGGTTGGTGTGAGCGTGCACTGGTGTTTGTGCAGCTGCCCAGATCTGCTGGCATGGCATTCCCTGTCCCCTGGCCCCTGTTGTCACTGGAGGCAGGGTGTCGCGGGCGTGAGACAAGACTTTGGTCCTGTCTGCCCCTTCCCTGGTATCCACTGTCAGCTTCTTCCAGCTAGAGAGGGGACTGGGCTGCCTTTTTCTGTCCCAGTGGCTGTGTCCCCTGATCCCTGCTGAAGCAGGAGCTGCTTGCTCCTGGGAAGAATGTGGGGGAGGGAGGATAACGTGCTGTGAACAGCACTTCTGCCCCGCACCCGCGCTGGGGTTGGAAGCCGGCAGTATTGGGAAAGCTCTCGTCTTACTGCTGGCTGTGCTTGTCTGGTGAGCAAGGAGACTGAGGAGGGAGGGCGGAGAGGCCCCATGCCGTGGCTGCAGGCACGGGCAGAGCCGGGAGCTTTATGTGCTGTGCCATGGCTGCTGGTACCCTCTGTGCCCCTTGCCAGGGAGCTGCTTCCAGCCTTGCCCTCTGCTTGCTGTGCCTCTAATGTTTCACAGAGGAGGACAGGCTGTATAGCTGCCTTCTGGCTTGCCATCTTCACCCCCATGAACATCCTAAAAATGCCCCTGCTGTGCCTGTGCTCCCCAGCAGTCTGCCTGTTCCCGGCCTGGCTGGGTCCCAAAGCACTCGCTCTTGGTGCTGGGAGCAAACAAGGTATGGGGGCCAGGACAAGCGTGTGGAGAGGCTGTGCAGGTCAGGGTTTCCTCTGCTGAAGCGGTGCTGTTGGCAGTGGGCTGCAGGAGGTCTGGACTGCTCCCAAAGCATGGGTAAGCCCTGCGTGGCCACTGCCTCAGCTGGAGCACATGACGGATGCCGTGGGGCAGGGGCAGTTCCGGGACCCCAGCATGTGCCCCGGGGGGGCACAGGAAAGGGCCCCTGCCCTGGGGAGCCGCTGGCTCGGAGGAGCCGCACGGCAGCCCGGGCGTTTCCTCTCCCTGCCGGGGCAGGGCTGGGCTGAAGGGCGCTGCTGAGGTTGTAGCGGGGCTCTGTAAAGGCAAGCAGGAGCTGCCCGAGCGGGAGATAGGTAAGAGTGCCTCCCGGGGCAGCCATCTGGGTGCTGCCGTGGCTGCGCGGGCAGGCCGGGGCGTGCCGCGCCTCGCCCGGGGCTCTGGGGTGGGGGCACTTTACATTGCATCGGAGCGCTGTGCGGGCCTCCGCATCCCAGGGCTCTGCCTGCTGCCGCTCCTGGCCTCCTCCCACCGCACCCAGCCCCCTCCAGACATCTGCGGCGCTGGACACCCCCGGCAGGGGCTTCTCCTTCTGCTCCAGCCCCGGGCCAGAGCTGCTGCCTTTGGCGAGCCCTGGGCCGGCGCGGTGGGGCGGGGGGAGCTGCAGGTAGAGCTTCTCTCTGCATAGTTAGCATTCCCAGCCCCGGCCTCCTGCTCCTCCTTCCACCATCCTGCTCACTCCTAGTACGCTGGGCAGGTCTGGTTGAGCACTGCACTCTTTCAGTGAGCCCTGCTCTTCTGGGCCAGAGCAAGGATGAGACAGCAGGGGAACAGTTCTTTCCCTTTCAGATCCACAGTGGGGCTTGCACTCTGCCCAGTTGATGGATGAGTGCTCTGACGGTGGCCAATATCTCTTCTGTCGGGGTAGCAGCAACGTCTGCATCCCACCCTCGCCGTATCTGCATCCCAGGTAGGCCATGGAGCCACTCTTTGCCAGTCATGGCGAGAACAGGTGGCCCTGCCACTATCCCAAGGCCCCCAAAGATCTCTCAGTGAGAACAAAGACTTCTGCACCTGCCCCAACAAAGAAGGAGGCAGGTGCTAGGAAGAGGGTACATAATCCTGATGCTTCCTTTTTTTCACTGTGAAGGAAGGATATGGAGGCCTGGGTGTGGGAAGGGAGCTGGAAGGAGGATGGATTCCTCCCAATCTACTTTGGGCAACTCTGCGCCCCTGGCGCTGGGGGCTCTTGAGTAGAAAGCGAATTTAATCTCTTGTTTTGTTTGTTCTTTCTTCCTCTGAAAGGGGGGCCGGCGGGGTGTGCGGGGGGAGCTTGGGTTTGAGAGCGGGGAGGAGGGGGAAAGTGTCAGATCTAGAAGGGAGGAGTAAAGGGAGGACAGGGAACGGCAGCCCCGGGAGGGAGCAGCAGCAGTGGGCTGCCAGCCGGCTTGGGAGGCGCCGGGAAGGAGGAGGTGAGGGCAGAGGCAGGTAAGGAAATCAGCGCCTGCGGGAAGGGCAAGCAGCCAGGTGAGGAGCCGGACAAGGGGTGGCAGGAGGGGTGGGGATGCTATGAGGTGGGGGATGGATGGATCCTTGGGTGCTTCTGGAAGAGATTTGGAAAACTGACTTGCTGCTGGTCCCATCTGGTCCTGCAGAATTGCCATCCCAGTAGTGTGTTCACATGCAGGCTGGGAACAGAGTACCATTCCTGCAGTGAGGGGCCATGGGGGCAAGTGGGAGTAGGACGGGTGCTGCTGTGTCCCATCACCTTCTCTCTCCTTTGTTTGTGCTAAAGTTGCTTCCCTGGCCCTCAGCTTCCCCTGGGCGCTGGCTGACCTCCCTGGCCTTTCCTCACCATGCCCCCCTGCCATTCCCCTCCAGCCTGGCCTGAACAGCCCTCCAACTTTGTGTGAACCTCGGCATGTGGGATGGGAGACAGGCTGGCAGCAGCATGTGGAGACCTCTCCATGTCCAGCATGGCCCGTGGCTGTGGCAGGGAGAAGGGGTCTGGGCCTGGTGTGCTCCATGTGTCAGCTCCCTGTTCCCTGCCATGCCTGTGCTTGGCCTGCTCTACAGAGCACAAAAGCAGGTCAAGCCCGGGCCTGGCTTGCAGGGAGCTGTGATGCCAGCAGACAGCTTCTCCGCCAGGAAAAGGGGTGCAGCTCTCAGGGCCCTGCCTACTGCCACGGGAGCTCAGCTGTATCTCCAGTGGGCTGGCGTGGCCCTGCTCCCGAGGGCTGGCCATGCCCCAGCCCTTGTAGAGCCTGGCTATCCCTCATTGAGGGTGGATGGAGCCATCCGTCTGCAGCTCCTCCAGCGGGCTGGAGCTTGCACCCAGCCCCAGGGGCCGCGGGGAGGGTCGGGGGCAGCGGTGTGTGTTCTCCAAGGCTCCGGCCCCCGCGGCCCCATGGGCATCTGCACATCAATGGACTCCAGCGGGGTGTGTGCAGGGGGAGCAGACCCTAATCCGGCCCATTCAGCCCGAGGGCAGCTTTTGTTGTCCAGAGGTTGCTGCGCCGAGGGCGCGGAGCCGCGGGCAGGGTGCAGAGCGAGGGCAGGCTGCGGCGGGGGACAGGCGTCTCCTTCTCTGTGGGGTTTTCGCCTGCTCGGGCTCCGCGGGGCCCCGGGCGGGAGCAGGGCTCTGCCCGTCGGGGGAGCGGCGAAAGCGGCGTAACACGCGTGGCAGGGCCCGGCGGGGTGAGGAGGCTGCCCCGGCCGCCCGGTGCCCCAGTGCGGCCGGGGAGCGACTTTCACCGAAGTGTTCGGGGTTTTCCCATCGAAGTGGGTGGGCGGGCGGCGGCGCTTGGGTGCGGGAGTTTCCCGAGCCCCCCGGCCCTGCGTGGGCCGAGCTGCGGCCGAGGCGGCGGGGGAGGGACCGCGCCCCTCTCACGGGCAGGATCCGGGACCCGCCGCCCGGCTCAGGAGGGCCTCTTCGCATTATTACCTCTCTCCTCCTCTGTGAGCCCTAGGCCTGTGGGACGGCAGGGAGCAAGGCACAAAGCTGGGGTAAAATCTCTTGGAAACCTCCTTCTTATCGCCATTCCCCTCCATGTTTGAGGTCCCCCCCCACATAGGCTCTGCAGTCCTGTCCGGATGGCAGGACAAGTCTGGTGGAGTAAATGTTCCATCACTGGCAGGAGTGTGCTGTCTGCAGAGGTAATGGGTGTCTGTTTGCTGCTTCAGTTGACCAGATAGTCAATCCTGGAGGGATCAGGTGATGGGGGATGTCCTGCTGGGGAGATATTGGCACACCTGGGTGCGGGCTACTGGTGAGATCTCTCTCTTTTTCCCTGTCCCTCACAGGGTCTAGGATGCCAGGGCCAGCCGGACTCGGGTTGCCCACCTGATCCTCATTGCCCGTGTCCTGCCAGCACATCATGTTGCGCTCCTGGCGCATGAAGCTGAAGTTACTGCTCGCCACAGTGACCCTGGCCATTCTCCTCTCCTGGCTCTACCTCTTTGTGGGCAGCCTCGAATGTAAGTCCTTCTCATCCTCCTCAGATCAAGGGACAGTCCACAACAGAGGGTGGGCTGCGGGGGGTTAAGCCTTGGGGTGGTTGCTCTGGCCATGCAAGTCACTGCAGGTGACATCTCCGGGGCCATCTCTGGAGATCAGGAGAGCAGCGTGAGATGTTGGCTTGGGCACTTGTGAGGCATGCTGGGACCTCTCAGTCGTGGGTCTGCCCCACCATTCACACCTGGGCTCTCCTGGCCTTGCCATGCCCTTTGCATGCCCCTATCTCTTCCCCAGATGGGCGCTTCCTCCTGCTGCCACCCTGTCTGGGCGAGCAGCCGAGCCGGGACGTGGAGCGGGAGGCGCTGGCGTCACGCGTGCGCAGGGTGGAGGAGGAGAATCAGCAGCTCCGGCTGCAGCTTGGCCAGGCCCAGGCGGAGGGCAGCGATGGCAGCCCGCAGTGGGGGGCTTCTGCCGAGGACAGAGACCCCCCTGGGGGCGAGAGGAGCAACCACACGGCCTGCCCCAAGCAGCAGACAGTGCACAAGTGTGAGGTGGGTGACGGCACCGGCACAGTGGCATTGTGGATAGGGAATGTTGGGTGGGAGGCTGGGACCCTGTGGAGCATGGATGTATGTGCAACTCACCTGGCACTGCTCTCCCTGTGCTGTGGCCATGCTGGGGTATCTTCCTTCTCCAGAGGAGACCAGACAGGAGGAGTGGCAGCAAGACTCCTGCTCCCCGCTTCTGAGTTAGGGAACTCCCACCTCTCTTTGTGTCTCCTTCTGCATGGGAAAAGTTGGGTTTTGAAGCTTCTCCCTGTGGTGTGGTCCCAGGTAGGAGCTGACAGCCCCTGCAAGGAGGGGTGTCCAGTCTCAAAAAGGCGCCGTTTGTCTTTGGGCAGCTCCTTCACGTCGCGATTGTGTGTGCTGGGCACAATGCGAGCCGGGACGTGGTCACCCTGGTGAAATCCATCCTCTTCCACAGGTAATGGAGAGATGTGCCAGAGGCCTGCTGGTTGGGGTTCTCAGATGAGAGCTGCAGGCTGCAGTGGGGCAGTGCTGCAGAAGAGGGGCTCTAGAACCTCTCTGTACCCCTTGTGCCATTGCTTAGAGGGACAGAGTGGAATTTGTTTCCCCGAGTAGGATTTTTTTCCATTTGCCCCCTCAGCTGATTTCTGTCCCATGGGTGGGATGGGGAACTATGTCCTCTTCATTCTGCTGTGATGCTGAATGTTGCTGTGCTTGCCCTTGGCAGGAAAAACCCGCTCCACTTCCACTTCATCACGGATTCAGTGGCCCACCAGATCCTCCAGACACTCTTCCAGTCCTGGATGGTGCCTTCTGTCCACATCAGCTTCTACAATGCCAATGACTTGAAGGCATGTGCTTGCACTCCTTTATCCTGTTCCAAGCCAATGCTTAGAGGGTCAAGGGGAGCAGCAGGGAGGGATGAGTGGATGGAGGGTGATCAACTTTTTCTTGCTGATCCCTGGCTCACCCCCTCCTCTTTCTGGGCTTGTTGCTGGTGCTGCTGAGAGGGGAGTGCCAGGCTGGTAGCAGTGCCTCTGTGGTAGAGCCGAGTGCCCCAGTGAGACACTGGGGTCCAGGTGGAGGTTCTGGTGGCTGGAGGAAATGCTCCAGGCTCGGCTGGCTCCACAGCTCTGCATGCCCTTCTGTTGTTGGCCTCCTCTGCATGGGGTTCCAGGACATGCAGCTGTCCTGCCCGGGCAGGGGAAGGGCATGGCCATGCCCAGCCCTGAGGTGTGTTGCCTTGCAGCCAGAGGTATCATGGATCCCCAACAAGCACTACTCTGGCATCTACGGGCTGATGAAGCTGACACTTACCAAGGCACTACCCTCCAACCTCTCCAAAGTCATTGTCCTGGACACAGACATCACCTTTGCCACCGACATTGCTGAGCTCTGGGCTGTCTTCGGAAAGTTTTCTGGTGAGGACAGGGTGCCCCTGGGGCTCTGGCAGGGCCTTGGATGCTGGGCTTGGGGTGGTAGTGCCTGCCTGCCACAGCACCAGCACAGTGGGTTTGCTTGGACCCTCTGAACCAACAGCAAGATGAGCTGCAGCTATGTCCCTCTGTTTCCTCAGAAAAGCAGGTGATTGGGCTGGTGGAGAACCAAAGTGACTGGTACTTAGGCAACCTGTGGAAAAACCATAAACCATGGCCAGCCCTGGGACGTGGCTTCAACACAGGTGAGTGTGGGCTGCCAGAGTGGGAGGTGCAGCCTCATGGCACATGCAGCTGAGATGGCACTTGGCACAGGGGAGACCAGGAGAGACCGAGGCAAAGTAGGAAAGTGGTGGGCACAAGAGGACTGCTACAGCATCCCGGGGTTGCGTGGGTAGGCACAGAGAAGTGGCATGTCCCAGGGGCTGAAGGCATGCAGGCAGCTGTGCCTCAGCTCTGTAGTGGCCGGGTTCTCTCTCAGTGACCCAGTGTCCTCTCCTCGGGCACTCAGGGGTGATCCTGCTCCTGCTGGACCGCCTGCGTCGCCTGGGCTGGGAGCAGATGTGGCGGCTGACGGCGGAGCGGGAGCTCATGAGCATGCTCTCCACCTCGCTGGCTGATCAGGTAATGTCTCTCCTCTGGGGCAGCTTGGTCCTTCTACATTCCCATAGCGCTGCTGGAGCAGGGGATCTTCCTCATCCACCCGTGCACTCACCTTTCTCTCTGCTAGGATATCTTCAATGCGGTGATCAAGCAGGACCCATCCCTGGTGTACCGGCTTCCCTGCTTCTGGAATGTGCAGCTCTCTGATCACACCCGCTCGGAGCAGTGCTACACTGAGCTCTCAGATCTCAAGGTGGGTGGGTTTGCTGCTTTTGAGTCTGGGGAGGGCCTGAAGGACAGTGCAGGCACTGGAAGTCCAGGGGAGTCAGCATGGGGTCTGAGGCCTTGGGGGGCCTGATGCTGCTGACTTCCCTTACATGAGGTGACACACTACTGCTCAGGTGATCCACTGGAACTCGCCCAAGAAGCTGCGGGTGAAGAACAAGCACGTGGAGTTCTTCCGTAACCTCTACCTGACCTTCTTGGAGTACGATGGGAACCTGCTGCGCAGGGAGCTTTTTGGCTGTGCCAGTCTTCCCAGCCCACCCAGGGACCAGGTGAGGCTGACTGCGACTCTGCCCCCAGCCCCAGAGCTTTGGGTGGTCAGAGACCTCACACAACCTTCCTTGGGGCTCCTATTCTCCCTAACCTTCAAGGCATTGCAGTTGCAGCAGGCACTGGAGGAGTTGGATGAGGACGATCCCTGCTATGACTTCCGCCAGCAGCACCTCATGCAGCACCGCATCCACCTGTTCTTCTTGCAGTATGAGTTCCTGGCCCTTCCCAACCCCACCGATGTCACCCTTGTGGCCCAGCTCTCCATGGACAGGTACTTGCTAGTAGGACTGGTGGGAGGTTGGAACCCACTTCCACTCCTCTGGGCAGGCTCTGCAGCTTTGGAGCTACCAGGGAATCTCATTTCATCATTCTCACTCCAGCATTTGGCAGTGAGAAACAGCACCCCAAGCTGGGAGCATCAGTTCTTCCTGCTCCCTCCTGAACCGGGTGTGACTGGCATGCAGCTCTCTGGAGGCGCCCAGTTCTGGGTTTGGTTCAGAAGCTGCTGCAGGGCAGGTCTGCTGCTCAGGCTGTGCCTCTGCTTCCCAGGTTACAGATGCTGGAGGCCATCTGCAAGCACTGGGCAGGCCCCATCAGCCTGGCGCTGTACATGTCGGACGCCGAGGCGCAGCAGTTCCTGCGCTACGCCCAGGCCTCGGAGGTGCTGAGCGCCCGCCGCAACGTCGCCTACCACATCGTCTACAAGGAGGGGCAGTTCTACCCCATCAACCTCCTGCGCAACGTGGCCTTGGCCAACACGCAGACGCCGTACGTCTTCCTGACGGACATCGACTTCCTGCCTATGTATGGCCTCTACGATTACCTCAGGTAAGGCTTTTTCCAGCTGCCACTTGCTCAGCCTGCTGGGTTCCCCAAGCACTAGAGTTTTAAGGAAATGCTCTGGGTAGCAGCTCTCAATATGCAGAAAGTGTTTACTTTGTGTTCAGCCTTGGGGTCCTGCCCTTACTTCTGTCGGATACCAGCGGATGAGAAAGGAGCTGTGGCTGTGGGGGTTCCCCTGTTCCTCCTATCCCTGCATGGTACCACTGCAAATGGGTTTCTCAAAACCCATTAATGCCCATGTGGCGTGGTGGGCAGGCTGGAGGGGCTGAGGAAGAAGGCTGTGGCCATGCCTCACAGTCAGGGAGACCTCACAGCCTTCCTGCTACCACAGGAACTCCATCCAACAGCTGGATCTGCCCCAGAGGAAGGCAGCTCTCATCGTGCCAGCGTTTGAGACCCTGCACTACCGTCTGACCTTTCCCAAATCCAAAGCAGAGCTGCTCTCCATGCTGGACATGGGCTCCCTCTACACCTTCAGGTAGGGACTAGCACTGTCCCGCCATCCAAGCAGAAGCCAGCTGTGTACCCTTGTGCCGTTCACCCCCTGTCTCAGAGGGGGGTAGCAGACCCCCTGCATCCTCTACTGTCCCAGTCTCTCATTTCCATCTCTCCCCGTAGGTACCACGTGTGGCCAAAAGGCCACGCCCCAACGGACTACGCCAAATGGCGGACGGCCACCGTGCCCTACCGTGTGGCGTGGCAGCCAGACTTCGAGCCTTACGTTGTAGTGAGGCGAGACTGCCCCAGGTATGACCAGAGGTTCGTCGGCTTCGGCTGGAACAAAGTCTCCCACATCATGGAGCTGGATGCGCAGGTGGGTGAGGGGTCCTGGCACCGCGGGGGCATTGGGGGCTTGTGGCTGGGCGGTGACACGTTGGAACCACCAAGCCAATGATGGTAAGGGCTGCTGCTCTGTCCCCAGGAGTACGAGCTGCTGGTCCTGCCCAATGCCTTCATGATCCACATGCCCCATGCCCCCAGCTTCGACATCTCCAAGTTCCGCCTGAGCGCAGGGTACCGGGGCTGCCTGCAGACGCTGCGGGAGGAGTTCCACCAGGACCTGTCCCGGCGATACGGGGCTGCTGCACTCAAATACCTCACTGCCGAGAGAAGCCTGTGATGCCTGGGCACAGTGGGTGCGGGGTACAAGCAGCACATGGAGCAGGGAGGGCGCAGGGCCTCCCTCCTGCCTCTGCCCACCGCCGCAGCCCAGCCCGAGGGAACGGAGTCGGCAGCACAGCCTCTCCAGCCCACCAAAGGGATAAGATGGAAGACATCAGCTGCAAGAACAGGCAGTGCCTGCAGGTCAAGCTGCTTCAGCCTTCCTGTGTTACAGGGGAACCTCCCCATGCCAGGGGCCAGGGCTGGGGTTTCCTCCCTTCCTTCTTTTAGCTGATGTGGATTCCCAGTCTTCATTAGCTCACCTCACCTTGAGGCCTCGCTCCTCCAGGGATCTGAGAGCTGTACCTTACCCTGTTCTGCCTCTGCTCAATGGCCCTGGGTCTCAGTCCTCCACACACCCCTCCAGGGCTTTGGTGAGTTGGAGATGAGGCTGTAGAGCAACCCTTTATATTCTTTGTGGAGCAGGCTCAGAGGAAGCCTCCCAGCAACCTGGGGGGCAGTGGCCAGGCAGTACTGCTAGTAGTTGGAGCCTAGGTTCAAACCCAGGTCAAGGCTGGCTGGTTAATGGGGGGAAATGTTATTATTCCCCACCTGTATGGATGCAGTCTCCAGTGGAGCTGGCCCCGTACAGGTGGTATGGGAGTCAGCCAGAGCAGGATGAGCTCCCAAACCAGGATGGGCTGTTGCCAGCAGTGAGCTCCCAGGTTGGACCTGCACCTCCCAGCTGGGAGCGGCCATGCTGGTGACAGACCCTGTCCTGTGCTGGTATTGCCCCACAGTTGGCTGCCAGCCATCCCCATGGGCAAAACAGCAGCTTCATGGGCCAACACAGGCTGGGAGAAGTTCCCAGTGAGGACCACCCTGCTCCTCCCCAACTCTTGGCAGCGCAGTTGTTGCCATCAACAATCAGGGACACGGCTGACACTGGACAAGACCAGAGCTGAACACTGTGGCAGGAACCCTATGCTGGGAGCAGCTTGACAGGACACTGTTCTACTGCTATCACACACTGGAGCACAGAGGATGCATTGCTTTCCTCACACTATTTAAATTATTTAATACTTTTCTCATAAGAATTCAATAATTAGGGTTTCTGGGTTTGTTTTTTTTTAATCTTTTCTTCCCAGATGATTTTGCTGGTGGCCCTGGAGGCTCTCCAGGCCAGTTGCTGCTGCAGTCTCCACTGTTCTCTTCTTAGCTTTGCTCTGGGCTGCAAGGGCCAGCTCTGTACAGGGTGAGGATCTCTGTCCATGGTGGGAGCGGCTAAGAGGAACCATAGAAAGTGCAGGGTGTGGGAAGGGCACAAGCGCCTCTTGCTTATTCTCTCTTTTTAATTTAATTTTTAAATTAAAGCTTTTATATTCTTTTTCACATTCTTGTTAAAACTGCCTGGTTATTAATTTTTTTCTGCTTTGAACCTGCACGTGTCCCCTGGAGGGAAGACAGCAGGAGAAGAGCAATGGAGGAGTAGCCCAAGGCACACAGGTGCCCTGCCAGCTCTGAAAGGGCTGGTGGTGCTGCCTGAGGTGGGCTTAAGGCTGATGGTTCCTGTGCTGCAGTGGGGCTTAGGCACAGAGTCAGTTTAATCACACCCAAGTAGAAGATGTGGTTTCATGTGGCAGTGCTGCAGCTCGTCCTTGAGAGCCTTGACTTTATAAGACTTGGGAATAAAAGCCAGCTCTGAGGCCCCGAGACGCCAGCCTCACATCTGCAGGGGGAGGACAAGGATGGTTTGCCAGGAGCAAGTGTTGAAGCTTTATTTGGGGAAGGGCTGTGAAGACATTGCTCATCACTGTGAAGCCAAGGGCAGCTCCACCTCACCAGTCCCTAGCAGGCAGCTTTTGTTTAATACAGCCCAAGCTCACTGATACTGTGCTGCTGCTGCAGTAAGCAAGATCAGATCCAGACACTGCTAGAGCCGTGGTGGAGCACTGCTGAGATGGAGCAGGCCTCTTCCAGGCAATTCTTTGGTAGATAGGAGGCAATAGAAATGCTGGCTCTGTGGTTGTTTGGGAAGGTGTGCTGGTATGCCTGTAGCAGGAGGGCTGTACCCCATCATTTTCAGCTAATCCTTCCCAGTCTAGACAGTCCCTAGCCCAGAATGTTCCCGCAAGGGTGGAGGTACCTGGAAGTAAGCCCAGCTTGGGTTGGTCTCCATGTGCCCTCTGCCGGGCAGCATCAGCTGGGAGGCACCCACAGAGTCAGAGCCAGGGAGATTGTCTGAAGTGAGCACAGCCCCTTTTGGAGCTAAAACTCATTTCTCCTAACGTAGTGCCCTTCTCCCTGCCAAGAAAATGAGCCAGGGCGTTACACAGCCCTCGCACAGAGCCATGCTCAGAAACCCCTCCTGGGGCTGGGGACTTGCTATGGGCACTGCTACAGCCCCTGTGCCTGTGGGACCCAGTGTCCCCACCTGGTACATACAGCTAAGGAGACAAGATATTTTACTGTGTTTTATTTAGTAAAATGTTAAAATAAATAAATACAAATTGATCAGATGCTCTGTACCCCCTCCCCCCAACTTTAATTTGCTAAAATCTAAACACATTTGTACCAAAACTGAAACCACAAGGAACTTGAAGGCAGCAGATACTGCAGATCACTATGAGCATCAGGCTAAAAAAAATAGAGATATTTAAAAAACCCAAACCAGTTCACAAGTGGGTGTTCTCATGGTGTGATTCTGTGACAACAGAGCAGTACCAGTCAGAAAGGGCATTTTACACCAGGGCCTGCAAGGAAGGGAGATTGGTGGGAAATGGGGCAGCACAGGTACCACTGGCTCATGGAGGACAGAGCCCGTGGCTTTGCCATTAGAAACCCAGCTGGGAGAGCAGCTGCCGTCATCCTGTGCAGCACGAGGCCCGTGCTACAGGGACAGCACTGCCAGAACTGGGGGCTGGTCACCAAAATCCCATGGAGAAATCAGAGAGACTGGGGGAAGGACCAGGCTCAGACACAGAGCCCTTCAGGGTGAGCTCCTGCTTTGGGCCCATGTCAGGATTCCCACTTTACAGCTCAGTCTTGGTGAAACACCAGGTGGGTGTAGGGGAATGGGATGAAGCATGGCACACAGGTGGGGTGGTGGAATCAATAAATCTACAGAGATGGTGCTGCTGTGATCGCAGGAACATGAAGCCATGGTTGAAGCCTGAGTATTTTCTCCTAAACAAGCAGAGCTGCCTTCACAACCCTCCTGCCCTCAGCTGCAGACATGGGGGGTGCTTGCAGAGTAGAGCCAGTCAGCCCCCTAAAGAAAACTCGGCATAGGCAGCCACCCCAGTGCTGCACCAGACCTTGCAGGTGGCAGCAGCTCACCGCCACCTGTGTCCGCTGCTGTTGACACAGCAAAGTTGTTTCCTTCCTCCACAGGAGCCTGGACAGGTCAGCACTAGCAGGCTCCCCCACTTCCTGCTGTTACCTTGCTTAATCTTTGCTTCATGGAGTTTGGAACACATGCTTTGCTTCTGTGGGGCTGTGAGAGGAAGCCAAGACACCTCTGACCGTGTAAGATGGCACTTGGGGGGGACCCTGCAGCTGTAATTGGAGTGAAGCAGCTTGTGGGACATGACTGCTGCTGGCTCTGCTTGTGTGGGGCTGCAAGGAAGCTGCCCGAGTCTCAGAGGTTTATGCAAACCCTTCCTTAAGGAGGGTCTTGGCTGCCTGTCACATATGACATCAGGAGCAACTCAGAGACAACACAGCTTCTGGAAGGAGAGCGGACAGGTAAGACACTGCCTGGCTCTAGAGTCAATCACTGTTTTGATGTCAGTGATAATTTAAGTAAAGAAACATAAGAGACTATGATTAGAAATTACACATTAGCCCAGAACAAGCAGAAACATGCAGCCTCCCACCGCACCCAGCACGGGGCTTCTTCCAACAGTGCCTACCCCAGTGCCTGCAGCCATGGAAATCTGCTCTTCCGGAGTCAGAACTGCCAGTACCTGCCTTACAGAGGGGAACATGAGGCACAGAGCAATCTCCTTCCCTACCCCAGCAATTCTGGCCCCACCTGAGACACCCGAGTACCTGGATAACAAGCCAGGGGAACCCCTGCCCTTACACGTGCACAGCAGGTACCCAGTGCTGCTGCAGTATCAAACCTCAGTGCTGGGGATCCAAAATCAAGAATGGTTACAGAACACAGCCCCAGGAGCTGCCCTGTGATATTGCCTCCCTTCCCCACCTGAGCTATACCCCCAAGGCTCACTAAGTTCTGGTTGCTCACTAAGAAAAATGTTTTCCCAAAGCACAAAGGCAACGATACTTCATTTGTTTTCCAACAAAACAGATGTAAGAAGGCTGGTGACAGAAGGGCAGGAATTGGTTGAGGTTTACTTTTGCCAGGGTAAATTTATGAAAAAGAAAAAAGATAGAAATGGTGGTGCTGAGCTGATTGATACTGCTCACTGCTGCTGCCTTTCTGTGCCAGCTCTCCACCCACAACATACAGAGCCACCCTCACAAGGCTTTTGAGTTCCCCAGGCACTCCTGACAGTAAGCAAGTCCTTAAGTACTTCTTCCTTTCTAGAACTAAGGACTGGGCTGAGTTTCTCTGTCTGAAGCCTTTGCCACCTCTTGGATACTGGAGAGTGAAGAACAGGCACAGAGCTTATCCCTGGTTACACAGGAGAGCTGGTGGCTGCTTAATGTAGCCAAGAGGCAGGCCCTCAGCTCCTCACAGGTTACATTAAACTTAACACATGGCCCTTGTTTAGCTGCACTGGTGAAATGCCCCTTTCCACGTGTCCCTAAAGAAACCAGATCCTGAGAAAACAGGGAGGCATTGCTCACACAGAGGGATTTTGGCACAGAACTGCCATATATGACAGCCCATAGAACAGGAATCTTCCACAGATACTCCAGGAGGTGGCTGAGAAGTACCTGAATCACACATCCCACTCAGTATCATCTCCTTCACAGAACCCAGGACCTCACACAGAACCCAGGACCCCTGGGAGCTGATGCTGGTTTCAGCTAGGCTCATTGTAACACTTGAACAAGGAAGGTGCAACCACACCAGCAGAGCTGAATCTTTAGCTAGTTTGGGGAATGTTTATAGCCAAGAAAATGTTTCATTAATACAGTCCAGATTAGAGTAGGCTCTAGCTGCCTCAAGGTCTGCTTGATCTGCCTTATCCCCATGTTGTAGCTTAGAAGTCAAATAAGGATCTCATCAGGATGGGATCACCCAGCAGCAGTAGCAGAGCTAGGGATGACTTAGTGCCTACTTCCTTTTCAATCTTCACCCAAGCAGCTCTTTTCTCCCACCACAGCTGCTCCTTTTGGAATACAGACCAACCCCTGTCAGAAATCGAGGTAGGATAAAAGAGTGGGTTTGTTCTACTCTTTCCACTGAACTTTCAAACCCTGTAACTACAGAAATACCTGTCTAGTCAGAAGGGAGACCTATTTCACTCCTGGATTTTTCCTACCCTCACTTTCCCTCCTCATGTCTTTCCTTATTTTTTCTCTCTGTTCTGCTTTACCCCATGTAATCTTTGTTTCCTTTGCTGCTCCTGCTTTTTCTTTCTCCTTTCATCTCCAGCCCTTCTCAAAAGAGGCTTCTGTCCTTTAATTTGTCCCTTGCAGCATCCACCTCTGGCCTGGGGAGATGGGAAGCCCTGGCCTGGCTATTCTCATGAGACACACTCCAGGGACTTGCACAGCACAGTGGTTTCCACAGCACCTGTGCTCTTGGCAGGCCCCTTTTCCATTCACTACTCAGGTATTTCAGTAATACTGACATGGATATAGACTCTCACACAGGTAAGCTCTTGGTTTTTTGATATAAGCCCACAATTAAATTAACCTCTGGGAGAGGCATTTGTCTTTTCATGGGTCCTTAATTACCAAGCTTACCAGTGCATGGTATAAATAATTTTCTTTATTGGCAAGTTGATCAACTATGTGCTCAGCCTATACAAGACACAGTGATGCAGAAAGTTCTTGTCCCAGATGAGAGAAACAGGAGGGAAATGGGAGCTAAGGATAGAGAGACTCATACTTTTCAAGTATTGCATTCCATTCTGTAGGAGTTACAAACAGGACTGAGGCTTAAAGAAGGATCTGAGTAAGACAGCAATAACCTGGAGACAAGACATCTGCAGTTCTCACTTTTCCTGATCCCATCTGATTTTTGGGTCCTTCCCTGGTCCAGGTCTGACCACTGAAAACAAGGATCCAACAGCACTGCAAGGTTTGCTCACACGCCCTCAGATACCAGTACCTAGCTGGCTGCTGGAGGGTTCTTTGGACCTTTTGCCTTCTGAAAGCCAAAAACTACAGAATCCATAGTGCTTGGGAATGGGCTTTGCTGAGGTAGTTTGTTGGCCAGGCAAGCCTAAGCGCCAAATGAATTAGCTGCACAACAAAACACCCTCCTTTTTCTCCAAGGTCCTGACTCCTACATACTCGTCAGAAAATGCTTTGCAGTAATCCAGCAAAGTTTAACTTGCTTTGAATCTCCAGAATTCCAAGGGAGGACATCAGGAGGTGAAGAAAGGTCAAAACAATTCTAAAAAGACACAACGAATGCTGCCCAAAGAGGTGTGTCCACAAGGAAGTGTAACACTGGTATTTTGGTGGTTATCTGAGCAGCTCACTGAGAGAGGCCTTCAGCAGAAGAGTGAATTTTGGTTTAACATCTTAATATGTTATTTTAAAAACATGTTTCATTAAAAGCATGTATTCATCATTAGCGCTTCAGAAGCAAAGAGAGTGAGGTGCAACCCAGGCGAGGAAAAGAAAAGAGAGAAACATGTGCACTGCAAATTCACAAATGTTTTCTGCTGTATCCACATGAGAAAGAAATTTCAGAGTTTATTTCCTGTACTGTGGGCCACAGCTTGAGGGGCCTAAGAGGGAGGTTTCACTCCAGGTTCTCCTGAATGCTGACCATGCTGCTTTTCAGGTCTGTCTCTGCAACAGTACAGGATAGATGATTTGAAGCCAAGAAGGTCAGAATTAGGTTTCACATTTCTAGACATTTGGAATACAGATTTGCTTTCTTGAGCCTAGGAAAGATAAAATGCAATATTCTTTTTTCTGCCAACAATAAAACCAATAGAGCTGCCCACAAAATTATCACTTCTTTAATTTGCAGGCTTTTAATTCATATCCTCACTGACAGAAACCTGCTTGCAACATAGAACAAAGCCCTCTTTTGCTTAAGCAAAACATTAGTTCATCCTACCAACATGGTAACTCCTGGCTAATGATGTCTTGGGAGAATCAGCCATGCTACTCACCCTATCTTCTAATCATCCCTAGAAGTATTGCTTGCTCCATGTTTTGAACAGCACTAAACCCGCTGCTGGCTCTAAACAAAGACAATGAAAACACCAATGATGATACTAATTCTTCTAGCCAGGTCACAGGCTCACTTTCCCACTCTGACCACAACACACCTTTCCAGCAGTTTAAAGAACAGGCAGAGAAGGGGAAAAGAAACTTCTGCAACGCTTGCTCTATTTCTGAGCAGGGTGACTTCTTAAAGCCCTTAGCACTGGGCTGAGAGCCAGGACCATCTTTGATATGATATTCCTTTGTGGTCTCATTTCTTCCCTTACAACAGAGATTTAAAAGCCACTTGTTTCCCACCAATGACAAGTGATGACATAAGAATTAGTTAATATTGTGATGGTGGTTTGGAAATACAAAACCACAGCCAGTATGACAGCTTCCCAAAGAGCAGAAGTTTTAGTACAAACTCATTCTATCTCAAATGTTACATGGAAAAAAAAAACAAACCAGACCAATACAAACCCAAAACAAAAGCTTAAGCTTTAAGCTGTCACAGAGTTTAAATTCTCCCTTCATTGGAACCTCTTACAGCACCTAGGAAAAAAAACCATTGTCCTCTGTATTTAGCAAACACCAATTCCCCTTCCATGCTATTGATGGTAACTGGGTAAAGATAACCCAAATTTACTGTGTCTACACAGCATCATTGCCAGTGTCAGTGCAGCCCTGGGAATGCTCCTTGCCTATTGGCTGATACTGTTGCAGAGCCAGGAGAAAAAGCATCCCAACAGGATCAGTGAGAGAGAAAGAAAACTACCTAAGCAACATCAAAAAGTCTAAGGTAATTTTTCTGCCAAGTAATGATAAACTAAAGGCATCCTTTTACAGTCTGGAACACAAGTGCTGTAACAAAAGGGATATAAAATCTGTACTTATCTACTTGGATTCTGGAGACAAGCAGATGCCTCAGGAAAGCATAATAGCTGTTTTAACATCTCCTGCCTGGTTAACTGTGTGCAAATTCAAATATGGCTACTAGTGAATTTCATTTCCATCCTCTCCTGAATCAGCAAAGAAAACAGAAGGACTATTGAGTCTCCAGTCATAGCCTCCTACCTCCAAATAGTGCAGTGCTTCCAAGAGAGCTCAGGTTAACACAGAAATAAGAGCATGAGAACCACAAAGACTCAGCACACCTATCCCTGGAGACGGTCTCTTACCAGGAATGCTCAATGATTCAGAAGATGCTGTTAAGAATCACCCAAGTGTTCAGCTGAAGACCAACATGTTCCAAAAGGCAGCTTCTCCTGAATATCTCTTAGCTGATGGCTCATATTCTACAGAAGGCTCATGTTCTGTTTGTTTTTTCTCTTCAACCCTTGAAACAGACAGTCCTTTGTTCAAATGCTGTGTGTTGCTGGCCTAGTGCTGCCCAATGGTAACGACCCCATTGGTAACTGGATTGATGGAAGGACATTTTTAGTATGATCCATTTTGACACTGTCTGCCCAGCTGTCTCCCTGCCACTTCTGCTAACTTATCCTTCCAGCTCTGCTAGCTCCAAACAGAACTCAAACATCAAAAGACAGAGTCAGGGTTATCACTGATTCAGCTCAGAAGTGCGTGTAAGAGTCACTTTCCCAACTGAGACAAATGTGAGAACTCAGGATATCAGTTCTGAGCCCAGAGCTGAAAATAGTGCACACTCCTACAGAAGGAATAAAAGTCCTTAAAGGGCAGAAGGGCAACCTAAAGGAGAGAGAATAAAACAGCTCCAAGAACCCCACAGAAGCCCACTTGGCTGGGGCAGCAAAGAAACTCCCTCAGGCTATGTCATGTCTGGAGTATTCACTTGGTCAGAAATGCATCCTTGAAATGCAAAGCTTTTCTATCTTCCACTATGAACAGCTGAGCAGGTCTGCCTCACCACCCAACACATGCTCTCAAGGCCACCACACTGGGGACATGGCCTCACCTTGTGTGTGCAGTGGCTCAACCCTGCTCCCACAGGAAGTAAAGGGAGTTTTCCTGGTACTTCCAGTGGAAATGGGCTTTGCCCAAACATGTACATGCAGTAGTGAAACTAGACAGCTCTGGGACACAACCTGTTGTGACCAGAATCAGCACCCTAAACTGAGCCAGACCCCACAATCAGGAAGCACAAGGCAAGCTCTGCTGTCCAGAGTGAAAAGATTATACATTAGAGATGAACTTCTTGCACAACAGGAGATAACAGAGGGTGGTATCAGTCCAACTCACTGTCTTTCATCTCAAGCTTGAATCAGTCTGTACCACAGAACTATTAAGGGCTTAAACAAGCACACTACCAACTGCTTTTCTCTGGGTTACAAACACGTGGAAGAATGGGAGAGAGATGGCAACAGCAGAGACAAGCCTGGGAGATCCTCCAGGTGGGGTGAGATCCAGCACTGTAGGATTTGATTCTTTAGACTTTAGCCAGTAGATGTATGGTAGAACCTATGGAAACTGTCCCATTAGATTTTAGAATACAAACACAGCAGAATGTCATCATAAATAAGCAAAGTCTGTGTTAAAAAATTCTAAGTACACAGCATTTTCTCCAGTTCTGACACCTTTTTAATAGAAATCACTTGTTTAGGAAACAAATAGCACTTTTGTAATTTTTTTTTACAATGTTTCTTACCTTGATCTTATTTTAAGTAACACTAGGAAGACCTCAATATCTTTTATTTTCCTTTTTAATTTAAAAAAGTTGGTTTTTTCCCCCAGATACAAAGATTTTGCCCTTGCATAAAAAAACAGTGCCCAAAACGATGACACAAGGACTCACAAAGACTCACTGTATCTCACTGACACTATTACTTCTAATCTATACCATGCAAGGTCCCATCTACCTCTTTAATTAGACTGTCAGCCTGAAAAACAGCTTTTCTATTCCTTATTTAGTTCTTGTTACCAAAAGAAGAGAAAGGAAGTGAAAGAAAAGGACATTTCTCTGTTGAGTTCACACATCTGGGTTATGTGCTACTTTGTTCAGGATACCTGTGTTGTTTATAAATACAGAAAAGGGATGGAATCTCATTTTCAAGTAATTGATGCACATTTTCTCTTGGGACACCTCTATCCAATGCTCCAAGTTGACCCTGGATTCTGGCCCTCTCTTTTTTTCCTCATTCCTCTCTTTTGGGAATGGGTTCCCAAAACAGACTTTCTGGATGAGTGTGAGGACCCATAGGCTCTCAGGCACATGGTGTGATTCCTGGGGTGTCCTGCGTAGGGCCAGGAGTTGGACTCTGTGATCCTGATGGGTCCCTTCCAACTCAGCATATTCTATGATTCTGTGTGCTGATTACTCAGTGAAAAGTCCATCTCCTTTCCTTTTGTACATCTCCTGTCTAAACAATAGTAAATACTGCTTATTTGATAGACTTGTCCCTTCTGGGCACTGGGATTTGATAATTTATATTTCTGGTTTTTTGGTTTAATAGTAGTGAGAGTTTAGAAACAGGAAAAGCCCATAGGCTCTTTGGACTTGTTTTTGTTTTCCCCTAGCTAAACAAACTGTTCTGCAAATAGGAACTTGAAACCTGCTCTCCTCCCTTATCCCTGCTCCTCACCCCAAACAAAAATAAAACAAACCTATAGTGGCTGTGGAGGCTGCTGCAGGCACACACTGGTGTAAAATATAGAGAGAGTAAATATATTATTTCACTTGGCATGGTGCTGGCAAAGAACCCCCAGCTGGCACTATTCATGTAACATGATCCAAACTTCGCATGTACACACAGAATAAGAAGGATCAATTGGCAAACTCCGGTGCCGCCTGGCACAAGCATCTTCACGCTCTCTCTGGAACCAAAGAACTAAAGAATTCTGCACTTTCCAGAAGAAATCCAGTTTTGCTTTTCTAGAGTTTCTTTATTTTGCTCTTTCTCCTCGCCGCCACCTCCCTTGGCTCCTTCTTAACTTGACTGTGTTATTTAGTCTCATCGCCCTTGTTACAGTTCACCATGCAGCTCTGGGAAGGGGAGGGGGCTAAGGTGGAGGTGGCAGCATTAGTATTGTTAGTGGAGTCCATGCCGTTGGAGATGGCTACTGAATTGACCTCAGAGTTTATGGGTTTTGAAAGGTCGATGCCTTGGATGAGGCGGATCAGCTGTTTTACCTTCTCCAAGGAGCTGTGCATCTCCTTCTGTTTTGCAAGGATGGTATTCTTCATTTCCATGCATTTCTACAGCAAAGCAGAAAATCAGTAATAAGTTCGAGCTTATGAATGAAAGAAGGCAAGAGAAGGAATATGATGTTCACAGATCTAAATGTAAGTACCCAGTTGCAGCTGCAACTTCACTTTTCCAGCCTAGAAGAAAAACGTCTCTAGGCTGTGTTCAGAGGAGAATTCATATTTGAAGGCTGAGGAAATAAATTGCCAAGACATAGCTGTCACCTGGTATGGCTCCCTTTCATTCCAAGGTGTTGTGCAAATGAACGCAGACAGCTCCATCCTTTTGTGTTTCTTTTGAAGGAAAACTTCCAAGTGTATGTTCTTACAATTTTTTCTATTAGTATTGCATTACTGAAATTTCTTTAACTCAGATCTGCAAGCTCAGGCATCCCACTGCAGCTGACTGCTGACAGTGTGTGTGCAAACCATTAATGGGATGCAGCCTTTGCTTTCACATACATTTTAGCAGGAACATCACTTCCTTCTCTCAATAAGTAAAAGGGCACTTGAAAAGGAAACCAAACTCCTCTTCACTTTAAAATCTTATTTTGTGGCCACTTCATTCTCTTAGAAGTGGTGGTAACATTGATAGCTCATCAGCTAAGTGTCAGGGCAAGGTAACTTTAAAAAAAAGCTCATAAATGATGTTTCAAGAGTGAAAAACTACTTACACGTATATTTGAAACTCACAAAAATGAGGAAAAAGTAGCTATGTCTATTACATTCAGGTTTGAAGATGGCAACCTTCCTACATTTTTTAAATCTTTTATCCATGCTGATCTCCAGATGCTGTTGGTTTTAGCTTTACTGTTTTCACATGCAGCTCATGTCATCATAATAACTCTAAAACATCTAGACCTCACATGCCTGTTTTGGACAGGTCCAACGTAACTATGAACATTCTCCTTGCTCACTGCCAATCCCTCATGTTGAGGCCTTGCATCTGCCTGGGTACATCACTGAGAAACTGTGTTCGCTGTCTAGTGCTGCTCAGGTTACACTCAGCTACTGCTAACCAGAAGGTGACAGTCCCCAGGACTGCTAGCCAGTCCCTCACAATCATTTTATCTGTATTGAAAGCACTGTAAACATGGTACACTGTTGCTGTAATAGGCAAAGACAGGCAGCCTGGAAAATGCATCTGTATTTAAAAGGTCTGTAATTATGAATCCAGCCTTACAGATGTTGCCACACAGGAGATTTTGCTTTTTTTCATTATGTGATACTGACTAGGGCTGCACCAAGAAGGGGCTCAAACTTTACTCAAACTCATCTCAAAAGACTAATCTGCACATTACGGTGAGAAGAGTGACCAAATCAATATGTATGTTCCAATTACTGCAATAAACTAAGATGGAAACTAAGGTTTCTGGTTTGAAGTATGACATTGTCTAGTTAATACCATGCAGAGGCATGTGCAGTGTCCAGCTGCCGACTGCCAAGGCAGCACATCAAGGTCCTTAGAGTCACCCATGAGTAAATGGTTGCTTTTGCATCAGAAAGGTCTGGAGAGTGCACCCAGGCTGTACCTCTCACTACACACAGAGGCCCAACCATTCTTGCTTAAGTGAGCCACTAGAGAGTTGGACTCAATCTACTGCCCACAGACAAAAGCACTCTGGGTCATTTTTGTCACCTGCTGATACTGTATGTCACCATACGTCTACCTACATGTTCGGCACGGATCATGTATAAGAGACCCAGTGTAAGCATATGTTGCCTTTATTTCATTCCTGCTCCCCAGAGTCCTAAAAAGCAAAGGAAAGCACTCACTCAATTCTAAATAAATCCAGTGGACAACAGGTCTAGTAGATGGGAGTTGCTCTATAATAGTTTTCCCCTGCATAGTGGTACCAGAACAGAGGTAAAGGGTTATTTGGGAAGACAATACTCACTGTTATAGAATTGCTGAGCTGTTTGACCTTCTGCTCTAGTTGTTCTCTTTCCTGTTTTAAATCTGAACTCCATTTAAGTAGTTTCTGTTTTTCCTCTTCTTTTGCTGCAAACCAGAATATTAAACAAAATACTTTAAATATTTCTCTTACAATAGTGGATAGATGGTCTAAACTGCTTCACGCAAAGAGGGGAATTGTTTTTAAACCAATGCTTAACAACTTGTGCACTGAATCACTCCCAGAATTTTACCTACATACACAAGCATGACAGGCTTAAGAAATATTTAGTTTGCTATTTTCACTTCACTAGTGATTAAGGTTATTTCCTTTTGTATGACAAAATTTCCTTTTGTAAAGGAAGTACCATTCTATCCCACTCCCAAAATAACATCTCCCATTATTAAAAGTGAAAGAAAGTGTTCATCATTTTCTTACCTGCTTTATATGCAATATATGAATGAACAATTGCTAAAGTTCCTGGCCATGGGATTGCTTCTTCCTTCTTTAGCATCTGAAAGAAAATTTTCATAGACATTTAGCTGGTAAAAAACCTACCTCTCTTAAAGCAAAAAGGAGAGAGAGAAAGAGGGGAAGATTGAGGATTTTCTTTCATGGCTATCATTAGCCTCAGCCCTGTTAACATGAAACTTCACAGACCTGATTTGAGATTTAACAGAGAGAATTATTCACAACTGTATTGTGGCTTCCACAAAGCAAGTCTATTTCTTACTTAAAATGTCAGCATTTTCCTAAATTCCCTCCATAGCCACAAATAAAGTCTACTAATGATACTGAACAACTTAAAAGAGGAATGAAAGGATAATAGAGCTGAACTCAAAACTTGCCAGGAGACATAAACATTACTTCATGGTTCAGACAAATTGCTGATCTTAGTTGTTCTGGGAAAAAAGTTTTCATGCTGCAGCCTAGTCTCCACAGCATACATTCAAACATCACACTTCTGGCTAGTAAAACATGAAACTGTCCTATCACCCCTTATCAGAATCATCTTAATAGATCTGTCAAACTCTCTTTATAAGGGTAAGCACCATGTATGTCTTTCAGATCCTTCCTACATTTTGCTTCCTAACAAACTTTAAAAGGAAAGACATGTATTTTTACTACATGATCAGAGTGGTGTCTCAGAAGACAAAGGACTTGGTCAGTTTACAGTGAAGTTACTCAAATTTCCTCCTTAATTTTATTGGAAGCTATCACAGAAACATGGAGAGGAGGGATAAGGTGAGAGCAGGCAGGAGCAGGAGTACCCAAGTCGTAATACTCCCTCCTCTCTGGCAACTACTGACCAAGTCACTTGAGTTTTGCATTTCCATTCTTCTGAGCAGCACACCTTAGGTCAGGCTGTTTTCTTATGCTACCACCTGGCCCACCAAGGGCTCCTGGCTGACCAAGCAGTGTGCTGCATTAGACAGGACACAGCTTCAGACTGCCTATTATCAGCAATCCTTTGCAACTTCTAGAGCTCCATGGGAGGGTTAGGAATACAACAGTTTACTTGTTCATCTTGTAATCTCAATGCAATTATAAAGAAAATATTAAAATATAACCTGCTCGCTTCAACTGTACATTTTCAGAGAGTGATCTGGAAGGAAACTGTTCACCTATACTCCTTATACTGATGCTGGATGATATTATTGAAGAGATCACTGAAGACCACCTTTCTGATGTTTGATTTATATAAGCAAGCAGGGGCTTATATTTGCTCTGTCTATTGAGGTGGGCTTGTGCAAATGTTTTATTTATTTGTCCAGAAGAATATACTAATAACTTTTGAAAAAAAAGAGCTTAAGATGAACAGCAGAATTTCTATGGGTTCTAGATAATCTTTCCCAAAAGTCCACATATTTTGATCCAGAAAAAGAGTAAAAACATAAGGGTAACAAATAAAGACCCCAAATTTGGAAGCAAGACCTGACAGGTTTGTATTAGCACACATTCCAACAGAGGCAATAATTCAATGAAATTCACACAAGCCTTACTGCACATGAAATAGATTTGTACAGTTGTCTTGGTCTAAGTAACCCAAGCAATCTGGTTATTTTCTTTAACACCAAAAAAACTTCACATGCATTGTACATAACTCCCCATGTGTCAAACAATACCTGGTCTTGACATTTGGGACAGATCCACATGCCCTTAGGAATGGTTTTCAGAGGCGGGTCCAGACAATCCAGGTGATAAACACGTGAACATGTGTCACACATCAGCAACTGCCCGCTTTTTCTGCAAACGCTGCAAAAATCCTCATGGATATCACCCTACGAAAGTGAGGGGAAAGGGTTTGGGTGAGAGAAAATGAGAGAGAGAAAGCAAAAAGTGAGTTTTGACCTTTGATATCTACATCTTAGTTGAATTCAAGGTTTACAGCACAAACTATTTCTAAGGGGATTCCAAAAGGTCAAGCCCTTTTTAGACTGTGAATCAGGAAAACCATGCCAGATGTCAGAAACACTGACATCTGTCCTCCCAAACACTCTCTCTGTCCTCCCAAGGCAAAATGGTACAGCAAACACTTATTACTATAGCTTCTCTTAACAACTGCTGCCCCATAGCCTTTCTTCTTTAAGACTCCCTCTTTACCCTGATCTTTTTATTTGCCTGAAGTGATGAGCTACTCACTTTCTTAACCCTCCTGATTTTTGGATGTAAGCCCAACTCCACTCCAGGAATGCTGATTAGGCTGTCTCTTGCCAGTAATAGTATGTAAGAAACCCCAACTAAGTGACTTAAAAGAACACTGTCAAATATTTAGGTCACCTTTAAAAATGAAAGTGTAAGAAAAACGTGTTATGCTTCTATATGAAAAAGAATAGAATGAATTATGTTCTGAGACAATTCTTTTTACTTCACTTGGGCCACCTCACGTTGCACCAAAACAGCTGTGATTCAAAACTTTCTCATTCTCTATAGAGAGTGGATTGTTTCATCACTAACATAGACTGAGAGCCAGGATGAAAAAGAACCAAGAGAGATTTTCTAACGATTTTTTAAAAGAAAGAATTGAAAAAATGACTGGCTGTGTCTTTTAAATCAAGTAGGTTTGGTAACTGTTGCATTTCCATCAGATAGAGTTCTTTCCTACAGCCATTAACATCCCAAAGAGGTAGGTCTGATTTTTGTTTCTTTTTCTTCTCTCTCCTCTTGTTTTGATTTGATTTTCAGATATTTGAATGAAGAGGCATGATAGACAGGTGGCTTGATGTTCCTAGAGGAAGCAAGGGGCACCCCACCCTCTCCTCTGACCACTGGGCTGTCCCAGCAACTCCACACGTTCAAGGCCCCATCTGGTGTCTGAAGTACACTCTTGTCACCGATTTACAATGCAGTTTCACACACACCCCAGATCTGCAAGACTGCAATGATAAGATGTGTGTGTGGAGTAGAACACACTCTCCTGTATGAAATACCAGCGTATGCAAGGTTTTATTTTGGCGCAGATCATCTCTTCACACGTGCAAACAATTTCTATCAATTTAGAGGGATAGCAGATTTGGCCATGCACTCACACATTAAGGTGCCAGGCAAGAAAAATGACATTAATCTCTACTATAGATGACATAATACACATGTAAAAAGAATGACACATGACCAATCTGCTCAGGTTTCTACTTCCCAGCTCTATTGCTGATGAGGCCCTTCTTCAAAGGGAAGGTTATTCTTAATTCCCAAGGTTAACACTGATTTTGTGTTTTGAAAAGGATCAATCTTCAGTGAATTTTCAGTGCCATGTTTTGGATCCATAACTCCCAGGGATCGTTGAGAGCTGAGTTATGGTATTACTTCAACTTTAACACCAAAGAGTTCCTCAGTGTTAAATGAAGACCTAAATGAACAACATTTCATGCTTCTTGTGAAGTGATGTGTTGTAACCAGGCTGGGAAGAACATCTTTCCCTCTATCATGCATTCTCTGAGTACAAGGAAAAGGCTGCAGGCAAGAGATATCATATAAGCTAAAATAAAATCCTCTTCAAGATAAGGAGAAGTTTAAGAGGGGAATTCTCTCATTTTAGAAAAAAAAATCTATTCTAGAGAATTATGTATCTTAAGATACATTAGTTGCCACAGACTACACAATGCCTCTTGGTAACAATGTGCAAAATTATTGATGTGCTGTAAACCAAATCTGTTATGTCTCATATCCTGCAGAATGAGCCTTACAAAAGAGACACATATGCAGTTTCTTATTGAGGAGGGGACATTTAGAAATTTAGACCCAGAATATCCCAAATTTAACTGAGTGCTGTAAAACCTGTAGTGATACAGGTGACCAGTGCACAGTGCAGCTGAATGCACGGAGATGCCAACACACAGGCACAGAATTCACAGTCCCACTTTTGGTAATGCAAAATTCAGTGCGATTCCTCAGAGTTAACAACTGTCCTTACCAAAATCCCAGCCAGTGTTTGATTCCAAAGAAATGCCCCAGGTTTTATGGGCAGTTAATAAATATATGCATAAAGGGGGGGCTGGTATTGGTGTTGTGACATGCACCCACTAACCTCAGCTTCTGAAGCAGCTTTGTGTAGGCTACAGCCAGCCAACTTAGGCTAGAGCAGAGCTCACTGCAGCTGCTCAGACATGCCACAGCCTGAAGTGGCTGAAAAATAATTTCAGAACAGATATCATAAAAGGTGATTTAACGTCACTTTCTGCTCTACTTCCTCTTCACAAGGGACTAGGAAAATAAATTTAAGCTTTCTGGACAGCTAACAGTTTTCTTTATTTTGATAAAGTGTCTAGAGCAGTAGAGCCTGGCTTTAGGCAACAGAACTGAATAACACTGTAACAAAAGCAGCTTGTGTGCTTGAGTTTGTAATATCTACACTTACATGTACATTTCACTGGAGTAACATGGGAAAACTAAATATTCTGCAACAGGAATTGTTCATGATCATATAAATAAAGATGATCATAGTGTATGATGTAAGTGAATTAAATTATCAGAAGCAATATTAATTCTGGCATATTCTAACTTTTATGGGCTTGACTTTGCAATCTGAATGTTCTACAATGCTCATCTCAATTGAAACACTGTTTTGATCTAAGTGTTCACTAATAAAAAGGCATTTTGTGACCAAATACTTGAATCATCACTAAAACAGAGATTTTTTTCACAATTCTTACTGCTGAGTAATTGACCTTCAAAGGCAATTGCTATCTTCCAGATGAATATGCCACTACTACATGAGGCAGAACCACACATAACCAAGTGGCTCCTAAGTGGCTCACATAACCATTTGGCAAGAACAATTGCCAGATAGGAAAAGGGGAAGAAAAAAGGAAGAGGAAAAAAATAAAGCTGTTTTGCTCTATCCTGCTTACTGCATTATTTCCTCCCTTTTCCCAGGTTCTAGACCTACTTTCTACCCCTCCATCCTTATCGCCAATCCCATCTTAAGTTTTTGCTTCATCCTCCCTTCAAAATTTCTCCCTGTCATTCAGAGAATAACATTTCAGGAGAAGTTCAAGAAGGCTGTTCTGGTCCACTGTGCCTCATGCCAAGTGCTTGGCCTAATCTGCAATTTTCATAGGCACTGCAGAAAACAGGGCAAGAATTCATCATACTCTTTTGAGAGCTCTTACGCAGTAGAAGAAGACTCAGCAGTATACACACACATCAGAGATGGAAAAGACTCCCACCACATTATCCAGTCCTTCTCTTGGGGCCAATGTAAAATGTGTGCTTTTCAGCACATTTGCAAGTCATCTGTACTTATTTTTGAAAGTCTCTAGAGATGGAGCTGTCCCATTGTATCTATGAGGGGTTGTTCCACAGTCCCATTTATTTGGCCGTCAGGAGAGGGCTTTTGCAGTCATTTGCTATACTGATCTAAAAAATTACTATATAAAAGAGAACCTTGTAATTCCACATGCATATTCCCTGGGTATCAGAATTGCATCTATTTCTTTCAGTGCTTCAGACACACTTGTACTACTCCTATTCCTGTTACCTCTGCAGAACAAGTACAGTTCAGAGGCAAGGAACTGGCTTCTATTCCCTGTTCTATGTGCTCAGTAGAGTTGGTCTCTTAGTCCATGTTCTTACAATGGTGCAACTATACAGATGGAAATAGAACAACCCAGGTTTTCCTTGAAGATGGCTGGGCCTTTCCATTTCAGATGGCTGGGCCTCAAGTATATTGACTGTCTTTTCTAAAAGAAGAACTGCAGAAGGAGATTGTAGCACCAGTATGAAGAAATAACCAAGCACCTTTTGATTCTTAAGCTTGCCCTGTAAACAGCAGTCTTTTAAAAGCAAGCTCCTAAATGAAAGTACACTCCAGCTCCTGAGGACTGTTTTACCCCCACTGAAAAGCCCCAACACCCTTTCTGCCAAATCAGTGCCGCAAATGCTGCTCCTGGCTGTTTGCATGATGAAGCAGTTTCCATCCTTCTCTCATTATAAAAACACAACTTTTTGTTATTATGGCCTGTAACTAATACTTTTCATTCTCTTCTTCCCCACCCACCCCACACACCCCCTGGCCTTTTTTCATGGATGACAGATTCAATTCAGTCAGACAAGATCTCAGAAACTACACAAAGGAAATGAGCTCATCTAGCATGCCTGGTGCCTCCCAATGTTTCAATCCACTGAAGGAGTTATAAATAAAATCTCTACATAACAACAGAGGTGCAGGAGGAAAAAAGGAAGGGTGTTAAAAAAATGCTGGACTGCTTCACTGCACTGAATCAGCACAAATGATGAGCGAGATTAAAGAAACAAAACCTGCAATGATTTTCCTTGTGCCTGTTTTGCATAACTTTCTAAAAGTAACCCCCTCCCCAAGAGTTACTTACGTCTGTGGAGCTGGGGCTAGGCAGGGACACAGGCTGAACAGCTGCGGGAAAAGTAAATGTGGTCTCTGTCTTTTCATTTTCAGGGGAGTCAGGATAACTGGAGAGAGGGGATGTGGGGGTCAAAGCCCCAAACCCCAACACCGTGTTGTATTTAGGTGGACGACCTACATGTTAACAACAGGGAACACAAACGAAAAAAAAAAAGAAAGGAAAAATGATCTTACATACCTTTGGCCAGTGGTCCTCATTGGCTAGCGTGAAAAAGGAAATGATGTAGCACAGAGAGGAAGTTAATATAAAAGTCACAAGTGGAAGGACAGAAGCAAAGATTTAAACATTTTTTAGAAATCTTTAAGTAGAACTGTGCAAGGAAAGAACATGTAAAAGATGTATTTCAGAAGGAAATAGAAATAAGCTCTGTAGAGGGCAAAGAATCATTCCCACAAAAGCAGCATGGGGACAGTTGCTACTCCTAAAAATAAGGCTATTCAGTTTTCAGGGGGAAAATGTTGGCATCAAAGCTCCACAGAAGCTACAATAACTACTATTAAATCCTTTCTCCCTATCTTTCTAAGTGCCAGCATAAATCTACACAAAGGTTAAGTCCTTTATCAGAGGCCAACACTCACCACCCCTCTACTTTTCTTCCCCATTTTTTAAACCTGTCAATTCACAGATCAGCACTTTCTACCTTACTGGTACATTTTTAAAATTAGGCTACCTAAGAACAGGTTGTGTTTTCTGACCCAAAACTACTATCAGTTTTAACCTATCACTGGTATTCTGCTGTAACCCACTCCAAATTGTGTTCTTTCTTAGACTTTCTCAGCCAAGTATCTTTGATTATGCACAATTCCTAAATACTCCTTTAGACAGCAGATGTGCAAAATGTCTTCATAACAATTCTTACAAAATTACGAATGCAAGGCAAGACAGAAAAAAACCCAGTATACAACCATCATTTCTGCCTTTCTTCTTTAGGGTAATTTATAGATATGTAAACATAAAGGAGTTAGGATCTAGGAATAATTTCCCAGATCATATGTTTACAGATTGTCAGTCTCTACCTATTAACATGCTAAACCTTGCATTTAAAGTCTGGATATGTTCCAGAACGAAGTATGTCCTTGGAAATGGATTTTTGCTAGTGATGTCCATAGGTGAAATTTCTGACATGCTCAGCACCATCTATAATTAAACTAAAGCTCTCAAGGGCAAATGCTTACAAAAGCTTTTCACGCAATATATTGCTGTATTAAATTACAAAACAAATGTATACTTCCAAATCTTTTGTCAATTGAAAACACGTGCTACTAATTTGGTGCTGATGCAACATAAAGGCTCACAACAGGGTGTGAGGAAAAAACCAGAAAGTGTAATAGTCAGTTGCATAAACAGGCTAAGAGAGTATCAAGTACAAATGCATGCAGTCATTTTCATTGATACAATAATTGTTCACTATAAGGTCTAAAATAAAATTAAGAAATCATTACTAGAAGAAGGAATATTTACTTATCCACAGAGCAGTCCACAGAGCAAATGTGTGGATAAAACCTCTTTATTTAAAATCTACATCATATCATTTTAAAAAATACATTTAATATTTTTAGGGGATAGAAGTAGAGACACATCTTTTATTTAAAAACAGCATAGCTGCAGAAGTGTCAGCTTTGCCATATTGTCTGCTGGACTGAAAACATGGATCAAGAAGAGAATATGTCAAATTAATATTTCATCTTGCAGCCAAAACCCCCAAAAGATACTGGAACTGGTCAGTGCTAGATGAGAGACTGGCTTAATGTTTTTTAAAATCTGATTTATTACTTTTTTTAGATAGAAAACTTAGGATAGAGAAGATAGTATGAGTCTTTAAATACTGCGTAAAATCATCAAAAATCAGGTAAAGATTGTCAGGTAGGTGTGTGGTTGATGCTATGTACAAATAATGGTATCACGTTCTCTCCCATGTTGTTCTGTTTCACCATAACCTAAGTCTTAAAATTTTACCTGTTCTACAGAAGGATTTCTTCTGAATAATACTGCATGCCTATATGAAAGACCATCTCTCATTTTAGGACAAGTGGCACTCTGGTTGCAGTTAAAATGCTTAGTATGAGCACGATAGCTTTTCTCATTCTAGGGTTAGGTCTTTTGAAGGACCCATCCCTATTCCCAGTGGGGAACAAGGCTTTTGTCACATTAAGTTCCCTCTCCTATTCATGGCACAGATGCTTTTTCCATAACCACTTTCTTCTTGTCAGTAACAATACAATCTAGTCATTAACGTGGGGATCTTAACAGCAGCTTCATATCACTAAATAATGTTCAAACAGCTCACATTTCTAGTGAATATCTAGCGAATTGGATGGTTTTTGTTTGGGTTTTTTTGAGAGTGAAATTGAAATGAAACCCTGAGCTGCCTAATAGACTTTGCTATGCTAATCCCTAGAAGTCATGGTCTTTGCCTACTATGGAAATTTACTGGACAAATGAAGTACTGTAGAGTCCTTCTTGTGTTGCTCTTCAAATTGACATGGGGACTACAAATGCAATGTGGAGGAAGAGGCACTTGGCAGGGAGACAGGTCTGGGTATACCTCACCTCTTTTACGTGTCCCAGGATGCATTGTGCTGTTCAGGTACGTCACTGTACTCTTCTTGCGCTGCAGGGAAGAATGGAACAATTTCTGTTGGGGAACATTTCTGGCAATAACTATATGCAATAGCTGAGGAACAGCACAGTAATTATGAAGTTAGATTACTGGTTTTTGTGTTTTCTGAAGCACACTTTAGAATGGTTAGCTTTTTTCCACTGCTTCTGACATCTGAACTTCTTCAGGCTAATACACAAGCAGACCAACACATTGCCATTTGACGCCAGCTTTATATAGGACAAGGGAGAAAAAGATGTAAGTACTAGAACAACACCTCAATGTATTGACTATTTAAAAATCTGGAGGTGATGTCATTGCAATGGGCTTTTGAACTATAAATGATAGCTTGCCTTTCTAGTTAGAACTTAGCTTACAAGATAGCAAGATGTTAGAAAGACACTCAAGATCAGAATGAAAATACCAGCTTCCCCCAGCAAAAAATTAATACCTCAGGCTCAAAAACGGCTCCACTGTACACTGGATTTGCTGTTGTTCTTCTTTTCCTCTCTTGTCGCTTACTTTGGATTTCTTGTAAAACAAAGCATTCAGGTTAGAAAACAATGGATCTCCGAAAATATATAAAGTCCTCAGAATTCAGTTTGCATATGAGAAGAGCTGTAAAGATTTCTACAGAACACCGGGCATGCCTGGTATAGCCAACTGTGTTGTACTTTTAACTTCTGAAGGCTTGAAAACTAACAGCTGACAAGGAATACAAATACAGTGCTCAAGTAACTAATGAAATCATTGCCGCCTTCTCACCAAGTAATCCGTGACTAAGGCACTTCAAACTCATGGTCAGTATAACTGGGATCTAAAACAAAGCCTCTGGTAACCTTTCTGATACTTAAAAATACAGCACAGAAATATGCAGGTGATTGAAATGACAGGCTGTCTTTCAATGTATAGGATTAGAAGTTTAAATTATAAATCAAATTATAACCAATTAACTCATTCATTACAAATTACAGTCCCATGAAATCAAAAAATAAATGAAAAATCTAGACATAGTTTACAGTAAAATTATCCATGGTGTATCTTTGCAGATAGAGGGGTTGTCCAGATGGCACAGATTTCTACCATCAGAGCATACACTTGCTTCCCAACCTCTGCTCTCTGCTGCATAAATAACTGCTTTGTTTCAATGTCATAAGAAGAACAAAAACATATGCACAACAAACTAAGTTAGATCAAGAGTACAGACATCTCAAAGGTACTACTGTACAAGAAAATACTGCATTTAATACAAGAAATATTTTGGAATCCTACTTCCAATTCAGACTGAATACGAAACGAGGAGCTGAACAACCAATGTAAGACATTTTTCCTACCTTCCAGGTGGTCATGAGTAACTAGTCCCAGAGACACCATGAAGGCAAGTTTCTGTGAGGGGAGAAAAAAGATCATGAAAAGTACAACTGTTAGGAGGAGTCATTTAGGCCCTTTAAAGCAGCTGACTAGTAACTAAGCACAAAAAAAATTTTAGTGATACTTTGCTTCTATAAATCACTTTTCATTCACTTATGTCAAACTTCTTGAAAAAGGATAGACAAGAGTCCCATTTTCTAGATGGGAACCTAGACTGAGATACTGGGAAATGCCCATTGCTCATGATCACAGAGTTGGCAGAGCTGGGAACAAGAGCGCAGTTTCTTTACTTCCATTCCAGCACTGAATTGACTATTAGAAAATACCAACATAGTTCAATTGCCAGAAAAATATTGCTAGCTTAAGATCATTCTCCATCTATTGTGAAGTACAAGGAGCCAACTCTAGCTTAGATTTGCTATTTGCTAAGGGCTATGGGTTTCTTAGAGGATTCTAATTTTAATGCAGGAAATGCAGAGACATGTAAAAACCAGAATTTTGTTGTCTGACAACGGTTAGAGCTCACACAATAGTCAATTTGAATCTATCTACGGAAACAAATGTAGCAGAGCATTTAGCTGTAAACAGTTCCAAAGCTCAGCAGAAAGGCTTTAAGAAACAGTCATTCTGTCCCCTCTTTCACCCCAAACTAAACTGGACTAAAACACAAACAGAATGTGAATATACATGACTCTTTCCTTCCTGCTCACCAGAGTAGAAATATTTTATAAAGGAAAACAGACATTTTTTCAGCTTTAAGAATAGTCTAAAACCTCAAAGGAATGGAAATCAACTCTGTAATCTGTAATTCAACCCTGTTTGAAGGAATTATCACAGAGAAATGACGATCTTCTAACTTACAAAAGACTTAGAAGCCAAATACATTCCAGAACCGAAAAATGCAATGCACTACTTCTATTTAGATTTTTTATTCTGTAGCCTTATCAACTACTGCTGTCCAACAGGAACGTACGGAATGTTAAAGTTAAGAAGTCTTGAGGGAACAGAGGGAAAAAATATTTTCTGAAGGACAGTGTCCTTTTTTTTTTCTTAAAAGAAAGCTCTGGGTATGTTCTGATACCTGAGGATTTTCTTCTCGTTTTGGCTTCGGTGCAGCAGGTGGAGTAACTGTACGACTTTCTGTTTGCTTCTCTTCTGTTTCCACATGTGGTTTAATAGTCTGCAAGAAAACAGTGTTTCTCTCATTCAGTGATAAGAATTACTTTTTTTACTTTGACTATTAAAGCAAAACAAATACTTTTGCAGATACAGGAGAAAAAACGTTTAAAGCTGGCAATGTACTAACAAAGACTTAATTGAGGAATCTGATGTGGGAGGAATGTTAAATAAGGTATTTTCATTTAACAAAGAACAAAACAGCCTTGTCGCCAACCCATTACCCGACACAGCCACACAAGACAAAACAGTGATTTTAAGAGTTAACTTTGTTACAGAAATCACCATAGCATACAGGAATAACAGAGACTTCAAGAAAACTCATCCCATCAAGACTTCCACTTAGAAACCATTCTGCATGGCACATACATTTTGTACTTCTCACTCTTCAGTCTTTCTATTTTATAGAATTATGAATGGCTCAAAAACTGTCCCTCTGAACCCATCAACATTAGATGTTTTTGAAGCCTTTTTCTTTTCTCAAGTCATAGATTTTCTGCATGACATTCCTCATCCTCTAGCATGGATGTTGAGGTTATAAACTGAGTAAGGTGAGCTACAGACAGACAAACTTTTCCCCTTTATGACATGGAGAAACTATACAGAAAAATCCATGCGTTGTTGAACCACCACCACTCTTCTATGTTTTTCCATAGTTGCCAGTAATTATTCAAAAAGCAAATGAATATTGCTGACATGAAAAGGAACAGGCATCAGAAGTCAAATATTGTAGAAGTACAACTTCACATGGAAAGGGCACACATTGCTGAGTAATCTATGGAACAGCCCTGAGGTATGCAAGAACCTACTCTTGAGACTTCACAAGCAGAACTGAGCATGAGCACATCTTTCATGCACATGAATTTTCAAATCTCCACAAGTACTTCAAAAGCAGAAACAAGGTAACTTCAAGGCACATTAGTCTAGGAAAGAGTTATAAGTGACATATATTCTACTATTATCTATATAAATTACATAAATATTATGTGTTATAGTGTGCAATATAGTATACAATGTTACACTATTACTAACATACAATATACAAAAGAGTTAAAAGTGAATCAGAATATTGCTTTACTTGAACAGACTGGCAAGGACTCTCAGTTGCAATCAACACTGATTTAAGTAATTTTTATTTTACATAAGTCTTTTCTGGAGAGAGGCTTTAAACATACAGAATTCTCTGCTTCTGAAGGTCTCCTTTCCACTCATTCAATCCAATTTAGACACAGGGAACTATCAGACTTCAGAAGCTGAGTGAGACTATTTTGCCTCCAATCACAAGATTGCAAGATCAAGGGATCACAGAAGAAATGGCTATATTTATCCAATTAAATATCCCTACAATTTTGTGCCATTTTTGTCTTTCACATAACCATCCTTTGAAAAACAAAAGAGCTTGATATGAAGATGAATTTCAGCTTGTACTTGTTCTTCAAGATCCTAGTCAAACCCTGCAATGTAGCCTGCTTATGAACTACTGACGTTTAAACAGTAGAGGGAGCATAAAAACACTGAAGCAAGAGAAAAAGGTGCCAATGGCCCATATTAAAGGATATGGTAACTTCTATCCCAAGAGCTGCAAGTCATTCCATAATTTGTACTACCACTGCAACATGAGTTTCTCCAGTATCCACTGAAAACTCCTTGGATGTTGTCCTGTCCAAACCTGCACAGTAAAGCAATAAACCCAGTACGTGGCATTAGCAGACACTTTATCTGTACCTGTTTTTCAACGTTTGGTTTGCTGATCTGTACAGTCTGAGGCCCAGCGAGCCTGGTCCCCGGTGCTGCGATCACGATGCTGGTGAGCTGTGCCATAGGGAAAGTTTTGGCTATGGTTGCTGTCTGCCCGTTAACTACACGAACTGGATGTATGGAGTTCTGAGAGTTGGGTAAAGAGGTGGGTGTGAACTTTGTTGTCAACATCACAGGCCTCTGAATAAGCTGAGGAGCTGCAAGCATTGGAGGAGGTGCAGGGGCAATAGGAATGTTATTTTGGGCAACTGGTTTAGGTCGAACCTACAAAAACAAAATAGGAAAAAGAGAAAAAAAAACCCCAGAGATTTGTATATCAGTATTTCAGATCAACTTTCTACTAAGTCTTTCAATTCATTCTGTATAATCTGCAGGAGGCTGCTTTATTTTTTTAGATAATGTAATTTTTAGCATACTGTCCTAAGTATGTTAAGAGAAAAAAAGCACATTTTCAAGCCTACTTACATAAAACCCATCCATAACATTTGCATATATAGTCACCGTCCCTGAAATGGTATTTGGATGCACAGACACTTATACAGAATGTTTATTGCCAAATGCCTTATCTGTATCTAAATTAACATCTCGGTTTTACAAGCAAAAAAAAAATCCATGTGATATTTACAGGCACAGCTGAGGCACTCATGTTAAAAGTGTTTCAGGGCTTTGTAATGAACCTCCAAGAAGCTATGACAGTTGACTGTGCCCTGAAACAAATAATTTTTTTCAGCAAATACCTGTTACCTGTCAACTCTACATATTATTTAGATACCTGCACAACCAATCTTGATAAGCTAGAAAAGTGACAAGATTATATATTAATCTCTTACTGAAAGTGCTGAAGGTACAGGTAAATGCAACCATTTCTCTTTTTTCACAAGAAAGAAAAGAGCCACAAGAATCTTCCAAAACCCCATTGCCAATACGTGATATTTCTTGTCCCTGCTAAGTTTGTACTTAACAATGGACTTAAAATATCATTACAGAGTACATAAGTAGAGCATATTACTTTAAAAACAAAGCTTTTTTTCCCCTTATTTGATTCCTATTGTTCTATCCACCTGCAATACTCCATAAAGCATTTTACAATGAAAAACTAGGTTACATTCCAAGAGATCACGCCATACCCAAATCTCAATCAGATACTAGCCTTTATCTTCCTCTCTCACTTTGCAAAAGATTTAGACTTTTATTCATAGCACCACCTATTTCATACAAATTAAGTAGTTCATCCAAGATATTTTTTTACATGAAGAAGCAATCTGTGTCCTCCTCAAATGATGAAAAAAAAGTAAACTCTAAATGTAAATTCTCCAAATTTGAAACAGCAAGTTTTACTATTCAGCTGAAAACAGAGGTCACTCTCCCTTGCAATACAGAAATGCCTGGAAATAATCTAGAGACATCTCTTTTTTTCTCTTTCTGCTCATGAGCAGCAAGCAACAATTAGAGCAATTTAAGGCCTTGGGTGATGCTTTGATTTTGATGACACCTATTCCATGGGCTCATTTCATTTACTGCAAACAAGATCATACATATAATCATCATATGCAAATTTCCTAACTACAAATTCATACAGGCTGGAGGGTGTCTGAGGAGGTCTCTAATTTGACCTCCTGCTCAGAGCAGGACCATCACTAAATGCAGATTGGGTGGCTCAAGGCTTTGTCCAGATAAGTCCTGTAAAACTTCAAGGATGGAGCTTTCACAACATGTCTGGCGGCAACCCTCTTCCACTCCTAATTGTCCTCAAGGAGAGAAGTGTTTCCTTCTATGCAGTCTAAAAAAGTCTAAGACAACTTCCCTGTCCTAATTTATGAGCATTGCCTCTAATTGTCCTGCCAAACACCTATGTCTCCAGCTTCTTGTTTATTTCCTTGCTGATACTGGAAGTAACACTGCAGCTAGGGTGCCTCCAAAGCCTCTTCTCCAAATCTGAAATGCCCAGATTCCTTGGTCTCTCCTTACAGGTCATATATTCCTGCCCCTCCAAGCTATCTTAGTGGCCTTCCTTCCCATGCTCCATTCAAATTTATCAATCAGGGATTCCAAAACTGCAGGGTGTTTATTTGACTCAGTTTGATGATTCCTCAGTTTGCTGAGGAAAGGTGGATAATCTCTTCCCTGAATCTACTGGCTGTAATCCTGCTGGTACAGGTCAGTATGCTGCTGGGTTTCTTTGCTGTTAGGGCACACCACTCATTTAGCTGCTGTCAACCAAGACCTTTTAAGCCGTGGAGCTCCTCAGCCAGGCAGTCCCCAGCCTGTACCTGTGCAGGGGGTTAGTCCATTCCAGGTACAAGACTGCCTTTTTTCATGATGAGGCTCAAGAAATTCCTGCTGGCACCTTCCTTTATCCTGTCTAGGGCTGTCTGCATGTCAGCACTGCCCTGAAGAATATTGACTGCACCCTCACATTTGTTATCATCTGCAAACCCGTCGAGGATGAATTGTCTTCACCAGCACATCAGCAATAAACATCATACAATGTTCATCAAAAGTCTTTTCTATCTATGCCACAGTTAAGTTCCTCCTTCTATTGTTTGTCCTCTGTATACTCACCTGTGGAAGAAAATTTGGACGAGGAGTAAGTCTGGGAGGAGGGATGAACTGCGGCACTTTTATGGGCTGAGGCGTAGCCTGAACCTGCTGTAAGAACATGAGAAAGCTCAGTAAGAGGTAAGAGGAAATTTTAGCTTTGAAGTTTTTCCCCAAAACAAACATCCTGAATGTACTTTCAGACCTGATGTCCTTGGTTTTCACTCTGTAAATAATTTTTCATAACAAGAGGTTCCTCTTTAGAAGTGTATTAAAGACAGAACTAAACCTTACTTTCTAGATCCTACACACCTTGTTTTGTAAATTGCAGGCATATTTCTGTTTAGTTCAACTGTACTAACTACTGTGCTCTGCAATCTAAAACCATTTCATTTGATGATAATAAAAACTCATCTTTGTTTTAATCATTAAAAATGACATTACAACAGACAGAAAACAGTAACATTTTGATGTTCAGCTATATGAACTATGGTCTCTTCATAGTGAATGACACACAGAAGAATGAGAGAACATCTCATGCAAATAGCAAAGATCTGGAAGTTACAACTCTTTCAGCAGTATTAATGACACTATGAAGGGCTCTAAATACACAACTTAAAATTTTCAAAAGTAGGCCATTCATTTGAAACAATTTAGATCTGATTTTAAGGAAACCTAAGTACTTCCCTGAAAGTGTAACTTAAATCAGCTTCATGGAGCTGCCACATGATTAACCACTGAATAGCACTACCAGCTACCATGAGTACCTGGGGAGATTATCTGAAATTAATTTCAGTGTTACTTTATACCCTCCTATACACTTCTGTCCACCCACATAAGAGTGCAATTTTCTTCAAAAAGGTCTTGTACTGATTAATCGGTACTCAGGAAAATATTCTGATATTTTTGATGAAATTTGCTACAGAAACATAAATCATAGACTAGTATTAAAACAGAATTACCTCCTCAAATCAAAGTTATTCAGCAAGGAAATGAAGCACAGACACAAAGAACAGATGACAGTGGGGCAAGGGATGACACAGGGAAAGAGAACAATAGAAAAAACTCCACTCAAATAGTCTTCTCTATTCTGATCACAAACATATGCCTCATTAGGAAGCAAAATCACTTCCATCTGCATTAAACTGTATTTTAATAAATATAGATAAATTGGATTTATGTTTAATAAAGCCATACCCTTTACTTCAGAAGTAAAATTTCCCTGTCATGTTGTTACATAATGCCTGGTTTCCAGACCAAGAAGCCTATATAATCCAGTTCTGAAACACTGGTTCTTTTATTTCTGGGTGGCTAACTATTCTGGAAAAGACTGTGTGATGTAGCTAAAGCACAAAATTTGTATTTACAAAATACATGTTTTTAAAGAAACGGCATCTGTTTATGTGTTTGAAAATGTGCTGAATGAAGATATGGTAGTGGGCAAACTTAAGGGATGACTTTATCATGCACAGGGAACAAGAGATTGACTCAAAAAACCCAAAGACGAAGACCCAAACTGATCAAATGAAGAAAGTCTGACATCCCCTTGGCCTAAGAAAACAGTAGGAATTCTGCAGAGCGCAGCCATACAGATTCAGTAAGGACAAAACAATCACTACTGCTCCATGACTACGGTTACTAACAGGGGAAACTTTACACAGAGGTGATGACAGCACTCATTTAATTCTATAAAGCAAAACAGTAATAACAACCCACACGGAGAGAAGATGTTTTTCTTATAGACTATCACTTTAGCAATGTCAGCTAGTGAAGACTCACATCATGTCCCTACTATCCTCCTTTCTGTGAGAAACCCTGACTGTTTATTTTTTTCCAATAGCCCTCTTGCTAACCAAACCCACACATATCTGCAGGGCAAACACATGAAACGCTTACCAAAGTTACTGTGTTTTTTGTCACTATTTGGACTGCCTCAGCTCCTGGCCCAGTGACCTTATTTGTTGTCTGGAGGTTGACTGGTGCATTCTGCGCATCAGTGCTGAGGACTGCTTTCTGATTGTTGTTGATAGCAGTAACCATGGCAATGGTAGGTCTCTGACCCACAACAGAGGCAGGCATGGTCGCAGTTGCTGCTTTCAAGACGAGAGGTAGTGTCTTAGTGGTGATCATAGAAGCTGTAGTTACAGTTTTCTAAGGGAAACAGAAAATACACTGTAAGAGACAGAGACACTCCGTATCAGACAGGACGTGGGTTGGTTAGTCAGAAACAATAAACAGCATGAGAAAGAAAAGGCAGCTCTGTCCTATCTACCTGCTGTTCAGACAAGCACATTATCTTATGCCTCTGAAAACTGGATAGCTTTCTCCTATCAAAGCATTCTCATTTGAGGCATCTGTTTTGTCTGTTTTAATCACCTGCAGCACTGCAGATTGAATCAAAACAAATTCCTGAGAAAATTACAATTAAGTGTTAACAGTGCATTTTGGATCTTTTAATTTCATATTACTTCCAAACATGCACAAACATCAATATCAAATATATAAGATGGAGGTTTATGAAACATAGCAGCAAACTAGCTTCTCACTGAGTAAAACTCCTATTTTCAAATGGAAACTGTAGTTACAGTGATCCTCACAATCAGAGGAAGAGGGGGAAAACATTCACAAGTTGGTTTCTTTAAAAACAAAACTATATATTTTAATTTTTGGCATCCCAGACTCAACTTTAGTGATACATACAGTTACCTTGCACTGAACTTCCTTTCCTAAGAGTATCAGTAGGGCTGCCCTGAAGTTGTAAGAGCTGGCTGTTAGTATGCCCAGCTGCAGGCTTTAAAGTTTAACTTCTGTGGAATGCGCTAGTTTTGGAATATGTATTTGACACCATGATTGTTCTTGGCCTGTTTTAAAAAGAGTGGTTTTGAATTGTGTAACACCAACATTTATATGAAATGCCTCAATACATCATGCCCAAAATTCCAAAGTTGAAGCAACTCTCATTTCACAATTTTGTTTTAAAATGTACTGTCTTCCAAGATGCTAAGGCAAATGGACATTACAAATCTCATTCAAAAAGCAACAAGGTGAGATTCTCCATATAAAGCCACAACACAATGCAAACAGAAAACTCATGACAAGTGACACTCAATAGAGTGGCAAATGATCTTATTTCGTTTCACTTTGGTGTAAAAAATCCATTCCACCAGCAGCACTACATCTTCAAAACTTTAGTTACATGATCAAATGCTCTTAGTACCAAATAACCATCATTCCCTCCTGATGCCAGCTCTATATGCTACAAAGGAAAAAATGGAAAAGCAAGGATCAGGCAGTCTTTGTGTTCTGAACATGCCTGATTTGGACTACTTGACTTTAATCATAAAAGACCTTTATCTCTTTTCTAATAAAATAATATATTTCCAGTTGAATTCTTCAGTATTTTCACCAATACTGTTCCCTTAAACAAAAACAGAGTATACCTTCACACCTCTAATTTCATAATAATTAAACTATGTCCCCCAACTGTTAATTACGCACAAGTGTGAAAAGAATCATTGTATAATGCTGAATCAAAGGATAATTTATGCTTCAGTTTTATACATTTATGAAAAATCCAGACATGATTAAATTGTCCTTGTTGCAACACAATTTTCTTAACTTTTTAACTGAGATCTAATGAGCTTATCAACCTCTGCTGCACCTTCCCCAAAGCAAGAGGCTCCATTCCCATAATGCAGTAACATTATTCAAGCTTTTCCAATGAGATGTAATGTGGTATCATTTTCACAAGCATCACATTCAACCATAAACGTTTTAAAGAAAGGTGTAATCAATCATGTAATGCAAGACTGTGACTCTTCCAAGGGGTTCTATTAACTCTGCAAGCACTCAGAGTACAGTTTCAGTCAGAAGATCACAGAGCTTGAATATCCCCGTTACTTTGCTGAGCATTAATTAGATTGCTTATTCTAAAAAGTAGTCAATGCATTAATTCATACTGAAGTGGCATTCATAGTAAGCTTGCACATCATATTGCTAAAATATGACCTTTTAGCAGGTTTATTGCTTATGAAAATTTTAAAAGACCATCTTACTGGACATATTATGTATATTAAAACATCACTGTTAATTATGGCATATATACCTGGATTCCTAAATTTGATCACTCTGAAAACAATCACTGAAAACATTCTCTGTAGTGACACAGCCTTGAAAAATGTTTTATTAAAAGCAGGCATGAACAAACTTCATAGAGAGACAAAATTTTTGACCTTTCTTTGCTGAAAGAGATTGAGAGACAGTAAGACAGAGGCAAAACCTCAGATGCAAAATGTGCAGAAACAAGCAAGGATACTTCACTATTTTAACAACATAAATAAAAATAGAAATGTGTTAAGGATAAAAGCTGGCTTATTTATCCAAGGGACAGGACAAACTGCCTTCCAATTTGTAACTACTTTCCAAGTACTACTGTAGCAATGGCAGTCAGAAGAGTGTAGCAGTTTTTTGACTGTTTCGCTAGAGGGCTCTTTAACTTTGAACAAAACCTCAGTTTTTACAACCCGGGAGATGACCTGGAAGTTAATGAGTGAATTCGAAGTGAGAAATACTGAGAAACACATGAAACTGTATTTGCTGCTCTCATGTTTCCTGACTGAGAAACAGAGATCACTGATACAACAGTGATCCACTGTTTGCTTATAAATACTTTAGGACATAGTAATATTTGCTTCTCTGTTCCCTTTTAGCTTTGATATTGATGTTGCTGCTCAAAATGCATTTTCCTTTGTTAGGTTTACTTCATTTCTTCAATGTACTTTTTCTCAAAAATACAATTAGCTGAGCTTCACAAATGCATTTTAGAGCACATCCAAACCAACTTGCTGAGTTAACAAGAGAACTAACAGCCCAACCATTTCTCCTCTTCTCTGCTTTCAGAAAAAGGGAAGATGAGAATCACAACTGGTCAAAGCTGTGGGTGTGATTCACTGCAATGTGCATACAGCAAACTTCACGGGTGAATTCTGCCATCTGCCTATCCAGGTAAACATCAGCTCCTAAGATTGCATCAATAGGAAAAGAAGACTTCATATACACTTCTTTTTACAGGACACCCCCCTCCATTTTCTAGCTGTTTTATTAGCACACTTTTGTGAATTCAAATATCTGAACAGGAGAAGTTTGAAATTCCCCTCTTAAGCAAACCACTTTCTCTGTTGAGTTCTGGGATTATGTCTCTAATCCTATACTGTACTGAAATTCAGTTCACCTTCCCAATAAAGACCCTATTTTCTAAAACTTGAACTCTGCAATTAATACTGTATACTTTTAGACAAATCCTTGAAAATTCAGGTAAATATTCTTTGGTATGACCTACATCTGTTTAAAAAGAACCAAGCAGAAAGAAGAAGAAACTCTTTTCTTGCACTTTTTTCACATTTGTAAAGGGCATTTTGTTAGTAATTTAAAAATAAAGGATTTTAATCATATATCTCATACAGTGTGTGTAAAGTATTTACTGTTTCTTGAGACCTACTAGGTATGGTCAGACTCAATCATACACCTTGGGAAAAGACAGGCTCACTTGCTAAACTTTCACTTATTTTTAAGAAAGGTGATACTGCCACCCTTCTTTTCTATTGGGTTATGATTCAATTTTTAATCAGTATATTGTTTTTTAAACTCATATTGGAGATTTTGCCCAAAAAATTCCCAGAAGACCCATATCTGCATATGCATAGAAGAAGAAATTCATATTGGTACACTAGCAGGCGTAAATGAAAGTTTGCAGTTTTCTCTCTGCACTTTTCCTTTTTTTAATTTTCAGTGAGCTTCACCTTTAGCAAGAAAAAGAATTGTTGTAGCTTTTTACCTGTGATCCTATCACGTTTGGAGAGGGTGCCGTGGACTGTTGCTGCTGTTGATGGTGATGCTGCTGTAGCTGTTGTAGTGGTTGTGGCTGTGGCGTCTGTAGTTTGTTTTCTGACTGTGCCAATGGCTGTATCTGAAATTTACTGTCTGGCTGTTCTTGCTTCACTATCAAATTCTTTCGAAGCTGTTCCACCACTCTTTTCTACCAGATAAAGAAAATCATAAACAGAAATGATGACAGTTATTTAGCTGCATATACTAGAGAAAATAACACCTAAAGATAAAGATTGATTTAGCGTAAATAAGGAACTGCTCAGAAGCTTAGTGGAACTTCTCTGTCCGGAATTTTAAGTATTGGTGTTATCTAACAGACATAGTCTAAAACTGGCCACAGAGGAGTATTACAGCCCAGCAAGGTGACCTCACTGTTCTTGTAGAAACCCACTGACCAAAATTCAGCCTATCCACATACCACTGCAAGACTTCAGTAACCTATATTTACATGATTCCACATGCTTTGACTCCTTCAAACACGCACAGTCCTAAACAGTGACAAAAAAAGAACTTAGGGTTGAAGCCTACCAGCTGACTTCAAGGCAATAGGCTTGTCATTTTGTACCAGGCATTGAAGCTGAGTGAGAGACAGTCAATTTGAGTGCAAAGTGGGGATCAGGAAGGGCATGGATGCATGGTCTGTCTGTTCAATATTACTGTCACCTGAAAAAGAATCAGAGAGCGCTACCTACATGGGAAGAAAATGGTACAGACCTATTTCGTCTAGCTTAGGGGCTTCCTATTACATTTTAGCTTCCAATATAGTTTGAAATTATTTTAAAAAGAGGTTTCTTCTCCTAGTAGCCATTGTGCACATTTAGACAGTAACAGGATTTAAGAGCAGATCAGGTGACTTGCAGCATAAGATACATGTTATCTGTATGGATAATAAGGGCTCACAATTTATGTTCATATTATCCTTCAGTGTGGACAACAGTGAAAACACTTTCACTGAGGCTTTTTTTACCTTCTGCAGGCATGACCAGAAATGGACATTTTTACCTCTACTCTAACCACCCCCAAATTTGGACAGCTTTAAAAAGACCTAGCTATATACCTAAACCCCCTTGATCATGAGCATATGCACACTCCCAAGCAATTACACAACAAGGCAGTCTTTGGAAGAGGACAATGAAGTCAACAGGCATGGGACAGGCTGAACCAAGAAAGCTCTGGTGGAAACAGGAATAGTCAGAAAACCTCTACCAGAGCCAGGTGCTAACCGTGGGTTGCCCCAAGAAGTTGCACTTATATGGAAAAGAAAGTTAAAAATAACACAATTATTTTGACAATATCAAATGCTTTGATTTTTCTTTGTTTTGTTTTGTCTTAGTATTAGTATTCAGACACAGTACTAAACACAGAGATTAAGGAAAAAAAAATCCAGCTATTTACTACAACTGCAAGAATATTTTTCCTCAAATTTCATTCAGACACGGTTATGAAATTCTGAGCTAACAAAATATCTGTTTTCTTCATTTTGTGGATGCACAGTTGACTTATGATTTTAAGTATCTTGCTTATGATAAGCTAAAACAGCATGATGCCTCACACAGTGAGTGTGTACCTCTAGCCTAGAAGAAGATAACAAAAAGGGCAGGTTCCCAAATTGACAGATTTGAAAACTGGAACTTTAAAAAGCCAAATAAAAACCACAAGCAACAAACCCTGCACCCCTGTTTCATAATGTCAAAATGTGTGAGCTCACGTGATTGACCTTTTAGCAAAAGACTGAATTCAGTGATTTGAATGTACAGAAGAAGGACTGCCTGGCTTCTACAAAACCCACAGCCCTGGCTGAGGATGCCTGCTCAGTTCTGACAAGACAAACACAAGCCCAACCTTGCTGAATATTCAGGGAGTTAGTAGAGGACAGCAGCCTGAAGGAACTATTTTACCCTGCATCCAGTGCTAAAAGCTGTCAAAGCCTAAAAGCTGTAAACTGTTCATTCCCTTCTGAAACAAGGATAAAATAATGGAAGTGTAGAAGGCATTTCCCTAATTCAGATATTTCACATAGTTTTAAATGTCCTGTGTCCATCAGCTTGCTCATATACATAATAACTGAACAATCATTTAAAATTGCTTTCTGAAAAGATCAACCATGTTAACATGCAAATCAAAGTGCAGCGTCAGCAAGCAGATACAAGAGCTGAAAACGCAGCCAAGGGGGAGGAGAGGAGAAGGCAGCAAAGTAGGAGAGGAAATAATGCAACGTACTTATAGAATACCTGCCAAAAAATGGACTGCACATACACTCCTCCTGCACAGGAGGCTAAAGAATTACCATACCCAGCATGAACAGGAGGGGACTTTTTGTCTTCCACAGCTGCCAGTATGAAATTCAGGGATAATGACGCTCTTCTACTGATTCCCTGACTGGACGAAATCAGCAACAATGGCCCAAGAATGAATTTCCATCTTGTTCTTTACAATGAGAGGAACATTAGTGAAGAGATTAAAAAAAAAAGAGAGGGAGAGGCAGGCTGAGGGCCCCTCTGCCATACTGCTACAGCAGGACAAGAGCCAGCGAGGAGAGCAGGAGCGAGGTGAGTCACATGGTGTTCACACACCGCCTGTTCCACCCCCAGGCCTGAACCATGGCCTGCAGAGATGGGGTAAAACAGGACCGAAGCACAATTTGTATCAGTGCCTTGTGCAAAAACTGAGGCTCAGCATATTTGGCACAAGACGGATAACGTGAGTGGAAAAACACCGCTGCTCTGGAAGTCTATGCTATCCTGTTGGAGGCTGCTGAGAGCTGCCTGGCAGCAGCATATCCTGCCATCCATATCCATTATGCAGATATTAAATTGGAAGAAACATCTAATGCTTTTAAGATTCAGAGAGTAAAACTGAAGTTTGCACTGCATGTCAATTGCTTACGCAGTTTAATAAGCTGCTTCTACCAACTGTCAGTAAAAATACCACACTGAACCTACTGAAATCATTTTACTATGTGCAAGACTTGTTGGGATTATCTGTTGTAATTATCAAGAGAGACACTCTGAACAAGCTATTTCAAAGTCCACAGCTGAATTAGCAAAGCCAGACGAGTTTCTCAGGGTCACACCGACACAGAACTCAGAGCAGATCTCCCACGTTCAGCGCTACCCTCTGTGCCCCCTGCGCTCGGCTCAGCCCCGCCGCTGCCCGGGCTCGGCACGCAGCGCACGGCTCCTCCGGCATCCCGCTGCAAGCGCTGCTCTGCAGCCCCACGAGCGCCCGGCACGGGGCTGTCTGCAGCAGCCTGAGCAGCCTCCTTCCGCAGGGAATGGAACGGGAGGGTGCTATGGAAGAAACTCTTGTTTACTGCCAGACTTCATTAACGCTGTGCTTTAAATTGTTCCTCAGCTGTTTGACTGGTCTTAATCAATTTTAAAGACAGTTTGTGCTGCAGAAAGTACGGTCTGTATGACTGAGATTTGCCAAGAGTGATATCAAGTCTTAGCTGCATGTCTTAGAGACTGAATGCCAGTCAGATTCAGGTGTTCTAAAAAGTACCACAGAATTCTTAAGAAATATTCCTAATTCTTTAAACGTAATCATTGCTATTTTTCCTTTCCACTCATATTTAAGAATATTTAATTCTCACTGACTACTTCAACATTTCAAACTGATATTAACTCAACCATAAACACATCATGCACACATGAATTTTCTGCATGTCTTAAAGCTCTAGTTCTCCTCATATTCCTAGAATAGTTTCTTTTCCTGCCATAATATGATGGTATGAAAAGCATTTATCTTTCAAGTTTACTGAACCTTCCTCAAAACTGAATGCCAATCCTCTCTTTACATCCACGATGTGAAAGAATTTAATAATCTCATCCATTCTTCGGAACTGTATTCTACCCAAAAAGGAACTGCCAGCCCTATGCAGTGGTTACTATGATTCTACTTCCAAACCCATTTGTTGAACAGTGCCCCCTAAGCACACTTCATCATCTCAGAGCTCTCGCTGCCTTGACATCTTTACCGCTAATCTCATCAGGAACTGTTCACACCACTGAGTTCAGAGCCCGAGACATCTTATATGACCCTTCCTTAAAGTTAATAATTGCAATCAATATTGTGACATTTTGCTATACCACTTTCTCATTCATGCCACAGGCCAGATCCTAACACAGCACTGGAAGATTATTTTGGTTTGATTAAGCGGAAAGTAGATCTTCTTGATCATGTATCTGTGCCAAAAGACATCTCTGTGCTCATATAAAACTACCATGAATATGTTGTTATAGGGTAAGCAAAGTACTTGGAGCAAACTTAAACTATGTACAGTTTAAGATTTTTATCCTTATTAGTTAAGCATTATTTCCATTTTAATCAGTCAATCAAGCAAAAAATAGTTCTCTGAATACATCTCTTTTAAATACTAGATCCCTGGTTGCATTTGGTGACAGATTTTCCTCTTCTTTCAGGAAACATGTTCAGAAAAACATCCATATCTAAAGAAAAATCTGCTTTTAAATTTCAAAATCAATAAAAATTAAAATATAAAGATATTTTTAAAATGAGAGAGTAAACTATTGTACTAAATAACCTTGCAATGCATACATTTCATATCACAAAACCAAAGCTGATGTGGTTTGAGCTGCTCAGCTGCCTGCCAGTGAGATGCTTTCCTGTGCTCCCAATCTCAGGAAGTCAGCTATTCTGGATCCTCTGTTACCTGTGCCTTCCAATGACCAAGATGCTCTGTGGGATATAAAAGCTGCCTACTGCTGCAAATGAAATGGTTAAGAGGAAGTACTGATTTCAAGTATGCTCCAACTTGGAAGTGGGGAGGATGGAGGGAATTTCACTACTCTGCAATCTTCCTTTCCAGCCTCCCTTTTCTCTCCTAGTCAGTCCTATCCCCAGTCACTACCCAAAAGATAGATACCAGAAAGATACCAGAACTTCCATGGCAGAAAGAAGCTAAGAGATCTGGTACTATTAGTCTTTAATCTGCAAAGAGGGTGCATTTTGGAATGGAATTTGGGAATGGAAAGATTACAAGCAAGGAGAGTAATTGTACACTCATTTACTGCTTTAAAATGGTATCTAAAATTTAAAATAGTGAAATCCAATTATAGAAATTGATGACGCAGAATCTACACCAGTAATGAGAAAAACTTTTGTACATACTAGCTTGAATTAAATTCCATTGAAAGAATGATCTAAGGACTACAGAAATATTTACAGCTATTTCTGTGGTTATCCTGTATTTTTATGAAGTTCAGCACTTGTGGCTATGCTTCACTTATAGCCAGATCTTTTTAATCAACTAAATCTAAGCCAACTAAATTAGAAATAATTTTATTTCCAGAAAAAAGAGTGATACAATTTTGTATTTCTTAAAGGTGATCAAAATGGCCCCTATATCTTTCAGCCAGAAAAGGCTCCTTCTGAGGCAGAGGTGCTTGAATGCTGAATGGAAATGTGGCAGTGGGACTGGGAGGCCACTTCCACCTCATACTCGAACGCCTTACTGCACATCATTACTGAAATGTGCCCTATTTCTTTTTATAGCTGAAAAACCTGATTTTTTTTTTTTTTGCTTTAGTTAAAATACATGGGTATCTAACCTTACCCAGTCAATGGCTGCATTGCCAACACTAAGTGTCCCAAAGAGTATGTGCTGCATTCAGCTCACAGAAAACACAGCTAAAAGCAGCACAAAGACGCAAGGACTTCTGCATGTCTAAAAGAGGTTGCAGAGCATGTGAGGGCAACTGAATGCTCCTATTGCCTCTGCCATGATGGTCCTGTGGGATGAACTTACACTTAGAATACTGATGAGCACTAGAGATGAAACACTTAGTTTTGGAACCCCCCCAAATTAATGAGTTTGCTTTGCAGTATTAATATCTTTAATACAATTTCTGACTGTGGCATCTGGTACCTTATATAAAATGGAATTTACATAAAACTTAATTCCATAGAAATCTACTTTAATGTTATGTCAGATAAATATTATTAGATAGCATTGGCATGATGTGAAAAATATTTTTGTTATTAAAAATGCTGGTAGACGTATCACAATTATATTTTAAATTAATTTCTACAGGTGTGATTCTGAAACAGACAGTTCAGACATGAACATACATATTTTGAAAGAGATGCTGAATATTTCCTTTATGATAGAGAAACACCACTTAAATCTGCTAGAAGTCATTCAGAAGTGGATTATGACAGTTCTGAAAATAATGTTCATTCCTTCAATCTTAATGGGGAGAATGCTTAATTTTTAAAAAAAATTTAAAAACACAGCCAGCATTATAAATTAAAATTGGCAAAAATAGCTGTTGTGCTATTCTGCTTTAAGTGACTTCTTGACTGCTTCATTTTCAGTACCGTGTCTTTTACCATTTGCAGCACCACAAGACCAATTAATTTTTGGAAGGGAATGCTGTACCATGAAATGTCTTATGCATCACTGTCTTCTTGTTTTAGAATATTTACTCTTGCACAAAGCAGAGTACAGAGAATGAACTAGTAAAGGCAGAACACATACAATGTTTTCCTGCAGCTTACATATTAACTAAGTGTAATATCTAGCTTCTTACCCCAGCATGTAAGTTAACAGAAAGAAATTTCCAAGAACAGCAACAACAATTAAACAATGAAGCAATTAGTGAATGGGGAATTAAGTGTGTGACAATAGGCAAAACAGAACAGGAGAATGAGTTAAGTGCAGTACTTTGAATGTAATTAAGGAATAATGAAATTAAAGGAATGAAGTTGGTTTTTTTTTAATTTGACAAGGTTTGACGAAGTTTGTCTTGCTTTACAGAAATACTTCCAAGTACAAATATAAACTGGTAAAAGGATATGGGGACAAGCTCAACACGAAAGCACTGAAAAAATTAAATAATTAAACTGCTGACTACACTGGAAAAGGTGCTCATTTTAATTTTATCTTGCCTATCTTATTGTTATACCCCCATTTACCTGTTTCATGGTTAAAAAAAACATTCTCAAGGGAAAAATAAAGACATCTAGACATAGTTTCAGACAATGTTAAAAAAAGTCTGTATGTCTCCAAGTAAACATAGTTTACTAGAAGCATGTAATGTGGTCTTGTAAAATCTGTCATAGACTGAAGCCTACAATATAAAATCTCAGAACCAAAAATACTGTGGATTGTTATTCTTATGCAGGAGAATACACAGGAACAGCTACTCCCATGGGAAAGCCATTTGCATCTATACACAGTAGCTGTTTACTAAAGCTAAACACCTCTGCCAGGCCAGTCCCGCTGTTTCTCTTCTCCTACCTGTGATTTACCTCATAACATGACATCCTTTAAACTGAATTTGTCTGCATTAAGCAAGCAAAGTAGAGCAATTTAAATAAGTAAACTTATTTCATGTTTTAGAAACAAACAACCTAAAGAGAAGTATACTTTTTAATCTGGTAACTCCTCATATTTTGAATAACTCAAAGGGAAAGGATAGTCATAAAGTAATTTTACAACATACTACTGCACATTTTGATGTGCACAGTATCACAGTCCTTGACTAAAATTTAGTCAGCTTCAGTAGGGTTCTTGTGCATCCTACAGCTATTCCCATGACTGAATCACACCTCCTCTCTTCCTCACGAAAGGAAACACACACAGTTCATGCTCATGTGCCTCATGCGTGATCAGAAATATCAAGCAAGATGACTGGTTTTACTAAGCCACAGAACAGAAATGCATTCTTTTGTGAACAGAAAGATCTGGATGCTCAAACTTTATCCTACAACCCCCTATTGATAACTCTGATTTTGGTAACAGCATCTAGTATTTCCTTTCCACAGTTGCTTTGCAAATGTCCCAAACTAACACCAGCATTTTCCCTGTTGTCAAATAAACACTGTTTAGTGCCAATTCAGTTAAAACCTAGCACTAATAACATCACAGTTCACTGGTGAGCTCTACTTCATAAGCTGAATGAATTAGAGCAAAAAGTCACAGTTTCACCCCACTTAGATGAGAGATTTCTTTCTCTTCTTCCCAGTAATTTGAACAGTATATCAAATACAGGCATTCTGTTCAGCTAAACATACCTGCTGTCCTATTCTCTTTAGTTAACCAAGGACAATCAAAACAAAGAAAAATGCCTGCTTCACAGAGAAGACATCAAATTAAATCACTGCACAAGTTCCAAACTGCTGGCCTTCAATTTTATCAAGGCTTGTGGATGAGAAAACAGCAACTCTCCAAAAAACAAAGCCATGGTTCTTCCCTGCCCTCCCAGTTTAAGTGGTATGGGGAGAGGAACTGTGTTTATCATCACTAAGTATGGCTAAAATTACTCAACAACTGGAGATCTGCTGAACTACCATTGCTCTTGAATTAAAACACCCAAGAACAGGCATTTTCCCAAAATAATGGAAAGCTACATTTTTCTTGAGGGATGCAGAGGTACAGTTCAAGGAAGATCCCATCAAGGATCCAACAAACTACGCCGTGTAATGTGAAGCTTACTGAGGCTCTGCATATCCAGTTTATTGAGAGGCTCACTGAGTACAGATATTTATATACAGAAAAGAAATCTAATGATGGGAGAAATTTTATTTTCTCTGAGAAATGTAAAATGATGATTCTGTATCTGCAAGTTGAAGATAGACAAATTCAATTTCGAAATAAGATGCAGATATGGTTAAGTGCTGGACCAGCCTAATATGAGAGGTAATGGCCTACCATGGTTTAAAGTCTCTAGAAAAAGGGTATAGAACTTTCCTAAGGAAATGTTTAATCAGAGTTTCAGAGCAGACTGTATAGTAGATGTGAGGGGGAAAGGGATCTGGGACTTAGGAAGCCCTCTGCTCATTCTTGTCTCTTAAGAGGAACAGTGCAACTGTTCCTCACTGTTCTCAGCATGCTTCTGCAGCATTGAAACTTCACATAAAGACAGCCTTACTCTTTAGAACATGAACATGTCCAGAGCCACAAACAACCAGATATACTCAAGGTTCTTTTTTCACTTTCTTTTGAAACACAAGATACTGGCCACAGGTAGAGAAAAAGAGGCTAAGCAAAGCAAGTTTTTCTTCTTCCTTTGATTGCCTTTTATTGCATGCCTTCCTTACATACTTAGATTTTTACTGTTTTTAGACTTGGAATGGGAAAAAAAATTCTCCAGGTCAGACTTGCTGAGATGTTTTTTCCCTTCCACTGCAATGCAGAATGTGGATTGCCTGCTAGGACTAACTGGGCAAATTTCCCCTAATCAACCTGCTGACATTGCAAGGGCCTTCCAAATATCTGGCAGCCTAATCCAGCACCTGTTGTCTGAAAAAACAAAGATGTGGAAGACAAAAATTTAGTACACTTGATACAAACCAAACTGTCCAATTCTTCCTGAATCAAAAGACATCAGACAGGATTACTGGGGTAGCATATAATGGCCTCTAACATGCAGGAAGTTAAATCAGTAATTTCCTTGTCTTTTGGAATTGATGTGAAGTGTCTTCCCTCTACTTCCTAGTTGCAGTTTCATAATTACAGTTCATCTGTATTCTATTAAAAGAAAAAAAAAAACCCACAACTGCATACTATAGATGAAAGACAATAAAACATTTTAAGAACATTATAGTTTTTAATAGACATACATAGTACCTAAATTAATTCACAGGATCAGGCACTAGTATCCGATCTCAATTAATGTATGTAATCTCAAATTTTATTTAGTTCCTGGAATATAAATCCCAGTAACTGTTCTTGCTTCCCCCAGAACTCTTCTCTATGAGAGCTTAATGCCTTGGTATCAGAGGCCTAGGATGGTGCCATCACTTCATCCTGCACGGTAATGGTTATGTGATATGCAGACACAAAGAAGGCACAAATGGCACACAGAGATCTTTCTGACATCAACAGATACTTCACAGGAGAATGGATTTGAGACCTGATAAATAAGTATGGACAATATCCTGAGTGAAAAAAGTACTAATAGAGTCCACATAAGGGAACATAAACATTCCTAGCCATAAGTTCATACTACTTCTTCACAGTGCGCCTGCTTGTTCGACAGTTATACTGTCATAATTTTAGACTGTTAAACCTCTGCTCTAGGGTTTATAAAAGATCAGAGCACTTGTCACTCTCAGTGCAGGTAGAGTGAGATAGAGTGGTTGAACAGTTCATTCTTCTTTCTAATTACACTCCATTAACCTTCCACATGAGAGCTCCCCTGTGCTTTCATACCAGCAGCACCAACTGGCTGTGTTTGATAAGGCTCGGCAGCATTTGCAAGACCAGCACGTGGAACGGAAGGAACAGCTCAGCCCTCGCAGAAGCTGCGCTGGCGCTCTGAGCTGCAGTCAGATTCAGCTGAATTATACACAGATGGACACCAGCCTCACCCTACCCACTTCCCTCACAGCTCTACCCCTTGAACTTCAGAGATACATGATCTATCAGAAAGCCAAATGCAGAACTAGGGAATTATTCACAATGGGGAACCCAGCAGTTGTAACACTTTCACCTCACTGCAAAGACCTGCCAAGTGAAATTATTTAGAGCACTAAGGCATGCAGGGCAATAGAAAAGAAGTTGTCATTACATTAAAATTAGATCACGTTAGTGTATGCAACCAGAGTACAGAGAAGGAAAGTTACTTTTAAAATTTAAATATTTTTAAAATGCACTTTCAGTATCTGGGGTTGTTTGGTGTATGTTCTGAAGACTACAATGCTTACAAACAGTATTATAGCTCTCTATAACCTTCTCAACAGTGACCACATAAATGAACAGCTTTTCTAAAAAGACAGACTTCTTAGATTAATAATGTATTCTATGAGAGTTTTAAACTCAGTGCCAGGAAAGCTATTTTCCATGTGCATGAAGGTAGATTAGCATTTGTGTATACTGAGTAACAGTGTCAGCACATGCTTACACAGATAAAAGGGAAACAAATTTGGAAGGAGGGATTGTAAACAATCTGGAACAGAATCCAAATTATTTTTAAAATAAATGAAACATTACAAAATCTGCACTTTTGAATGACATTTTACGCAATCCCTTGAATTTTTTAACTATTTCAAATTACTCCACAACATAAAGTGGTATATGGAACTGGTCTATATAAATGAGTGATGGCAATACTCTTTTTGCTATTAGCTCCATCATCCTTTCACACGCCTCTCCTGTTTTTTAACATATTTTGATACTTACATATGCATGTATCTCCATAAACAAATATAACTTACTTCTACTGTAGGTTTCCCAACCTTCAGCTAATATTTTGAAATGACTGCTGTTTTATAAGACTTGGTACGTTTGAAGTGTTTGAAACAAAATCTGTTTGTGCTACAAGCCAAGCAATCCAGACCTGTCCTCGTTCAGAATGGTTCAGGAATTTTATTTCAGAGTTCTGGTGCATGTTGTCAAAGACCCCCTCCAGTACAAAGAGAACTGAGGTGGTTCTTCTCTTATACCAGAAAGGTAAATACTGCTACTGAACTCACCTAAAAGTAACCTGAAGAAACTTGGTTTGCAAGGGTGACCATTAAAGACTGTTAGACCCACCTTCTACATCTATAATGGATTTTTTTCTCCAATTTCTCCACCTCTTTTTTCCAATTTTCTTCAATTTAGTCTGAAGATGCCAATTTAGTCTTTAATGCAATTTAACTTGTACCATCTAAGCCTGTAATATATGACAGAAATTCAGAATTCGTGGATGTGATCAACCACAGTGAATCTAAAACTGCCAGGCTACTGAGGTTGCTTCAGGAAAGCTGAATAGACAGAGGACAGTTAGTTCTTACCTCTAAGTCACACTTGCTCAGCGTGTGAACACAAGTATCTTTTCAACAACAATTTTTTGGAAGAATAATGAATGATCTTGTTGGGATACAATTGATATCAACAAAGTGTAAGATTAATTCTGTTGGATATAATTTCTCTACTAAAGATCACTCTAAAACCTAATAAATTTGAAACAAACACAATTAGGACATTGAAGAAATTTAACTACAGCATCCCTATCTCCTGTTCTGCAAATATCTATCCACAGTGCTTCACTGCTATAATGCAATGAAATCTTGTTTGAGTTAGGATTAAAATTTGCCAGTCTAGGATAGCACTGAAAGAAAGCAGAACGACATTTCTGTGCCACACTTAGCTCTTACTTGTGTAAAAAAGATTTTTACATATGAATTGTACCCAGTACCTCTATAACTTGCACTCTCATATTTTTTGAAGTATATACTAGAATCATGACTTAAAGCTCAAAAATTCCTGTCTGTAAGCATCTAGTGTTGAAACTGCTTTCAGAATAAATTATTGCAGAAGTGCTTCCACTTCCTGGAGCAGTCTGCCATCACTACTAACCCCACCTGGAATACTGTTTTCTGACAAGTGAGCTATGCTCACCTCTCAAGAATGCGACATTGCAGCTGATGGAGACTTTTTAAACTAATCGCCTGAGAAATGTGCCTCTTTAGAACTTTTGGGTAATGTTTGTTATTTTCCCAGCACCTCTTAGAAAATATTTCAAAAGGAACTATTTTGCCCTACACTGTCTTATTACTCTCTTTGTACAGAAGAGCTCTCAAAAACAACCCAAGTACCTTCCTTTTATGTTACCTCAGTGGAGAAGTTTTTTAGCATTTCGGGGGCCCATGAGTTGGGTGAATAGATCTGTTAGCCCAGCACGAAGAGGTAAAAAAGAGAAAGTAAGCTCTCCTGTAATTTCTCTTTATGCAATTCTCAACAATATAATATATGTGGTTTTAGGGAGGACTAACATTTCTTCTGTGCCACTTAAGGCCCATATTAGATTTTAAAGGCAAATTAACTTTTTTTTTTAAAAAAAGATTAAACAAAAACATTAAACATATTTTCATCACATAATGAAGTGCAAGATCTTTTTCACACCATATGTTTGACTTGCTACTTACTGCAGAGAACATGCAATGTTATAACCGGATAAACACATTTCACTCTACAAACTGGTCTGACGAGCTAAACCTGCACTAGGAGGTATCAGACAGTCTTAATGAAACTCAGAAGTATTATTTCATTGACATTCACTCAGCATCTCTTGCATGACAATTCAGTTGTGAATCTGTTTGGGAGCGTTAGCTCAAAACAAAAGCCACCGACTTCTAAGAAACAGCATCACTGGGTCTCTCTCAGGTTTCTCTAAAGACACTTATCACATCTGTCTCTAATAGCTGTAAATCACAAAACAGTAGTTTTCTTCCACATGGTTTCATACAGATGGATATTTTTTTAAAGGAATCACATGTTGCAGTGTTGAGAAGGACTGACAGATTACAGAAACCTAGCAACTGAAGCACAGGTTTTTACAGCAAGCCATCTTGCTTTGTGTCCTGAGGTCTGGTAGCTTTACTCACACTGGGATCTCAAACTCTATTATTAACCCAGAAAACTACCTTAAAGCTGCACTGTCTTTGCAACAAGAGTTTAATTAAAGTTTTATACATGTAATGTTTACCCTTTTAAACTCCTGTTCATTAAAATAAGCCCCCATGTAACCCTCTTTCTCAGATAACCTCCACAAAATGAGAAGCTGAAAGGAGCTCCAGTATTAGGGAGCAGGTTCTGTGGGATCTAAGGTTGAGGGGCTATTAGATGAAAAAAAAACCTGAGAAAACATTTTCCCTCCCACTATCTCTAAATAAACCAAGCTGATGCTGAAATGCAGGGCTGTTTTGGGGAAACAAACTTAAGGTTTTATTTTATAACAAATACCACAGGGCACATATTCAAGAAAATAGAGCTCAATTATTTGTTTGTTTTGGTAAAACTATCCTCTATTGTAATTCATCTATCCTCTATTGTAATTCATCTGGAGTTGAGACGGGATGTAAGCAGAGGAAAGAGGCCTTTAAAAGATCTATCCTACACATACACACTTTTAGATCACTAAATACATGCAAGTGCATGTAAGCAAATAATGACCTATCTTTACTTTGGAAAAAGAAACACCATGACCAAATGCTAAAAAAAATCAACCAACTGTAACAAAAATGCCAATGTGTAATAGATGTTGCAGAAATTAAAAAAACAAAAACCAACCAAACAACAAAACCTCAATCCATTAACATGCAAACAGAAATACTTTACTTTGCACTGTATTAATTATGAGCCCAGTAGGATTTTCATGGCAATTGTTTGGAGGATCATGTAAATATGTTTGTGCTCAGTTGGTTAGAGCATGGTGCTAATAATGCCAAGGTCATGGGTTTGATCCCCATATGGACCATTCACTCAGGAGCTGGACTCCATGATTTTTCTGGGTCCCTTCCAACTCAGACTATTCTGTGATTCTATATCAAAATCACAGTAAATTCAAAACACGTCTGTCAGTTTGCACAGGAAGACAGTCAAGCTGTCACTGATTGTGAGGAAGCTCAGAAGAAAACAAAAGAACAATATCAAAAAACAAAATCAGGAAATGCAGAAAAAACTAAGAAAAAACAGGTTCACACAAGCAAAGAGCACTCAGACAATGTAAAACTGAATTGAAAAGTAGTGAAGTCAGACAAGCAAAAATTAGTCCTTTCTCACTGCCACAGAGGGCTTGTAGAAGAAAGCATTACATTTTATCAGAATGACTTGAAAAAAAGGGCACACTTCAGTCACACAAATCCCTTTTCAAGTCCCTTCTCACTGATATGTTAGGCCTATGCCCAGAGGGAAGTCTGAGGTGACACAAGTAGCAGGAATACTTTGAGATTATTTTCAATGTATTTTCATTGAAGGAAAAAGTCCATATTTCATGTATATTTCATATATACATAAGCAAGAACTGAGCAGTAAACCATGCTTGATTTAACTCCACAGACCCACATTCTTAATAGTTTTTCCTATTTTGCTTCCTTGCTGTTAGGTTGTATGATTAGCACACAATACTCTGTAGGCCGAAAACCAAGTTTGCGAAGATCTTTTGAAATATTTAACATATACTAGTACTGTGTAAACAGTAATACTAATTCAGAGGCCTTTTCCTACTCTGCATTTCGAATGTATTTATTATGAGCTAAACAAATAATGCAGGATTGTAGCACTCTGCCTCCACATTTCTCATCTTCCTCTTCCAATTTACCAGAGCAATGACGAAAGAGGGGGTTTTGCTCCAAGCCTTTAACTCTTGCAGCACAGATTCTCATACTGCGTAGCTCTCTGAACTAGAGGATTCATCTTTTGCACAGGGGCAGAATCTCATTTCCTTAATCAATTTAGAGAAGATCAGAAGCCTGCCCAGTGACCCACATTGCTGGAGAAACTGCACCAGCAGCAGAGGCTATAGAGGCAGCTGCTTTCAGGCCAGCAACAGCATGCTCAGCATGAACAGACTGTACTAAGATTTTTCTCCCACACACAAAACCAAACTGTTCCTGTGCCCCCTTTGTGCTGACGGAGCCTGTCTCTCAGTCGATGAGCAAGTCACTATTTAGAAAATTATTTCTCAACCTATTTTGGAAATCCACAATCATGTACAATTGGCAGCACTGGCGAGTATTCAGCAGCGATTTCAAAGGTTCTTTGTCCTGGGGAGGAGACAGGACCATTCAGCAGCATGCTGGCAGAACTGCTGAGTACACAGCTGGAGCGTACGTGGGGGAAGGGAAGCCGTGTGCTGCTGCAATTATATCTGTTAAATGCATACAGATCTGAAGAATGATCACTTGGCATTTCTACTATTTTGCAAGTGAAAACTTTCAACACATTTGCCAGAAGTATTTGGCTGTTTCTTCTTGTAAAAGGATAGAAGATCAGTGCAGAGAAACATTAAACCACATGGACATGCTACATAATTGGTTCTTTCAGCCCCTCGCAGCACAAATGATTTGCAGTAACGTGCTCTGATCTCCTTACTAGTTAACAGTCCAGTCCAAGACAAATACATCAAGAAAAGATAGAGAGGAAAAAGCTGTGGACAAGATTAACCACACAAGCTTGGCTTTTTCACGATGCTTACATTTTTTTCTATTGCCCAGCTGCTAGATATTCAAGAGAAAACAAGGTGTACTGTAACAACTGCTACAACAGGCCACAGGAGCACAAGTCCAGTAAGAACCCTTTCTGTTTGGATCTTCACAGGGCTCTCACTCGTACTACAAAAAAAATGTCACTTTGATGCCCTGTTTGCATTCCATTTTCAACAACAATGAGGAGGATGGAGGTCTCTGGTTTCTATGACAACCCAGATGGGCCACAATACAAGATACTTACAAATGTTCAACTGCGGGGATGCCAGATCAAATTAAGCTGGAGTTTACATTACTTCATAGAAACTAAAATAAAAGAAAAAACCCAAACAAAACACACGAATGTCAAAGGAAGGATGACATTTCCTTGGTACATTCCAAAAGATTTCTGAAAGTAGGTGGTAAAGAAAGGAAGGATTTTTCTCTTTGAAAATAAGTAATATTGTCAACACAAGCAAATTGAAACCCTCATTTACATGAGTAAATGTTTTCATTAAAACTAGACTGCTGGAAAATTACCATCAGACATTAAAAGCAAAAAACAGATCCCAAAACATGATTTTATCAATTAACTCATTATGAACTGGCAAATTTGTAATCCATGTTTTGTAGGGTTTGTTTAATGCCACAACTTGCATTTTGTGATATGGTTCACGTTTTTGTTGTTTACTCTGATCTGGTTTTTTTGAGACATTTGTAAAAGACATTCAGATGTAGAAAATACCCCATATTTTCCTTCAGGAAATTAAATTAATAACAGCCAGTTACTTCAGGTAACATTAACAAAACTACAAAAGCATTTAATATGTGTTCTTAGTAATTTAATTGGCCTGTTGTTACACAGGTGAGGTGATCTTTCTTCTCAAAGGCATTGCTTATGTCAACAGGCAACTGTAGTAGGCCAGCCAATTTAGGCAACAATAGTAAAATGCCTTCTGAGGAAACACCTATAAAAGCTTTATATAAGATTTTCAGATGTGACAGATATAGACAGGGCTCCCAAAACAAACCAAGTTAAAGAATTTCTCAATAAATGTGTATTTTTAGGCACATTATTTTGAAAAATCTTCTGCTACAAGTTAAGGTAGTGTCTTTCTATTTAGTCACTGTCCTATTACAAGTTACACTCCATTCTCTCTTCTGGGTCACCGGGTATAATCACCAGGTAGTTAATAACATTCATTCAATATGTGATAACCAGCAAGGCTCATATTACAACAGATAACCATAGACTTTTAGAAGCTTATGTTCTCTGGGGAGAGGAGAGGGAAGAGAGAAAGGCTTAACAGCTGTGCCTAGTCAAAATAATCCAAAATTAGAGGGATTGTAACATTTAAAATTGGAACACAGAACCTTAAAATCTGGGTCTGTGCAGCTGTTGTAACACTTTATTTAAAACTGCAGACACTCTCTCTTCATAAATCGTTCCCCTCTGCAGCACTGCTACCCAGTACTATTTACAGAAGGACTCCGGTCTGGCTTGCAAGTGCCACCTCATCACTCGGGAGCGCCTGGCGCTGCCAGCTGAGAACAAGCACCCCTCACACGGCTCGGCCGGGCCGCCTGCTGCTGCCTGAGCCTCTCCTCCTGTTCAACACCCGAACCAGACAGCGTGCCCGAGGCGGGCTCTGAGACACCCAGGTTAGCACTGCCCATCCCCTGCTCCTCAGCAATCCTCCTCCACCCGACCCTTCCCGTTCAGAGCCGTGTCCCCTGCAGCAGGACAGCCCGGCGCGCCGAGGGCTCTCCCTGTTGCTGACAGGAGCGCGGCTGGCACGTCGCACGGCAGGCTGAGGCTGAAGAAAAGCTGCCTGCCCTGCTGGGCTCCTGAGCAATGGCAAGCGGAGCCAGGGAGACACGCTGCGGTGATGCTAACAGCATTTCAGGAAAGAGTGATTCAGGGATTTGCATCGAGCTCCTGCAGAATGGCCAGAGTGCCTCAGTACTACGGCGTGAACAGCTGAGGCTGAAATTACACATCTGTTATAAAAATTAAAATACCTGGCAACTCTGCACAGCTAGTGGAAACTAGCTGCAAATGACACATTGGGATGCAGAAATGTGACTGAGGACATGGAGAGGCTTGGTGAGCCTTAAACTCGGATTACACTGCCTAAACTTCAGATATACAGCTGGGGCTGTGCTCCCCATCATACATAACTCCTGCCTGTGTTTCACATAGAAAGCGAAAGACAAGGAACAGTGTAATGAAAAAGGGAATTTGTAAAGTGCTCAAATTTTAATAGTTTAACAGGAAGACCAAAATGGACTGGAAGTAAGTAGGAAGGAACTTACAACCTTTAAGTTGTAAGGGATGGTACTGTTGCAATGAAAAAGCTGCTTGATGTCATACACTTGAAGTTACTTTAATCACAATTTAGTGTAAGTATCAAGAGAGTGGGACAAATAACCAGGCAAGTGGGTTCCTCTCACAAAGTCTACTGCCATTCACATACTGCACACATTTCAAAGCATGACATTCTACTCTGCAGTGATACTGCACTGATTAAAGTTGTGTTTGCAAGTTGCACAGCATCTGCTATTGCACTGGGTTGTTCAACTATAAATTTCACGCAAGCACAACAGCATAACTGATTAATAACCCCTATAAGGAATTTGTACCTAGGATGATATTCAACTCTTCTAATACTGTAATTAAAAAATAATCTCTTACACCATCAACACCACAAACATACTGAGTAATGCTCAGCATGTGCGGTCTTCATAAATTCCAGACAGTTTAGACTACTTTACACACCTAAATAGTTTTGCTGCTGTATTTTCTTCAAAAATCAAGTAGAGTACTAAACACTGCCTATTGTTTTTTGCTTTTGTACTTTTCTCCAAATCTACTCAATTATACAATGTATGTACACACTAAAAAAAAAAAAAATGTTCTCCAAAACTTTCCTCTACAAATGCTTCTGTATTATTTTCAATTAATTAGGGTCGGAATGATATTCAGAGTTAGAAATCTGAATAGTGAAATTCTGGTAGTAAAAAACTGGAAATAAAAAAAAAGCACTGAAAATAAACTCATGCTGTTCAAACTAGTGGCTGCTCCATGCATCTTGAAGAATTTGCACTCCAGGATGTTTGCATTGTAAGACTAAAAATTTACTTTAACAGAACATGGAAATTAATAGCAGAAACTCTGACCTCAAGAGCTGGTCTTCAAAGAAATTACCTATTTAATGCACGAGTAGGTCCTTCACATTAACCCAATCCCTCCCTCAAAAAAAAAAAGACAACAAAGTGCTAAGTTTTGCATTTTTAAAAATGAGCCGAAACTGCTACAGAATAAAAAACTCCAAAACCTCACAAATTTACCTTAGAAAGAATTAAAAACAATGGATACTGCAAAAAACAAACCATACTAAAACAACCCAAAAATGAACAAGAGGCATCTCTTCTACTGCACTTTTTCTCGTGGCCAAACGACCACGATGGCTAACAAATCAACTAGTTGTAAATTCTGTTTTACAAAACTTTCTTCTTCTTGGACGATACAGAGAAAACTCCAGTTGCAACGGAGTTCGACCTTCACTTTCGGAAATGATAACAAGCCAGAGAAACCAGACGCTGACAAGCAGTTACACACGTCAGTGAGAAGGCGTAGGCTGCAGGCGCTCACACGCAGCCCCTCGGTGTCCCCGAGCGCCGAGAACGCTCAAGTCCCGCCCCGTCCCGCCCGGGCGGGAGCTCCGCGGGCGCCGGAGCCGGGAGGGCACGGCCGCCATCTAGCGGGGACGGCGGCCGCGGCCGCTGCGCCTTCCCTCCCTCCCTCCCTCCCTCCCTCCCTCGGCTGTCAGCCGGCACCTGAGGAGATGAAAATTTGCAGCAATATAAAAGGCACACGGCCACTGTTAAACTTAAATTTCCACGAGGTTTTTCTGATCTCAAACCACACCTAAAGCTGTCTGCAGTGAAACTGAAGCACAACTGTTACGCTGTAAAGTTTTCATTCGCGCTCATCTCCTAACAAAACTGTTCTAGATTGAACTCCACAGTCAGCACTAAACCTCTCTTGTGTGACATTATTTACTCCTAATGCACATTATGGCGTTTGCATAGGCTTTAACAGAAGAGCGAACAAGACTTTTGAGACTTCCATTGCCAATCCCATTCCAGCTGTTGCGCACTGCTCCAGTGGTTCATGGCAGCTGGAAAAAGTCAGGGGAAGGAGCAGCCCAGGCACTCCACCAAGACATGGGCCCCTTTTCCTAGACGTGGCACAGCTGGCACATGAGCTTGGGCACTGCTCACTGCCAGGCACACCAAAGCTGAACTTTTCATCCACTCTCAGACTTATCCACCCTCATGGCCAATGGAGGTATAGCCAAGCAGGTGTCCAGCAAAAGACTTAAAGGTCCTCCAACTTAGAGCAAAGGCTGCTCCAGTTTCATCTGTCCTCAAATGAGAAGAACATAACCAAAACAAACATACACACATATATATAAGGAATGTGAATAAATTAATGTTACAAGAAATCTGGCTCTGCATTTCTGTGAGTTATGGCAAAGTATGAGTTATAAAATCACTGGATATTCTGAGTTGGAAGGGACCCACAAAGATCATTGAGTCCAACTCTTCCATGAATGGCCTGTATAGGGATCAGCCCTGCAACCCCAGCATTATTGGCACCTTGCTCTAACCTGCATTACATATAAAGATGGATGCCTGATGGATGCCAAGATGCTTGAAAACAAATACTAATTTCCACATGCTCCTAACAGCAATCTGCCTGGCCACATCCATGCACACAAAAGGTTTCACACTCATAAGCAGCAGACCACTACTGCTGGCCTGACATCCAGGTCTCTAACAAGCACTGCTCAGAGATGTGTGCCAGTGCCATTGTCCAACAGGTACCCCAGGCCTCTCCAGCATCACACTTTAATGTTTCAGATCTTGAGTTAGTAAGTCCCTTTGCAAAGCCACAAAGCAGAAGTTGAGAAAAAGGTTGTTCTACAAAATACATGGCCTTAAGGAATGTGTGGTGAACTCTAAGGCAAGGAACGCTCACTCACTGCTATTTGTGTTTCTGTTCAGTTCTAACATTTTATTATTGCACAGGGACACAAACCATTCAACCTGTAAGGGTGACAATTTTTTTTCCTTATAAATGAATTAGCATAGATTGTACGAGGGTATTTCTTCAATATCAGACACAAAACACAATCCCAATACAAAAGAAAAAAGACTCACCCAGTCAGCATTTAAGTTGGCAGGTCAAATCCATATATTTGACTGTCCTGTATAAAACCACAGCTCTAATCTGGTGCTTCTACTCAAAATAGGAGGAGGTTCTAGGAAATCCAATGCACATTCAAACATTACTTTAAAAATAGCTGTACTTTTGGCAAACACACCAACAAATTGCTTTTGTTACTTCTCCCACTATTCCATTAACTTCATCAAGACAGAGCCATGCTGAGAGCTAATGAAAGGCCCTTGTTTTAAACCTTCCTGTAATCCACTTGCTCAAGGATGGAAAGTATCATATTTATTATGGTAGCCAGTAGCAAAATCTGTTGTTGCTTGGTGGGTTTTTTTCTTAGTTTTCTTTCATAAATAACTGTCAGATTAAATACACATGAAAATTTTCTAAAAAAAAAAATCATCATTGACAAAAATACCGTAACTGAAATTACATGGACACACAACAGAAGACAGGTGTTGGAAATTTCACTTGCTTCTCATGTATTTTGATGATGTCCCACACACCATATGTCGCTGTGTGTGGAGGCTGAGGCACCGCCCTCCTCTGTCCCAGCAGCTCTGTGGGAGCAGGAGCCCAAGGGGCTGATGGGTCAGCAGAAACTCCAGCTTTGCAAAAAACAAGAATTAACTTTTCTTAACTCCATAGTTCTGAGGTTAATCTGCTGCTCCCAAAGTTTATAAATAAAACAGTTAAATGTATCCAGGCACTTAGAAAAAACTTCTCCTTTCTTCTGTCCTGACGTTTTTGCAATGTTTGCAGGGGAAAAAACACAACTGTCAGTACAATTGTTTCATATACTAGAGACTTTAATCCTAACTAGGTCTTCTGTCTGTTTACATTATCAAGCAAAAATAAACCTTTAAAAGTTGGAAGAACTGAGTTAAACTGATATTGGTGAATGCAAAAAAGATTGAAAACATCAACCTTTTTATCCTTCAATTTAGGTTTGAACATGTAAAGAGGAATATGCTACAAAAAATTCAAGATAAAATTAGAATCCTGTGAAAAGGAAGTTTAAATAAGGAAAGTGAAAGGATGAACTTAACTAAAAATAACAATGTAGTAATTAAGAAAACTTATCAGAACACATAGAATCAAACAGAAATGTAACCATTTTTTTCTGTTTCATCTCAAAAAGAACATGTCTCTACTTAAAACAGAAGCACCTTTTTAAAAAAGTGTGGAAACAGAAAGAACAGAGGTTTTAAAAATGAGAAAGCCAGATGTTGAACAGAGTACTCTACTAAATTATTTTCCGGGATACTGTTGGAAATCACTGATTGAAGAGCCTTACTCAAACAATCTTGTTTCAGGAAGCTCCCCTTTTTGTTCCAGTACATTACTGACTTTCTGAGGTGTTATTAATAATTAAACTTTTCTTTTAAAATTACTCATTAATATTAACTTTGTCTAAAGTCTTCCTGGAGCCTAATACTTTTAAGGAAAATAAAACAGTAAAAATACACTAACCACAACAGTTAAATAAAAGAATGCATTTAATTTGAGAAAGAATCTACTTCCTGTAAATTTCCACAATTCATCCTCAGCTATACAGCAATAAAGCTGTACAAAAGATGTTTTTAGCCTTCACTTTTTACACCTAGGAGAAATGGAAAAGCAATGGCCATTTACCAACCCAATCTCCTTCCCTACTTTTGCTTCCTCTAGACTAATAGAGAGATTAAGAAAGCAAAAACTGCAGTTCAAACCACTGCATATAAGCCTCAAACCTAAAAGGACAGCAGTCATTTGTCACCACTGGCATGTGAAATGTGAGGAATGACCATTACTGAATTGGATCCAAATGCATTGCACAAGAAAAGTCAGTCTAGCTCCTGCAGCTACTGAGTTTCAACTTACTTCATTCTTACTTTTCTGAACATTTTTCCTATTGTCTAGTGCAGCAGAGCTCCACACTGTGGAACCAAATGCTTCATCCTGGCAATAAACACAGACTCAGATAACCATGCTGGGGCAACCTCCATACACTACACTTAGGGAGAGCCAACACCAAAGAAGTATTTATAACACCTGGAGTCACATCAGTCCAAATCTGCCTGAAGGAAGTCCTGAAGAGAAAGAATGCCTGAAATCACATCTTTTCTGCACATTTAGGCATCTACCCACATTACTCCGGCAATGCTTCGCTGCACGTGTCCTTGTGGTTGGAGAACTCGCCCAAAAAGTGACAGATGACATTCATTTCCTCTTCCAGCTTAAGATAATACAAAAGTACATCTCTTTTCCCCAAGAGCTTTCTAAGCCAAGGACACTTCGTATCTCTGCCTCAATGTAGAAAAAGAACCCAAAATTTACAGGGCTAGAATGAGAAGGGAAGAGGAAGTATAAAGCAGAGGGATTTCTCCCGAGACACAATGCTGCACAAGCACCAGCATCTGTTTGTTTTAATTTTGTGTTTCATATCACCAGATACACCATACACATGAAGTACTCCCATATAGTCTGGCTTATGGGGACTCCCCCCCTCTTCTACTCCACTGCACACAAACTATAAAAATCCATCTTCTACATTCATTCAGTCACTGCCACATCTCCTCCCTTGGAATGAACAAAGCTCTGCAAGACATCCTGGAGGCATATTCCTACCCAGACTCTACGAAGAATCACACACAAGGGCTTCTGTCAGGTTTCAATTTAGTGGGAGGACAGCCTTAAAGCTCTACCTGAAAAAGCTAGGTGTTACCTACAGGTTCTATCTGTTTCACTTGAAGAATCAATTAAGTCAATATTATTCCTCAGTCTTCTTTGGATTAACTTATTAACTTCTGTATCAAATAGTTCTGGCATTTTTATTTTACTTTCTTCTTGAAACGCTGTATACAAAGCAATGAAAAATTGCATACAGGATGTACTGAAGAGAACTCTTAGAAATTCTCTAACATCACAACTCAGAAATTCTGGTCTGCAAAAATCTACCAACTATAAGCAGAAAACAAATGTGTTCCAACATACAAAGCATTAAATAGTTTAAAGATGTTCAAATAAAGTCTCAGAGCCTTTTTCCTTAAAAATATTTTCTACCTTCGGTTGCCTCAGAAAAAAAATTAAAATTAGGTTGTTATTTGTGGATAACTACACCTTAAGACTACAAATATTTTTCCTTGTTTCTTACAGAGAGGAAAAATGCTACAAAAGATGACAGCTTCCAGCAAATAAGCACTGTCAGATGAGTCCAATGGGTTTTCTTATTTGCATTTTGCCTGTAAAAAAGTTACTGAGAACCCTCACGTAACACACGCCACTGATTGCTCTTTCCTTCCTCCAAAAACCTTCTTTCCAAAGCAGAAAGCCAAAGCATAAGCAGTAGCTTTAAGGAGAAGTTACTAGAAAACTATGAGGCCTGTCTGGACAGGATGGCTAACCAGCAGGGCATGACAATTCTCTCTGCCACTCAAGCTGAGGAGCAGCAGCTGCTGCCCTTTCTCAATCTCTACCAAATTCTGAAAGAATTCAGAAGATATTTCTTCTTCTGAAATGTCTATCATATCCATTAATTTTTTTTAAACCTCTTCTAAAAGTATCTTGTTAAGTCCATTTTCACACTGAAGTCCATCCAGCATAAACAGAATCCACTTAAATCAGCTACAGATTCCCAAGCCCATGTGCGGACTAGGAAAAATGCAAATGTTGCCTTTTGATAATTTATAGTATGTTTATTGCATGTTTTGGATTCTGAAACACACTGCACTAAGACACAGTTGCAGCAGAAATTACTGCAGTTCCCGAAACAAGGATAATGAACGTTTGTGTGTATTTATGCAGATGCTCTATGTAACTCCAGTATGTGAAGGCAGCAGGACACCTTCCTTTTCTTCGTCTCTAATAACCTGCAGGTGTCCAGCCTGCTTCTCATGGAGATGACAAATTACAATAATATAGCTCAGTGCAAGGCACTGGCAAAAATTACAAGACTTGTCAGAACAATGTATCTGTATCAAAAGCACATCTTCACTGTGACAGGATCCCAGTTAAAGCTATGAAAGAACAGGGAGAGTAAGCAATAATTCAAAATTAAACTTCCAGAAATATACAGAGGCCAGTATTACCTATGTGAAAGTCAGCTCCTAGAGGGAATAATGTTTTGAAAGCTTAGGCCTATCAATAAATATCAACATTTTCTCAAGTTTGAAGTATTATTGTTGATACATCAACACAATATTATTTTTTTACATACCCGGTTTTGAAGTTCTCCACATGGTATCAGCTATGTCCTTGATGATTAAAAACTAATATGGTTTCTTTGTGAGCACATTATGACAGACACATTGTATTGTCTGAGGGCTAGCAATTTTTCATTTGAAATAGTTGGCTTTTGCTTTAACTTCTTGAATGTAGAGAGAAAAACCACTTCACATGTTTTTTAAAGCCTTCTAAAGCATTTCTGGAGTGTCAGCATTCTCATTTGCCACTAGAAGCTCTTTCTGATGAGCTCAGGACTTCGGCTTCAAATCAAGTTACATCAGAATGACATCAGCTGAATATTAATCAGGGTAGATGCACAAACAGGTGTGACAAAACCATGCTGTGACTAAAATGTGAAATTCTAATTTATATCAACTCCCCCAAAGACTATCCATTTAAGTCTATCCAATTAAAAAAAAACAAAACAGAAGAGCCTATCGAACATATTGAAACTACAGAAGTTTTCACTAAAAGGTTGTCCCCTGTAGAATCATCCTCTTGAAAAATCAAAGCAAAATGTAAACTATGAGGTTAAAATAATCCCAATATGGAGAATTACACATCCACTTCTGGGTGCTGATGGCAAGGCTGTGGTTACATGCTACTATTACACACTGCTACATTACTGAAAAGCTCAGCCTGGTGCTACTCATTTCTTCAGCTCTGCTGTTCCTGCTATGGCTGGAATAAAACACACACATGACACAGAGCAGGCAAGGAGGTAATCTACTAACCAACAGAACAGCAACAAGGTACAGCAACCTACAATGTTGCAGCAAAAGCACAATCCTGTTGACCTTTGCTTTTAACATACCTCTCTCTCCAGGTATGCAGATAAAGAAGTGAACATCCAGTGACACTGGATGGATAAAGTAGTGACATTATGAACAAAACAGATCATGTGGACAAAGAGAGACTCGGGCAATGCTGTTGCCGTCTGTGACTCCTAGACACAAAGATCTGTATGTTCTATACATTATCAGATGAGTTAAATTAAAATCTAAGGGTTCATTTTATACATGAAAGTGCACAGGAAAGTTTGTGAACTTTGATTTTCATTTTTTCCGTTGAACAGAAATATCATCATTTAAACAGCTGAGTTTTAATCTTTTCTGAGTTTGTATTTATTTTTAACTTTGTAGAAAAAAAAGCTGGTTTGCACTTGCAGTGTACCTCTACGACAATGCAACAAACAGTCCCTAAAATGTTTACCCTTTTTTTTCTCAGATCAATATAATTTTAAAGTAAAAACAAAACTAAACATATATTTATTCAAATCATGCACATATAGACTATTATGGTCAAAAATTATTTTATGTTACAAGCTATTATTGTTTTAATCTCCAACTATAATTTGTGGCAAGAAGAATATTAATATTGTATCAGAACACTACACGTTTTAAAGAAGATCAGTACAAATATACTGAATGTGTTGTGCATTTGAGGGGAATGGAAGTTTATCAAGGATTGATTTGCATTTAAAACAGTTGTATTAAACAGAGAAGGACCATCTGAGAAGACAAAACTGAACTGTTTTTACTAAACATGTCCTTCAAGATTTTCTTCAGCTGCTTTTTACTTATAGATTAAGATAGAAAACATTTTAGTCATTATTGTTTTTCAGCTCTTTATGAAGCAATTTTAAACCAAAATCAACTGAATACACATAAATGAGGAAATATGCTCTTTACCTGCAGAAGGGACTACTACTGTCATAATTCAATTTAACACATTTTCATGAGGCAGTTCATTTGAGTTCTTTAGGATTTCAGAAACAACCTTGTACTGTTTAATATTATCTTTATTAAAATTAGATTTATTCAAATTGAAGCAGGGCATGACATTGATTTGCAATAATTTTAAGTAGGTGCATTTTAAAATAAAAGGAGATATTTAAATGAACAATCTTCTTTCTTGGCTTTTTTTTTTAATTATCATCTGCTAACTACTCATCATTGAACACTACGCATTTATTTATAGGATGAAGCAGGCAAATACCTAATAAAGCAAAGTAATACTGCTGGCAATATTCAGGCCTTTATATAATGTTTACAAGCATAGTTAATCTTCACAATAACCTTGTAATGTTGGTAGGGAGTAAAGTATTCATTATTCTTTAACTTCACATATGGGAAAACTGAAACAGAGAGATTAATTTAGAAACAGAAATCAAGTATAGGTCCCCCAAATCCAGTGTCAAGGCCTAAGCAAAAAAAGACTAATTTTAAAGGCACTAAAATCAATAAAAGCAGATGGGGCTCTGAGCCAGTGAAAACAAGTTTTCTCCAGGAGTATGACTTTAGACATTTGGGCAAACATTTTAATTACATTATAATATTGTATTATTATTATATTATATTAATTACTATTATATTTTTGAATTTTATTACATTCTTTTCTGTAATTAATGAAATGGCTGTCCAGTTCTGTAGCATGGGTTGGCCAGGTCCTGTTACAGTATCTAGGCTGTTATCTTACCTACATTTTTCTAATAATTAATTACAACGAGGAATGCATGTTATTCCTTCAGATATAGAAATACAGAGAGGCATTTATTTAATACTGTGAAGAATAAAGAATTGTACAGTGTGTCAATGCCACCTTTGTCAGAATTACAGCAGCCAAAGCACCAGCCTGGGACCATTTTTGCTTTGGTTTTAACATCAAGTAGGACAAAGCTGGCTCCAGACTTACACGAGGAGGACACCATCCTGCATGGATTTCTATGGTACAGAAGTAGAAAGGCTACCATTGCCTCCTTTGGCTACCCTGATTATTCACCACAGGAAAATGGTATATGCTATGCCATATTAGCTCAAGGTAAATAACTTCCTAGCAGGACATTGGTGCTCTTAATTTGTCTTCATTTCCTTTAGGGCACAGCATTTTTTTCTAATAACCAGAGAACAAACTTTTTCTCACCTGCAATCTTACAGATCTGTTTTGATTTTTTGGAACAAAACCTGACCTTGCTTTGGGTCAGCACTCTCGCTGCGACTTTGGTTTATTCCATCCCCCACAAACAAAAAGTTTGTTAAAATAATTACAGAAGGAACACTTCTTTGTGCGTGCTGAGAGAGGAGCAGTGAAAGGAAATATATTCCAACAAGCAGCTGACTGATGTGAGCACACGGAAATGAAAAATACACGTACTCGCCCAGAGCTGGCCTGGTCTTTGTTTCTGGGCTGGAACAGATTCCTGCCAGGGCCATTAAAATCCAACGAGGAAAGAGGTGCAGTAGCAGAAAGATGACACAAGGTGGTGGTCACTGAAGCACGGAGGAGAGGAAAGGAAGCAGAAAGCCTGGCTGGGGAACGCCATAAAATGGGGATGTTGGCTCCAACCGTGATATCTGTCTAACGGGCAGGGGATGCTCTAATGGAAAGCACTTCCTTTGAATCTAAGCCAAAAACTTAAAAGCATCAGCACAGCTGCCTGCATTGTGTTACTTTAGATTTCAAAAGGGGAGGAAAAAATCCAGAACTACCCCCTGGCTCAGTTCACAAGCTCCACCAGTTTTCTCTGGTTGTGCCTGGAAACTCCAACAAACACACAAGCTAGCAAAGCAGACACATACACACAAATGTGTGGGAATACTCCCCAGAGAGTATCCCTTTGGAAAAGGGCATGTGTTGTACACCTGGAATTCCAAACACTAACTGCCAGCTTAAAACTTCAGAAAAATTATCTGAGTCAAAATGCCTTAAAATAAAAGCAGGGAAACTAAACCAGCAAGATTTACCAGAAAGCCTTTTACCAAGCAAAAAAGGTTTATAGAAATCAGAAAATAAGCAAAGAACACATACAGAATAGGAAGGAAAAATGTAAAAAATAACCCATTTCATTACTGGTGTGATTGAAGAGGTTACTAGAGGCAAACATGTAACCTTCAAAGGGAAAACTCACCCCTCACAAATCATAGGAGGAAGCATCATTTATGACAGGTGAAATGAAAGATGGAAATAAGGAGACGAGAGGAAATATGAACAGAAAATAGCAGAGCTACACCAGCAATACCAAGGCATTCCCAAAATGCATCAAAGCAGGAAGCCACCAAGCTGATGGGCTGCTGAGGAATCAATGGACAGCTAAGGTCAAAAATTTGCACAGGAATCAAAATTATGTCTTTGTGACAGGTCTTCTTCACGGAAAATGAATATATGTCTGTAACTTTATTTCTCATATATCTTGATATGATACGGGAGATGCCAAAGAGATGTAATCAATATAATAAAATTACAGGAGAAATAGGCACTGAGAATATATATAAAATACCATGGAAGTATGAAGGAATTTAATATGAAGGACTTGAGAAAGTGACAGAAATAGACATTTTATATACACTACCAGACTAAAATGTAAATACTATAACTATATTAACAGATGCAAAAACAAATCCTAGAAATTACAGCTTAACCATCTTTTCTTCAGTGTAAATAATTTTGCTTAGCTCAGACAAGCCAGTCAGCAATGACATAGCAAAATCCATCAATAAATACATCTGACATTGAAAAACTGGAATGTTTCTTTGGGAATCTCACATTGAAAAATTATTTTTTAAACAAGAAAATATGTAATACACAAATGATATGACACTATATGAACTAGCAGTAGGCCTAGGATCCTGAGTATGTACTCTCCTAATTCTGATCTCAGAAACAACCGAAGTGTAATTAATTCAGTAACAGACAACACAAATAAATAAGATTTAGAAAGATTTTCATATTAATTAGACTTACATAATTGATTCAGATGAAGCTGAGTGAATAAATGCTACAGAAAAAACAAAGTCCTCTTAGCCCTTTTAAAAACTGAACAGCAAAGGAACGTTGAAAAAATTTTATGTAAATAATTTTTGGAAAATAGGAAATAAAATAATTTTGTTTAATAACTTTTAGAACTCACAGCCACAAGGTAGTGTGGTGAAGATCTTGCATTCATTTATTTAGGTATGGGCATTGTTATGTAAAGAAAAGACTCCTGCTATCCTTTTATTTCCAATTTGTCCCCAAAAGACAGAAAGTCTAATTTTTCTCAAGGGTTAAGCTACTAAATCAATTGTGATTTCATCGTACATTTTGAAAGCAAGAAAGCTAATTACATTATCTCAGTATATAAAAATATTTTACCTGTCTCCTTGTTAGGAGTACTCCAAAGAGCAGATCAGGTCAAGATGAAATGCAACACTCCAAACTGCTTAGCTGTATATCAGCCTGGTTAGAATAATCTTATCATGAAACAATTTCAAATGTAAAAAACTGAGTTTTTAAAAGATTTCTAAAGCTTGCCAGAGTTTCAGAACAAAGGAGATGGGGCTACTGGCTAGGTAGGAGGCTGGAGAGCAATGACCTTTACATGAAAACAAATTAGTTGGTAAAACTTCTGCATATGAGTGGTGAAACAAGGCACTTGGGCTCTGTGCCTTTGTGTGTTATGCAGACACCTAGGCAGAAATCACCTCCAAGTGGAAAGAATGCCTGCCATTATAGTTCCCCCATGTGACTTACAAATGGAATTGCCCTAGTGCTTAAAAAGGTACTTTTAAGGCATTACCACTGCATGTGTTTAAAATGTCAATTAAAAATAAAGAAAAAAGCAAAACATAAAACAGGATGGGAACTGTTACAGACCCATTTTCATATGCAGCCAAGATTTGTGTGATGTTCAATCTTACCTAACGTTATTAAATAATGGCATTCAGGACACGTAAACAAGCTCTACTACTCAAACAGGTTTGATTCATACAAAAATTCAATAACAAACTGCTAAAGAGAGCTTCTTTATATGAAAGTACTACGCCATTCAAAATTATTTAAAACACCGTTAATTTAGCTTGCTCCATTTATTTAATTTCTTTAGAATGTGAAAAATTTGCATTGCTTTAAAAACAAAATGCTTGACATGCATGTACAGCCAATCAGCACTGGTCTGTGATGTGTTCCAGCCCAGCCCAGCACTCCAGCTATCAGCCTGCCTGATTATAAATAGGCTGCCAATCCGGGCAGCAGCAGCAGCAGCTGTCTCTCATCATTTCTGCTTTCTCCCTCCATTTCTATTAGATTTCTAACACAATGTAGTGATTTCTGCGTATTTTCTCCACACTCTGCAATAGGTGTGACAAGCACAAATACATTTGCTTTTAAGATTTTTCACAATGAACACAATTTTCCACTAACCTGTTACTGTTTACCTGATTTGTATATGTGTACACACTAACTGGGCCTGAACATTTGCATTGTTTGCTATAAATTAAATGTTTAGTATTATAATTCAGCTGTCTTTAGAGAAACAACTGAACTGCCTATGCAACAAGACACAGGTAAATAATATATACACATCTAAACACTGAAGCCCACAGCAACAATCACAAGATGGTCCAGTCTGTGTCTATACCATGCAAGCAACACAAACTACGCAACTCAGTGAAGTACTTCAAATACCAACATACTGAAAAGCACACTTGGAAGTCTGCCAGCTCATTTTTAAACTACATATGAAAGAAAAATCAAAATCATGCACAGAAATGCCATTAAAATACTTTATAATAATTACCATTCTGGAGTGATTATATGAAGGGTGGCTCTCAGATTACAATTCTTAATACACAAAATAAAAGATTTGATCTCTGGTTTTACATTTTCTTGCATTAAGTTTTTACACTGTTTCCACTTGAACATTTACTTTCTGTCCTTAGCAGTATTTTCTCTTGACTATAGAAAAATTACTTTGTCAGACAAGTATTATTTTTATCTCATCCTGTTGACAAAACTGTATGTTCAGATACCACTACATCAGACTATATTCTTATAAGTTGTATTTTTAAAACAGAGTACACAAGTGAAAACTTTCTTGAAGGGCTGTTAATGATTATAATGCTCCAAGTAATTGGGGATACAGTCACAATTCTTCTACACACTCCTTGGCCAAAAAGTTCAAAGTCTAGTTGGTTTAGTGGCTATTTCAGTAAAGGCACATTATTTCATTTCAATACACACATGTGTTATTACATAGTCTTGATTTCACAATTTTCAGTGTGATCAGTTTAAAGACTACATTTCCTACTGCACATTTCCTCTAAAATAAACACGCACAATGCACCTTCTGGTGTTTAAAGTTCAAGAAAGCTGGAAGCAGATGCTCCCAGCAAAAGACATCAGAACAAAGACACTGATCAGGGTTAATCTTATATCTTCCTTTTTTTAGAGCAACACAGGACAGAGCTGTATGCTTCGGACTTTTGCAGGCAGGATCCTGCAACTAGAGACAAAACAGTGTTGTACCAATAAAAAATAAAATAAAAAACCAAGACCCAGCTACCTGCACTCTTATGTCAATCTTAAGATCATTAACTAAAATTCTAAACTGAACTAAATTTTAGTTTATTTAGAACTAAAATTTTCAGCAGCTGACAAAATTTTACCACGACTACAGTATCAATGTAGGTGACACAGACAAGTAAAGAAATAATGAGCAGAACTGTTCACTTGTTCTTCAAATTTTGTCAGTATTAAAAAGTATAGATTCCTATTCCTGCCCGGGTTCTTACTGACACTACACAGAAACTCAATACTAATCTTTGCAAGCATAATACAAATTCTGAGGTTATACCTGTTTAAACCCATTGTATAGCACTGAAACACAAACAACATACTGGTTGGTTACTTTCCATCAGCTTGGGCTCCAGCAAAAACCATCTCATAATCCTCATTCCTACTTCTATATTCTAATCTTCTTCAGATGAAAACTTGAGGCCACTTAGTCCCAAGTTTTGTCTCTATCAGCTTTTAAGACACTTGAAGTACTTAAAAGCTGAGATGCTGCAAGATGTAACTGCTGCTGGTAATGAGTTAAATGATTCTAGACATTTTTGCAGAAGAGTATCTGTCTAGGCACTTAAAGGGAGCTGGTAAGATGAGCAGCATACAGTTTATAGATACAGCAACAGAAGTTACAGAAGGAGGCATAATAAACAGGAAAGATTTTTTTTTAAATAAAATCCAGCTCAGCTCCATAAAAGTGGCTGAGAATTGTGCTGTTAAATGGGACTTGAAGGTGGCCAATCTAAGCACTTCTGCAGGTGAGTCCTGGGAGGTCACAGGATGCATAGATGGTAACACGGAAGATGACATGGAAGCAACTGCTTAAGAAGTGACAGATGGATGTGTGGGAACATTAAAGAAGTGGAGCGAGTGGGGGAGAGACAGGAAACTCATCGAGGAACATAAGTAAGGAAGGGCAGAATTATATAGAACTTTGAAAGTACTGAAAAGAGCTCAAATCTGATGCAAATATGGGTGGTGAACAGTAGGGGGAATACAAAAATAAGAGTGACAATTAAATCAGCAAGCAGGAAGCATTATTTTAACAGCTACATGTTAGGAAGTGAAAAAAGTCTCTATTCCTTCTGTCATAATAGACATGTCTAGAACAGAGCTGAAGATAGTGCACTGGTTAAGAGAAGGCATGAAATAAGGCTTGCTCATAGGATTAAAAAAAAAAAACCTGCATGTCTTAAGATGCTAAGAAAGCAAGCACCAGATTTATACCTGACCTAGATGACTACAACCAATGAAATGAACATGCTAAAAAAATAAAAAGTCTAAAAATTGCACACCTGAATAACATAGAAACGGAAGACTATATTGTCTGTAGCAGAAAAAGAAAGCTAAGAATTAGAGACAGAAAGAGGACAAGAGATGAAACTTCAGCCCCACTGAAATAAATATGGAAATGTACATCAGCTTCACTGCTGTCTGGATTTTAAAAAATCAGATAATTCTGGCCATTTTTCAGCTGATGACATGGTATCTGACAAACACCGTGTGAATAACTGCCTAATACTGGAAAATGAACCTGGAGATATCACGGAAAAGCAGCAGAAAATATAGTTTCTTAACATATTCATATTAGTAAGATCTCATTAAATAACTGGGGAAGAGTTAAGAGATTATAAAAGGAGCTAGTTTTTTTTTTTTTTGCCTTGTATCATCTGAATACCAAACCTCAGATATTTTTCACTATTTACATTCTAATTTTAAAAAGGACTACTCAGTTTAATTAACTAATTTTACCACTGTTTCAAAACAAGCATTCGTTTGTACTGTATTTGTACCAGTGCAATAAAAGCCTGAACACTGGAAAATTTTGCAAAATGTTTGCTCCATATTCTTTTCCAAAGAACTGTAGAGCCTGGCTATAGTTTTATACTCCACTACACCTGCTGCAATCTTTAGAAAATAATTTCAAAGTTAAATAAAGACAGATTTTCCACAATGGTCCAAATGACTACAGTCTATTTTCCATTGTCACAAGGTGAGGCGATACTTGAAAGTCTGCACCTTCATGGACGTCAGCAAGATTTATTGGAGATTTATTTCATTATTCCTCTCAAATATGACATGGACAAACCCAAGCTGACTGAAAATTAATTATATTTGAGAAATAACTAAGGCCTACAAAAAGCAAGATTAACAATTTGTCCTACAATTTAAAAAAAAGAACCAAACTAGTAAAAGCAGTTTTGTTTAGACAGCAGTTCCTGTGTTTGCAACACACATATCAGAATCAATAAAGCTGATTAGAAACTATTTTTTTTTTACACAATAGGATGCAACAGAAAAGTTGGCAAAAAACTTAGCAAATAATGTTATTACATTAATTACCTCGTTTAACTACTCTTAGAGATGTTGCTAATGGTGTGTTTCTAGGATTTTGATTTTACTTTCACTTTTACATATGGACTAAATACCTAAGCTTGGTAACACACACTTGGTTTTCATTCCCAATATTCTACGACAATTTTTCACCAATTCAGTGAGTATTCACCCCAAAGAGCACTTCAAGAACTGGCTCTGTTTTCTAGCTAACACCTTTCCAAAAGTGTCTGAGTCTCATTTTTGGATAGGGGAAAATAGACAGGAGGACCAGCAAAAGTGCTTAAGAGCACATCCACTTCCACTATAGACCTGCATTTTCACATTAATGAAAGACATACACTACAATTCATGCCTTACATGATCATTAACAATAATAATCTTCAAATACTCAAAGTTCTGTCATTGGTGTACTGATTAAAAGCATTATGAACACTGCCACCTTTATTCTATTTGGCATCTTTAAGAGTTAACCACCAATACTGTTCAGAATGACTGCAGGGAATGCTGCCCTGAAGGCTGCTTTGCACAGGCTGTCCATGGTTGGAGCATGTTTCTGGGTTCTCCTCTGGACTGCATCCACTTCAAGAGCTATAGTTTCATTTTCTCTGACAACAGAGGTACATTTTTTATTTAAAAGATGAAAGGCAGCTTAGAGTTCAATTATTTTATTTCTTACTGATATTCAAAAAATACAAGTTTTCCTTGGGATGCTTGATTCTCTACCAATTCAAGTGAACAGAAAATGTATTTGCTGACGAGAATAAAATCTGGGGAGGTGCTGGAATATGCTACACATTGTACCAAATAAGCAATGTACCAACTTAGCAATACACAAAGATAAACTCTTTGATACGTTAATTGTATAATATAAATATTCTGGTCCACTTGGCAGATCAGACTTTTTGTAAGTTATAAAAGTTAAATAAAAATTTTGCAAACTTTTGGTTAAATACTGCTGAATCCATCCACACAGAATTTATTCAATAAAATTTATGAATTTCTGGTTCATTTCAAGACAAATTCAAACAAATTTTTAAAGTTGCTGTTCAATAACTTTGATCTATGTTTTTAATCTTGTTACTTTACTCAACCTGCTTTTAAAAGCAGGAAAATATTTGTTGAGACATTTTCTTTGATCCAGAATTTCTCCTCATAAATTGAAATGAAGACTACCATTTTTAACAACAAAATAGCCTGTCCTTCTGTAAAATTAGCTAAGTAGTATAGAAAGGTATCCTTAGAATTGATCAGAAGTGAATATTCAATAGTAACCAATGACATGAGGGCAAGAGAGAAAGCATGAAACAACAGTGCTTATGGCATCTAACTCCTCTGTGAATATTGTGACATATGTATAGTGTATTTAGAACTCCCATCATATGCATCAACAGGTAAACAGGTCAGGCTTTCAATTAAAAAAAAGTGAGTATCATTTTCTGTGCCATTTTTATTCTGATATTCATGAGTGATCTCAAGTACACAGAAATTTCCTGAGCAAGCTGTGTAAATTGATGTGCAAGTTAGCCTTTCCAAGCATTGCACCTATTAACCTACTACTTTTCTAAATTTAATTCACTAAAGAAAAAAAAATCAGTCAATAGAACAGAGGATAATTCTGTTCCAGTACCACACCTGTTCACAGTCTGATGTCATTGTAAACACCAACTTACTACATTGATTTTGAGACATGATACAGGACTGAACTGGCACTCAGCATTGAACCTGTTCCTTCCCTCCACTGACAGGGCAACAACCTGCAATAGAAAGACCTTGGCTACTTTAAGGCAGAGCCCTACCTGCAGAGCTGCCACCCACTCATTCTTTTTCTGTCCTTCCAACACAAACAAATAACTAAAATCCATTGCCTTCTAAGAGATTCTATTCTCCCAGAGCAAAGGAAAGCCATCATTTAAGAGAAACAGACAAACCAAAACCAAAGAACCAGTGGAGGACATGAAAATCTGATTTTTTTTTCCTGAAGAAGCTAAAAACTTTCTAAATAAGATTAAGTAAATATGTCAGAGAGATCACCAGCAGTAGATCAGACTATATTTTCTTCCCTTCCACACTTCATTTTATAGCAAAACGAAGCATGAAAGTATGTTCCAGATTCACATGTGAAATTACTGAACATTAAGACCTTGTCCTAAATAGGTGTTTATATTTGTAGGCTCGTCTACACAGATGGTTCTCCACCTACACACATCTAGACGGTGTCCAGACACCATGGCATTATACCAAACCAATGAGATTATAACAGAATTTGCCCTTCCTTGTATATGAGCAACCTAAGTAGCTTATAATAGTATTTTGTCCCTATTGCATATGAGACAATTTAATACTTCAAAGGACCACACAAACATTAACAAATTGATCTGGAAAGTCTTTTTTATGTTAGTCTACAGAAGTAAATTCTACAAAGTAGAAATTTTACATTCTACAACTCTACATGTGAAACAATCTTTGCACTTTCATTTTATGCACTAGGGAATAAAATCGTCATTTTATGTGACTTCCAGCATAATTACTTCTAAATGAATTAGTTAAAGAGAGTAAGAAAACAGCAGAATAAGGCAAACTAAGCTTATACCACAATACATTGCTTTTTCCCATTTGCATCCTTTTCCATATGGCTGTGAATGAGCTCTCTCCTCTCCATGTGTGGATCTGTAAGGTATCTAAGTTTCAGGAGAATACATCTGCAAACACTGCCACACATTTCCCCAGGTTTGACATAGAATTAAATACACACAATAAAAATGCCAAAAGATTAATTTTGAAAGAAAACTACCCACTTTCAAAAATCAGCAGTTTTTTGTTCCAGGTGGAATATGAATATTTATATCTAAAAGGGATGATGCCAGAAGCAAACATTCCAAACAGGATTACTGATGTGAGCATTTCACTTCAGCATCCTGAAGGACATTCCTCTAATAATTTTCCTAGCCCTCAGAACTATAAATTGCAGATTAGGTGGCTACGTGTGAGGAAAACAATGAAAATTTAATCTTTCTTAGAACCATAAAATGTGCATTTAATGATTTATATCAGGACATTTAATAATTGAATTTGCAGTAAATCAAGGGAACTGGGCAAGTTTGGGTTTGTTGCTAACAGCTTTAAACATGTTTCCATCTTTGCCATACATTAACAAAGCTTTCTTGCTGGGCACTGAGGCTCAGGCCAGCATAAACTTACCACTATGGCACTGACCGAAACCCATTTCAAACCTGAGATTAATTGCTCAAGGACAGATTGATTGTGACAACTTTTAATGCATTATACTTGAAGACAAGAAGCTGATAAACATTGCATCCTACCCAAATCTCCACAAAAAAAAAGTTTACCTCAAGACATTTTTTCTGTCTAGATTATGCCTTATTAAATTCAGCAGAAAGTAAAACTAGTTTGCTAGTCTTTGATCAGCCTTCTTTGAACTATCATCCCATTTCAAGGAGCTTCAACCAAGTTGCAATTCCCCCAGTTTAATACTAATGCACCTTTGTTTGCAAAGTGCGTGCTGTTCAAATGTTGCATTTTATAATGTTTAAATTTACAATTAGCTTAGAAGTGTTTTTAACTGCTTTTGCTGGGAGAGGAGCAGGGGTCCTGCAGAAGCTCTCTCTTTCTTCCCTTCCATAATTCACTTTTCAAGTACTTCACTTGCACAAACATTACTGTCTAGTGAAAAAGCTCCTATTGCCTTGCATGCATTTTCCCTTGGAAGACCAGAATATATCTGAAAGTTTTTCAACATATGATTTTCCACATATAAAGGATTTTTAAAAAATACAATCTTTAAACAGACATGATTTTAGGAATTGGAAGATATAGCATTTATATATTGCTATATGTGTACTATATCAACAGCAATGTGCTTCCAAGTCCATGCCCATGTGTGTAGTACCAGATCACTTATATTCAATAGTAATGTAGCTCTTTGCATACTCTAGGTGGTTTGTAAACAGAAATTAATGTATCTTCAGCTATTTAGTAATTTGATGAAATACTGAGCCATGTTTAATTGATCAAGGATCTGGCACAGAGAAGCAAAAGGCTTTTGTAAGTACATCCAGTGAATGGCAGGAAAGTAGGAATTAGAATTCAGAGCAGTTCCTAACTTCCAGACTATGATTTTTTTTTACCTACTCACTGAACAGAACGTGCTGCAAATGTGTTCTGTGAAGAGAGAATATGGTGAAATAGTAAGGGGAAAATACAGATGGTAGGCAACTTTTTCTCCTCCTCTTTTTTGTTTTAAACTTCATAATGAGAATGACCAAAACTGTAGTTCCCCCTTCCCCCTTATGAGTACCCTCTCAGTTCCTTCCTCCTTCCAAACAACTGAAAATCATCCTCTGAGCAGCTGGGATGCTTTAGGGTGAACAACACAGATCAGCATATCGTAAGTGTAATTAAATTTTAAACCAGCCTTTTAGGGGGCACTAGTTAAACAGAAAGCCCTTTGTATCTTTATCACTTCAACAGCACTAGAAATCAAACTTTCAAATTTGATTATCCCTGGTCTGAAGGTTTTCCACATTACAGAGCATCCATGTGCCCTTTCTGCAGAGCCACAGTGTGCCAACATGCCCTTTTTCACAGTATGAGGAGGCACCTCCTGCCTCTTTTTACTAAAACTCTTTTGACTCCTTCTCAGTCAACTGTGCAAAATGTGGAAGCATTCACAGATGGGATGAAGACGCATGTAAGTTACAGGAAAACACTGCAGATCTTATGTTATTTATTGTGCATCCTTAAATACAGACTGACATCTGCCAGCTCACGGCTAAGCAAAATTCACATTTGAATCCACATTTCCAGTGAGCAACCTAGTCAAGAATTAAATTATGTCACATAACATGTATATGTATGGAAGGTAATAGGACTCAGAATAAATGTTTACATGCAAGGGCCAACCCTGTTAGAGCAGGACAGTCCCCATAGCCAATGTCACACTTGGGAACCAAAACAATCAACAGCCACAGCTGGCCCAGCATGAATGTGCAGGTTTATCACTATCAACACGGCAGAGACCAAAAGGAAAGGTTTGGTGGAAATCTGAAACAAGGCTAAAACTCACCCTTTAAGCTGGACAGAAGAAGGGCTTTAATTTCCACACCACCACATCCCTGAAGGTGAGCTAAGCACTTTGCATATTAATGCTGCAGTTTGCTAGTATGACTGGCATGCAGATACAAGCTGATGTGAGCAGGGATACTCTTGCTATATCCCAGTTACTGTCTCCTCACAGGTAACAAAGGACCTACCATTTGCTGATAGGATTTCAGGCCCTAGCACAGCTTGCTTTTGTGTTTTATACAGCAAGTGGTGTGTCCTTCCCAGTTTTAAAACTTGCCTACCCTTCCAGATACACCAAGGAGAGAAACCACAAAAAGCCATTAAACTCTATCACAATGCAATGACTACAATGTTATTCAAAAGTGGTTGATTAAAAAGATGAGTCAAAAAAAAAAATACTGTCCAATATTTACTGGAGACTGCTGCAGCAGCTAAGGTGAGTTTCAAAGCATGACAAATTCAGTGAAAGTTGGGTGTGTGCATTTGTATAGAAGTTTGTATAGAAATAGGATTGTGAAAACTTCTTAGAACTAACTGGGTTAATTCTGCAATAAAAGTACACACCAAAAGAATTGTTTTATTTCTCTCCTTAAATTTCATTAAACACAAGCAGCACTGCTACAGTTTTTACTGCTTTCCCAAAGTTTGCAACTTGTCTTCTTCTAGGATGGCATGGATCTATTATTTTAAGAGCACAATACAGTCCTTAAACAGTTACTTGTATGAGATTATTAGTTACTAGAGAGTTTTCAAATGCCTGAAATACTGAAGAACATTTCTAGGTTATTGAAGTTTTCATCTATTATTGCTTGTTCCTAAAGTAACAGCTTAAAAACTGACTAGTTATTACATACAATGGTAAGCTGTGCCTTTCTATAGTTACCTGTTTTACCCGAAATCCCCAATTTCTGCAAGCTTTACTAGCATTCAGCATGACAGATTATGAAGCCACATGCTACCCCATCATCTTTCACTGTGTTTCTTGGAGGCTCTTTCTCTGTATAGCCTGCACAAGACTGTGTGTTCTGCAGTCAATTCACACACCTCACTGAACAGCAAGAGCACATATCTAGGCCCACAGCAGGGGGGTTAATTAACTGTGTAAGGGACAGAGCTGGCTCTAGAGTTATCTTTTACATGTATACAGAGAATAAACTGAGCTGACACTTAGGGTTAAATGCAGTAAGCTTTGCACTCCTCACGTTCTCATAAAACAACACTAATTTTAAAAAATGAATACAAGTTTAGCAGCAGCTCTAGATTATACTTGAGTAAGAAAGATCCCATCTGAAACACTGACAATGGAACACTCAGTTTAAGACTCGTTTCAGACTGGAATAAGACCTTGCAGATGGACAAATGAAAACATTTATCTCCTTGTCATAGCACCTGTTCAGATCTACTGCATTTAATAAAGGTTGGATGCACAAGAGACAGGCACTGGTTGCTTACTCTCACATTAGCAGACAACACAGTAACAAAAAACATTAGCATATAGCACCCCTCCTTTTAGTGTTAAAGCCAGCAGAGCTGTAGCAATGTTAATGCCCTGGAAAAGTTTTAGAAAAAAACCACTAGTGTTTTCAAAACATGTTCTTAAAACACTACAATGGAGGGGGCTTTACATCCCAGGAAAATGAATTGTCAAATATACAAGTGAACATATTAAGACTGATGGCACATGCACTGAGATCAGACAGGGATACTAAGTAATACAAATGGGAAAACAACTTATACTTCCATTCAAATAATGCAAGCCCAGTCAATCAATCCTTTTGGGAGAGTGGCATCACTCTGTATTCATGAAGCACGTATGTGCTTTGAGCAGGAGGTTGTACTAGATGACCTCTGTAGCTCCCTTTGTACCTACAGATTTCAACTTACCCCATCAAAACACCAATTTTTGTATCAGCCCAGAATGAACATTACAAAAATAAAACTTGCATTATATGCTCTTGAGTATACCCCAAGCTTGAACTTCTCCATCTTTTTCCTGTCTTATAACAATCTTATTTCTTACCACTGAGGCATAACTCACTTCCAAGAAGCATCCTACAGGAGTTTGTGTCTCCAGAGTCAAACTATGTGCTCTATTAACAGTGCACTTTGAGGAGGCTGAAATAGAACAAATATAAGCCTGGGTCAAAGTATGCAACAAAGCCTACCCCCACACAGTGAGCATCTCTGAGATGATCTAATTTGTGATATCTAGACCGTTTGACAGTGGGAAGAGAATTTTCTTCAAGTTTCTTTTTTCATTGTAATGGTTGTGGTAGCTTGGTAGGGTAGGAAGGAGTTCTTGGACTGTTTTTAAGCACTATTATGTTAGTCTTTGTCATTTACAATTCTTTCCTTGCAGACCTGGCTGTTGGTTTGTCCAGGAACATACTGACTGCATCAGCACACATCAAGTTAGAAGTTTCACAGATATCTTTCCTCCTTACCCCATACCCTGCAACCATTTAAAGCAATTATTATGTGGAATTTGCAGGGGGCAGAGGAGCAGAAAACTCAGAAGCTGCCCTGCTTGGAAAAAGCAGAAGACCTAAGCGCCTGCCGCAAAAGGTAACTTTTAATTAAATCAGAATGCCCATATTCTCATGCTTTAGCATTCTTTGAGTTTCTTGAGCTTTTTTTTAATGATCAAGGGATAAAAATCCTAAGAATAACTGCAACATATTAATCTAAAATGATGCTCTACAACATTGGACTGAACTTACCATCTAGAATTCTAGATTCTGAAAGTGATTTTGGTACATCATAATTCTAGCTTTCTGTTAGACTCAGCTACACTTGGAAACATAAGTGCAGAAAAGCTGTCTTCCTGAGTAGCTTGATCACTACCTAAAGTCTAAAAAAAAAAAACCAAAGCCATCTCCCCTGTGGTGGTTTGACATTGGCTGGACATCAGGT
>VWZP01002781.1:14406-158496 GCA_013396995.1 Dicaeum eximium
ACATTGGCACCCACAGCCCGGCGCCAGTCGCCGTCCCTGCGCGGGGCCCCGCGGAGCCCGCCGGGGTTCACTGCCCCTCTGCAGCTCGCTGCTTTCCCCGGGCCGCCGGGTGCCGAGCGGGGATTTCCCCCCCTGGCCCGGCCCGGCCCGGCCCGTGCGGCGGCAGCGCGGCAGGTGCGGGCCCCGCGCTGCGCGGATCGGCCCCGGCGGCGGCACCGGGCACCTGAGACCGCAGCGCAGCGGCGTCTGCCGGGCCCGCCGCTCCGCACGGAACCGCGCTGTGCTCCGCCGGTCGGCGTGGGAGACGAGAGAGAAGAGGAGAGAAGGGAAGAGAAGGGAAGAGAAGGGAAGAGAAGAGAAAAGAGAAGAGAAGAGAAGAGAAGAGAAGAGAAGAGAAGAGAAGAGAAGAGAAGAGAAGAGAAGAAGATAAGAGAAGAGAAGAGAAGAGAAGAGAAGAGAAGAGAAAAGAGAAGAGAAGAGAAGAGAAGAGAAGAGAAGAGAAGAGAAGAGAAGAGAAGAGAAGAGAAGAGGAGAGAAGAAAAGAGAGAAGAAAAGAGAAGAAAAGAGAAGAGACAATGAGAAAGAGCAAAAGATAAAAAAGAAAAGAAAAGAAAAGAAAAGAAAAGAAAAGAAAAGAAAAGAAAAGAAAAGAAAAGAAAAGAAAAGAAAAGAAAAGAAAAGAAAAGAAAAGAAAAGAAAAGAAAAGAAAAGAAAAGAAAAGAAATAAAAATGAAATAATTGTTTTATAACCAGCTCAATCCTCATGAACAACAGTGGTTTTCACGCTAATAGACAGTGATGTGTCAGTGAAGACTGGGACTTGTGGGACTCCATGGGCTGCCTGACTGATGGGCATGGCGGGGAGTCAGTGCGGCTCCACAGAGTCCAGGGGAATGGGACTGGGCTCCCGTAGCCTTCACTCTCCCCACACCTCCCACTGGCTCCTTCTTGCCAGCCTTGGCTCCATTTATTTGCCATGGGGATTTCAGGCTGCTTTTACAGGGTCACTTGCCTGCAGATCCCAATGTAGAGATCACGCACAGGGAAATTCTCAGAAATAAAACTGTCAGCCACTCTCTCCCAGCACACAGCCGGTGGAGTTTCTCCCTTTCCCCTCTTTTTTCTTTTACTTCCCCCCGCCCCACCCCCAGGCCCCCACCCTGACAACTGCTCGTGCTTCTCCAGTGAGATATCCATGNNNGAGATATCCATGCTCTCCTGCAGTGCAGCTGCCCTGTGTGGTCCATGGTTTGGGGCTATAATGTTTTTGGGACCCTCGCCCAGCCCCAGAATGCAGAGTTCCCTCGAGAGCTCCCGGGTGGCCTGGGCAAGGGGACCTGACAGTTGGGGTCATTGCCTGGAGCTCTGCTAGGAGCAACCCTTGCTTATCTGGTTTTGAGTGCACCAGGAGCTACCTCTAAAACCAGTCACTCTCTGTCACCCCTGTCCTCATTATTGTCCATTAATGCTGTCAAAAAGCTCTGTACAGGGATGCTCCTCTGCTGCCTGGGGCTGACACACACATCTGCTGCTAATAGGTGGGAGAGAGTTAGTGCCCATCCCCTCCTGCCTGGGGAAGCTCTTGCCCAACTGCCTGCGCTCCCTGGGTGCAGGGAAATGGGGCTGCAGATACAGGGCAATGAGGTGCTATTCGTTTGAAAGGATTCCCCCCATGCCCCGGAGTACCAAAGGTGCTCCTTTGAGGTGCCAAAAATGGCTTAGTTAAAATGTATTCGTTATTGCAGCACAAATTTGGGAAAGAGGGAGTAAGAAGTCCCATAGAGAAGAGGACACTGCTGCTATCTGCATCCAAAGGGAAAGCAGCTGCCTCACTGCTTCTTGCTAGATCCTTTCTGTGGAGCCAGAGTCAATTCTGGCTAGATCCTTTCTGTGGAGCCAGAGTCAATTCTGGCTAGATCCTTTCTGTGGAGCCAGAGTCGATTCCAAGCCATCCACTTGCAGCCCTGTCGCTAGAGGGAAGGTCAGGCATTTATCCACAACTCGGTTGTGGTTGTTGCGCTGAAGGTTTATGTTCACTCAGTGCCACTGCAGCATCCTGTGCAGACATTTATTTTGGCTAAAGGCAGCCTGGTTCTCATCTGGATGCAGTTGCTGAGGCCTGACCCACACAGGCAGTGTGTGCCAGCAGAGCTGCTGTGGCTGTACAGGTTGTCTGTGTGTGGGTTCATTGCCACACAGGGGGGCCCAGATGGTTCTATCCCACAAGAGGCTGCAGTTAGATGAGCATTGTCCTTGCATGGAGGGGGGGTCATTGCAGAGCTCAGTCACTGTCAGGTCATGTGGTGTCCCCCAAAGCTCTCTGTTGGCAGCTGCTGTAGACTGTTCTGTAAGGATTTTTTTCCTTGCAAGAACTTTTCTCCTTTTCTGTTAGGCCAGCAAAATAGCCCTGACATTCCTTGTTGTTCTACCTTGTCTCCTGGCACAGCAAAGAACAGACTGACATCACTTGTTCTGGAGCTCAGATGTTTTCATGGGGCTTGGTGTGGCAGATGATGATATATATTAATCACTAACATAACACAGTATGTAGCATAAACAAATGAACACAAACAGCAAACCGCAGGGCTCAGCATGCTAATGGGAGATCCCAGGAGATCCCACTGGGATAAATCCTCTCCCTGCATTGCTGGGTGTTACGTCAGACCTGTTGCAAACTTAACCCAAAGGCCATAAGGAACGGATGCTTTAGCCAGTGTCAGCTGCTTCTTCAAATCCAATCCAGCATAAAAACTGGCTACCTCATGGAGATTTTTCTTCTTGCGTCAGTGCTGGAGCTGAACCCTCTGGATCGCGTCCAGCTGAGAGGCAGCAGGCTGTGCACTGCCACTGAGGGCAGATCACACATGTTAAAGTCATATGGGAGAGTGCAGTCTCTGAGAGCAGAGACCAGACCTGAAGATGAGCTCAGGACCCTTCCTGGATTCCATATTTGTCTGAAAAAATAGAGGTGCTTCTACCAGCCTGGTCTTTTCTCCTTCACCTCCTTGTCACTTTACCACTTGTGGATGTGCCTGTTCCTAAGGTATTTTGTGATCTGTCCAAGGTTCTCAGCTCCACTTGCTATTTCCTCATGCCCTGTGGGAGACCTTGTCCCTTTTGAGAGTGCTGTGGTAGGGCATGTGAGGCAGGAGTGGTGGTCCCTTCTGCCTGCCTGCAAAGCCACACCAATACTACTGACAGCATGTTCCTCTCTGCAGGCAGGATTTTGAGGATTTCAGACCATTGCTCTGACTCCTGCTTCCACCACCCCACCACCCAGGCAGATGCCCTGCTGAGGGTGCTGGGGACAGGCAGGTTGTCTCTGCTGGAGCCCAAAGCTGCGGTAACAGGCAGGCACTGCAGTCAGAGCCTGCCTGGCACAGAGATCAGCTGGACAGGTGACCAGCCCTGCCTGAAATGTGATGTACCCTGCACCCTCTGTGCTCCTGCCTGCAGAGTTCTGGACTGCACCCCTTAACAGGCATCCCAGGAAAAGGAAGGGACTTCAGCAGCCCTTAAGGAAAACCCTTACAATGCACTTTGTAATCCCTGCACAAGCCCTGTGAAGGGCAATGGTGTGTTACTAAATAAGCACAGTGAAGCAGAGCAGAGCCTCAGAGCTCCCAATCCTGCTGCTCTGATGTCTCAAACAAGTTTAACATGGGGTACCCAGGACTGCTTGGCACATCTAAATCCCTTTGCTGTTTAAATCTTAGTGTCCTTCTCTGCAAACAACAGTGATGATGTTTAGTCACCTTCAGAGAGCTGTTTGGCATTGAAAGGGATCCAGGATAATCTTGGCTTAGGTTTTGTATAATTTATTCATTGTATTTTTAGGTTTTGTTGTACAAAGCAACACAGCACCATTTCTAGCTCTTCTCTGATGACATCTTAATAATCTCTTCTTCTTCTTACTCATTAATTCCATTCCCCCTTTCTAGTCAAAATTCCAGCCTGGAACCATTCAGGAATCCACAGTGATAAGGAGTTTTTACATTTCTTGTGATTTTCTCATATAAAATTTTTAATGTAGAAGGCTATTCAAATCTAACCTGTTCTTGTACAAGTGGCTGCTGCTACATCCTTCTTGTCCTGCTGGGCTCAGAGACTGGGTTCGGAAAAGACATTTGAAGGTGCAGAGTCAGGCTCCCCAGAGGTGAGAAGCACCAGAGCTGTTTCCTTCCTCATGGCTTTTGCTGGGGAAAACCTGGCCCTGGTGAAGCCAGCAGTGGGATCCCCATGACCTGAGAAAGGCACATGTGTAAGGGGACCCATAACACACCTGGGGTCTGAGCGGTGCTGGCAACTGTCCCTGTGGGGCCACTGGCCCTGGAGGCCAGGGCTCTCCACCTCCCCCATGCACGACTCGCTGCGGTCCACAGGCACTTCCCGTGGGCCATGGCCTGGGAAACACCAGCATCCCTGCAAATAGCACCAAGTGACTGGCACTGAGGGCTGGCTCAGTTTCAGGAACTGCCAATGCTCACGCCTTCCTCTGCGGAATTAGCACAAGGACAGATTAAAGAAAGCCAATTTCCTTTCTCATCAAATCAATTCCTTCTGGGGCAAACAAAGCCACGAGCACAGTGCTCTTGTCCTCCCGTGATCTTGTGGTTTGCTCTGGTTGGAAGAGGCAGCTTTGGAAAACCCAAGCCCATTTCCTGCTCTGCGTGCTGCGGTGCATATCCTCGCCTCAGCCCTGGAAATGCTTTGATGGATATTATTAGGCCCGGAAAGCATTTGGAGCTCCTTTCTTCCGTACGAGCTGAACAAACTGCTACGGGATGAAAGAGGGGCAAATTGGAACGGTCTGTGGATGCTGCAGGCAGGCTGCCTCGCTAAGGGAGCCCATGTTGTGCTGCTGTCTGTGACAGGGACACAGCAGCCTTGGGGCCAGGGTTGCTGCCAGCCCCTGGGGAGGGGGGACATCTTTTCATACTCTCCTGCCAAAAGGCAGAGCTGTAGTGGGGCACCACCAAACTGATGGCAGTAAAGCCTGACCCCTCCCTCCTAACTGCATCCACCCCAAGACCTTGGCTTCTTCTTAAATCCATATGCCAGGTCCAACAAATCCCACTGCCTACCCCAACACGCCCTCATCAAATCCTACAAGCGAGGGGAAGCAGCTTTTTTCCCCTCTCACAGTGACCATTGCCCACCCCAGGACAGACTTGCTCATTCTTGCTCAGCCTTCCAGACATTGGGAGCAGGATTCTCTCACTGCTCTGACAGGGAAAGTGCATGAGAAGCAAAACCAAGCCAAACCTTTGCTTTCTGAGGGACTGGAGCTTTGAGCGGTGTTTTGCCACTAACACAGTCAAGAAATGACAGTGTGGAAATCTTGGGGAGTGAACAGCACTTGTGGTTATTGGTGAAATCCCATATTAGTAGAAAGGTCTGGTAAATGGAAGCAGGAGTCGCTCTGACTACAGCATCTGTTGGATGTGGAGAGTGGTTATGACTCTCTCCAAATACAATGCACATGTACTGGGGAAAATGACTGCTACAATAACAGGAATAAATCTTAATAGAGACTTGGGTGATAACAGACACCATAGGGGAGTTATCAAAATGAAAAACATATGGCAGCGTCTCTGCCAGACCTGCATGGAAACCCCTTGGAAGGACTAGCAGAGCTTGTACCTGAAAATGAAAAAAGAGCAGAAGACACAGTGACAGGGGAACAGGGCTGAGGAACCACATAAATTCTGTCATCATTCCTCAGAAGAGCAATGGGGGTTTGGTGTCAGTGTCCTGCAGCCCGTCTCCTTGCTGGACAAGTCCAGATTTAAGAGCAGCCTGATCTGACATATTCTTTCCTGCTTCTGTCAGGTTTGGCAAGGCAAAAGACTTTGGCAAGTCCAGTCTGCAGGCTGGACAGGGGCCATTTTTGATTGTCCAAGGCCTTGACCTGCATTGCTTATTAGCATTAGATCCCATTTTCTCTGCCTTTTGGCAGTAAGTAAGGACAAGGATGGCAGAGAAGGAATAGTGGAGGAGCAAACTCAGGGCCCTGAAAAGTTCAGGCGCAGCCCTGGCTGGGGGGGCAGGATGGATTTGTTTTCCTGCAGTTATAGGAGCTCAAACTGAGCCCAGACTTCATGGTATGGCAAAGAACAAGCAAACGGGAAGCTCGGCTGGAACTGACAGCTTCTTGGCAGGAAGCAGCAAGAGACAGGACAGAGCAATGTTAAATGAAATTGCACCTTCTCCCCAGCACTTCAATGTTTTCAGCAGAGGTGAAACCACAGATTAGCCAGAGTATAGAAACCCAGCTTCATTTTGCTCTCCTCAGGAGCAGCCTGGCAGGTGATGGATAAACATAAGCACAGCAGATAGAGAACAGGCTGATGTGAGATGTGGGTACTGTTTGTCTCTTAGGTCTGCAAGAAGGGAGCAGGAGGCATTCCCAAGATCCCTAGAGCAAGGGGAGGTGTCCAGCTTCTGCTGATCCCATGCTTTGGGGTCAGGAGCAGGATATGAGGATTTGTTCCTGGGTACCAGTCACTGCTCCTTGATTCTGTTAAAAGGTTGGTCCCACACCAAACCCTGACTGCACTGACTCCTGTGGCTGCCCAGTACTAAGGCAGAGCCCAGGGGCAGAGGGAGAGCCTTGAGCAGCGACCATCACATCCTCTCTCAGAGGTGACTGTGTAGGCTACCATCATCCCATACAGTGCCTTGACATGGGACAACTGGGGATTAAATAGTGGAAAATTCAAAAGACAGCTGAGGATGGGGCTTATATTAGTCAAGACGCTTGGGCACACCCAGGGTTACCAGTAAATAAAGATATTGTTATGTTAATGAAAACAAGACGAGGGTAGGAGGACCACAGAGCAGACCCTAAGTGCTAAATGCCTCTAAGCTGTCAGGGACTTTGCCCCTGGCTGTCATTATTTTAACTGCATCCTAAATCTGCAGCCACTGGTCAGAGCAGGTGTCTGAGGACAGGGGATGGATCTACTTTGGTGCCTGCCACAGCCAAGACAGAGCTGAAGAGAGAGTTGGATGTGATATTTGTTACACCAGGCATCCACACTTACATAATCTGGGGTTGGTAACCCTGAATGACTTGTTTGCTTACAATCAAAAATCTTCCCTGTCCAGGGGATCAGCAAAGAGGAGCCTGAAGCTCTGAGCTGGTCTATTCCAGCGTCAGAGGGGCAGATCCCATCTATTTCCCCAGGCTGGGACTCACCCATGCCCATGGCTGATATAGTCACTGGGGCAAGAGCCAGGGACAGGCAGAGACTGTCTGACCCCAGACAGGCTGCAGATGCCTTGTTTGTACATCAGGCAAGAGTTTGGAGATCAAACAGCGTCTTTATGCTAATCCTGAGCAGAAGGGTTGTTTTATTTCGTGCTTAGTCACAATAAACAAAACAATAAAGTAGTAATAAATGGTCACCAAAAATGATTTCAGAGTCCATAAAACAAAACCAGAGTTTAACAAGGACAAATGAATTGTTAACACTCCTCCTCTTCCCTGTCCCATAAAACATGTTGGGTTTTACAGGCAATGGGTGACTGCCAAGCTGCCCTGGCCTTGTGAGACCTGCAGTGTGATCACTGCTGCCTTTTGCTGTGACAGCCCCGAAATCCCATCATCACTACAGCCCCAATTCCCACTTCTGCTGCTGGCTGGAGACCCCTGCACAGTGCTGTGGGCTGTGGGATACTGCCCAGACCCCGTGTTTCCCCTCCATCGAGGCAGGAGTGCTGTGATGCCATCAGGAGTCAGACACTAAAACCACGGGATGCTGTGGTTGAGCAAACAAGGCTTTCTAAAGGTTTAGAGGACCACCTTCATGTGCAGAATGACCCCCCATGTTTAAACCAAACAATCTTGACCTCTCAACGAGTCTTAGCCACATAAAAGCTCACCTCTTGGACTCTCCATTAGGTTTTATGATGTGCTTCCATATTTAAATGGACATGACTCACACCAGGGTTTCTGCCGTGCATGTGAAGGAAAGAAAAGATGAATGCCAGATGTTACGTATGAGTTACTTCAGGGAAAAAAAAAAGACAGAGAAAAGGAAATGTTGGGCTGGGCTTTCCCAGCTTCTCCTGCTCAGGTGAGCATCAGACTAGTATTTGACTTTTCTTTAAAAATGCAGCCTCCTCAGCCTGGCCACACTCCTGGCTGCTCTGCAAGCACACAGTCCCCCCAGTTCACCCTCCTCACAGCAGGGGCTTCAATTTTCTGTCAAAAGTCTTCTGGCCAAACCTGGCAGCTGTCAGCACCTCCCTGTTTATTTGTGGAGCAGGAGGGGGCAGGAGGAGGAGTGCAGAAGGGGTGGAGGGCAGCCCCTCTTTGGGGTGACACATTCCTTCACCCAGAAAACGCTGGATAAGGCAGGCAGAACAGCTGGGTGAGGCACAGGAGCAGCACAGGTGGGGTGGTGTGGGTGGTGAGGGGAGACTTCTACCCACTGCAACTGGAAAAGCACCTGACAAGCTGCCTGCCACCCCCATGGGCTTATGGCTGCTTTCTTCTGGACTCCATTGGTAGGTAGGAAGGGCTGAGCAGCAGATTCCCTTTACAGCTTTGCTCCTGCCTCTCTGAAAGGACCTTCTGTCCCCACACAGACCCCCTGCATATCATTGCCTTGTCCACTCTGTTCTCAGTGGGCTCATCTGGCACATTCTCACATTCCCACCTCTGAGGGACAATGGCAGAGCCTCCACCCAGGCAAGCATGGAGCTGGCAGGCTTGTGCCACAGCTCAGCCCTCTCCTGCACTCGGTGCTGTACACACACAGAGCACTAAGCACAGCCATGGCCACACTGAAGTCATGGCCAACAGGTCCTGCTCAGACTCTCAGCACCACCCATGGTGAAAGGAGGATAACTCCACCCATCGCATCTGTTCCAGAATAGGGAGATAGAACCTTTAAAACATAACTAGCTCTTCTCAGGAGGCTCCTCCTGGGGAACTTGATGCTCCATGTGGCCTCTTCTCCCCACAGCAGGCTGGGGGACTGACACTTTGACATGAAAGGGGTCCTGCTGCTCCCAACCAGGGAGGGTTGTCCCAATGCAGACAGATGAGGCTGAAACTCCACACTAAGCATATGTAAGAACATTAAGCTCTTGGAACTAAAGGATAATTTGAAAAGTATTTTTCTTAATACTGGCATTAGGTTTCCCCAGCTTTGCAGTTGGTAAACAGAAAAAGAATGTCCTTACTGAGGAAAAGCAAGTGAAAGCTGAACCAGAGGGGAATTAGGGGGTGGTGGATGCTTGGAGGTGGGTCCCCTTGCTTAGCTCAGGGCCTTGATCATGCTTGGTGCAAGAACTTCTGTTCCTACCCCAGACCTGCAGAAACAACCTAGGGGTCACTTGCTTCCCTCACTGGCAAACTACAACATGGCAAGAGGGAACTAAATGGTCACACTCACCTGGGAGCAAGAGTATCCATGCTGCATCCTGCCTGCACCAAGGGTAGGGCTGCACTCCCACTGAGGCCCTGCAAATATTCAGGATAAGCAAAACATCTGTTTTTTTCAGAAGTGATGAACGGAGAGACTTTTCATCTTTATATCACACAGAAAGTCCCCTTGGGTACCTACTGAGCTCTGCAACTCCTTTATACAGCTGCTGAGTGACTCAGTCATGAATAGAGAGCACAGACTCTGCAACCTTTACTTCCCATTTTTAGGTGTCTGTCTTTAGCTGGGTAGATTAGTGCCGAGTTTATGAAAACAGGAGATCTGCAGCTACAGCAGCTGCTGCCTGGTGAGTTACTCTCAGCACTGTCCTGTCCCCAGCCGCGCAGGGATGGCAGCCCTTCCTGATGCTCTGGGCCTGGCGAGTCACAGCCTTCAGGTGCAGCCTCTCTGCTGCCTCTCTGCATTCCCACCTCTGCCCCTGCAGAGTTCCTGGGGCTGCAGGCTCTGCACTTGCTTCTGCTTCCTCTCCCTGCCTCTGCCACCACAGGCCAGCACAGCAAGTGGGATGTGGGGCCCAGTGCTGCATCCCGAGCTCCTGAGCACAGGAAACTGGGAAGCTGGCAGCTCAGGGACCATGGGGAGGCATCAGAAGAGCCCATGTCCTCCACAGAGGAATTCCTGTGCCCTTGCAAAATGCCTGTGTGAACGGAGGCAGGAAAATTAGCTGCAATATGGCTTTTTGTGATCACAGAGATATTGCAAAAGGAAGGAAAATAAAAAAAGGTTCCGTTTTCCTCTCATTCCCCTTCCCCACCTCACTGGAAAGGCTCAGGAAGTACCCAGCCATCAGGAACAATGTGAAAAAAGCCCAGTACCGTTTTCCCTGGTGAACCTGGCAGGATCCCAAGCAGGGACCATAACAGCCAGCAGGAGTGAGGCTCTCTCATGCCTCTCCTGGAGAAACAAGCGTTGGGTTCCTTCATCTCCCTTTCCTCCTCACCCTTTGTGGAGCCCTGCTGCCATGTCCCCAGCATGATAAGGAGGGATGTCTCTCTCTGCCTGGACACTTGGAGTGCATGTGCAGCAGCTAGGGCTGGCAGGGGGTCCCCAATGAGCTCCCTGCCTCTGGCCTGGGTGAGGAGCTGTGGCTTGCTGAAGGACACATGCTGGTCACTCCATCAGCTTCTTTAATTTCCAACTCTTCCCTAAAATGCCTTTCAATCGAGCATCAAGGCTCCCCAAGAATTTTCTCATCCCAAACCACTAGTGTAGATGCAGACTGTGACAAAGGCCAGGGCACGTCCTTGTGAACATTAATCAAATTTTGCAAGAGCTGCAACCACAAGAGTGTCTGGGCAGAACCAAATTTACCACAAGCCACGTTCCTTCCCTTCCTGCCCTGCCCATCTGGCACAGCTGGGGGAGAGCACAGGCAGAACCGGATGCCCAGGGTCACAGCTCTTGTACATCCCTAACAATGGGGTGAGGGAGAGGTCTATGGCCCAACACATCCCCTTACTGAGTGTGGGGAAAGCCCAGGATACTGAGGAGCATCTGTGCTTCCAGAGAGCACATCCCTAGGAGAAGACACCACGGGCTGTCCTCCTCCAGGGCCTCATGCATCCCCTGGGCTGTGTGCAAATGCTCAGCTTCCCCAAATAGACACTTTTCTGGGAATGTCCCATGGCCCTGAGGAGGCTCGGCTGGTTGGCATCAGATGACCAAAGCCGTTGCGTGCTCCCATTGTTCCCCAAGGCTGTTATTAATAGAGCACTGTAATAATAGGGGATATTTATAAAACACCTCTGTGCCTGGGAATCCAGAACAATCTGCAAACCTGTGCAGGTCTGTGTGTCAGCCCTGAGCCCCTCTGGTGATTGTTACAAAGAGAAAACAAACCCTATACCCCACTGAATTGTATGAGAAATGCATGGGCTGGAGGGGACTCTGCAAAGGTCTGGTGTAAGACATGAGCACCAGCACTGTGATCCTGCAAGGGCGCAGGGGACAGCTCAGGCCCAGCCACCTCCCTGCCAACAGAGCAAACCAGGGAAAGAACAGCAGTCCTAGGTGCTCTTTCTCTGGTCCCAGCTTGTGGGGAAGAGAGATGTCACTAAAGAAATTAAAGCTGATAGAGTCCATGCCCAAGCTCCCCAGGACCACCCAGGGGGTAAGGGTGCAGCTGGCAAGGGGGCTGCACTGGTGCAATTGCTGTTTATGCTGAGTTTGATTAGAAGGACCCATTTGCTGCCCTTCCTGACATCCAGGCTGCAGAGACCAAGACCAAACTCGGGTGACAGGGCTGAGGATCTGTGCTTAAATAATGGAGTTTCATACTTGCAGAAACCTGTGCAAACCAACCAGGCCCTGTACAGGAGAATGCACACTTTTGTTAGCTTTATAGATGGAAAAATCAAAATGAGGTGCAGGATTCAGTTAGAGCAAGGCCAGGCCCTCTGTGCATCATGGGCTGGGCAAGGTGCAGAGCCTCACAGTGGCACCACACAGGGGCTCCACACAGCCAGGATGGGGACTGGATGCAGAGGAATGCAGATAGCCTTGCTGTTGGGCTGTTCCATCAGGATCATAAAGCCAAACAAATCCAGTCCTCCCCCCAGCCTTGCTTGAGGAATTAGAGAAATGAGGCCATTTATGCCTTCACACGGGCGACTGAGCCTGGCAATGACCTCTGGTCACTTCGAAGCAGGGCTGGATTTGAAATGTGAACCGGAGACCAGGGGGTGAAAACCTCCATATCCCATTACAAATCGCTGGGGATACTGAAGGCTTGTCAAGCCATAGTGCTTTGCTGCTTATTTATTACTATTTGTCTATGATTGTAGCCATTGCCAGGGCTGGTGTTACTGCTTGGGCAGTGGTCAGCTACTGAGTGGCTTCCAGAGCCAGCCTGTCCCCCAGCAAAGCCAGAGGCTGGGACCCTGGGGCTGGAGTGGTCAAGGTGTCACTCCTTGCTGTTGGAAAAACACATTGGACCTTTTGTGGCAGCAAGCACAAGCACAAGCATCACAGGGGGTGACACAGTCCCCCAGCTGGTGACAGCCATGAGGAGGTGAATTCACACTTTAAGGTAATGAAGTATACAGCCCTACACAGTAAGGGATCCAGGTAAAAAAATCCCTGAGCCATGATGTAGTGAAATTAGTTCTACATATTGTATATTCAATCTTGTAAACTGGCTTATTCACAACCAGACAGCACTTGCTGTTTGATTATTAGTGCTCGAAGATAGGAAAATTCTCTGTCTGGCTTGAGCTTGTCCTCTGAAACAACTGCCCAAGATCTGCTTTATTCACAAGTGGTTTAACTGACTTAAGTTTTCTTTTATCCAAACAGATCTCTCACCCATTGAGTAACCATGGTTTCATGAGAAAAGCAAGTTAGAGACAGCGTGCATTTCTTAAAAAAAAAAAATCCTATCTCTCTATAAACAGAAAATTTCCTTCCATCTCTTTTAAGCCTGCTTCACCCCACTCCTCTCCACTAATCATCTTATTTCTACTTTTGTGGTCTAAGAGGTATCAGATAATTTTGCAGATCAGAAGCTAAGGCAGGCCCCTGGGTGGTCAGAAAGAGCCTCCCCAGAATGGCTTTGCTGGCTCTGCCCTCCAGACAAAAGGGCAGGTTCCCACAGCTCAACAATGGGATTCGGAAGAAGATGTTTCATAGAAGAAGTTTTAGCACCCCTGTGTGGTGTCACTCTGCTATGTGAGAGCTGAGCAGCACAGGGAAATTCTGCCTGAAGCTTTGACGAGTCCACACAGCCCGGGTCTGCTGATGGAAATGTGACTCTGCCTGGAGGCCAAGGCCAAGCATGTCCCAATTACCGGTTCAGCCTCCAGAGAAAGCCCCAAACCACCTCCCAGCACGGATGGGCACCACAGGGCTCTCTCAGGTGGAGTTCCTTAGAGGTACAGAAACAGGAAAGAACAGTGTGTAGAGAGCATGCAGTAACAAACTCCCATAGATCCAAGTGTCTGGCTGTGACATTAAATGCTTTACAGCAGAAGTGATGATAATTAATCTGCTTATGATGTGGGACAGCTGATGGATGTGCTGATGCTGTCAGAATTCAGTGAAGCTGCACTGATTTTCATGCAGACTCAGGGGCTCTGTTCAGGAGACATGATGGGTTACTTCCCAACAGGACCACGGTGATTTAGGAAGGGAGCCCCATTTTCAAAAGTGAGAAAGTATTTGAGTGCATGTTTGCTGAGTACCCACATGTTTGCCATCTGAAGGTATCCAGACACTGGCTGGTGATGGAGAGAGAGACAACAAAGACCAGTGAAATTAATAAATCAGGGCAACACTGGTCCTGACCTGCTGACTGGTTTACTAGTTTCACCAGGCACTATCTGCATTTAATAGGAATGCTTACACACTTCTACAGATGTGATGCAGCCTTGCACTCTCTTGAAAATGCACCAAGAGTGCATTTCTCCTTGAATCATGGTGGGGTTTATGCTGTTAAGTCTGTTCTAGAAACACCAGACAAGAAGCTGCATTTCTCCAGTGTCCAGCTGAAGTGCATTAACTCCAGGTGCAGGTACAAGTGTGAAAAGTATCTCAGCTGATGGGAGGGAAGGTGTGTGTTGATGATGCCAGATCCCATGTCCATTCTCAGCCCTTTGCCATGGGGAAGCTCCTTTCCCCTCAGGGCTGTCCTGCTGGGTGCTGCAGCACATCCTGGGAACAGTCCTGTCACTCTGAGCAGCTCTCCAAGCCCTGCTGCCAGCAGAAAGGACCTGTGGGGGGTGAAACAGTGCCAAGTGCCTGCTGCTCAATACACAAATATATTCTGAGGGTTATTCATCAATCATAAAACTACAGAAAGAGAAATATAGGACTGTAAGGAAGTGCAGTGCAGGTCTAGAGCTGAATCATGGAAATTCCCAAGAATGGGGCTTGCTGGTGGCTCTTCACACACAAAGTTAATCCAATAAAGTGAATTGTCCCGTGCAACCTTTCCAGTACAGCAGCCTTTCCTACAGCAATAGGATTAACTTTGGGCTCAACCATTGTATGCAATGCTGAATTATTCTGCCTTGGTGCACTATCAGAGTCTGAATTTCCCATTTTCCATTTGCTTTCTTTAGCAGAGCATTTTGTGGCCAGCCTGAGATGACAACCTTAGTGAACACACAACAAAAAGTTTTAGGTTCCACAGAAGCACAAGTTAGTCAAGTATAAATAATGTGTATGCTGTTTACAGTCCTAAAACTTAGATTGGCTTCTAGTTAAAATTATGTATGTGTTCCAAGTGTTTGTTTTTGTTACTTGTGTCAGGACCAGAATACAAAATACCTAGGACTACATAACAGCTTTGGGAATATCACATTTTCAGCCCAATGGCTGGGTTTTGCTGTAGTGATTTTAGACTTCTTGAAAACATGAGCAAAGAATGAATTGGCTAAGTAGAAAAAAATTAAATGTAAAATCTCTTTGAAACAATCAGAGTATACAGTGGTTGCAAAATAATCCACAGAAACGTCTTTTCTTGGTGTTCCTGTGCTGAGAGCATTTCTTTTTCAATGCCAGGTTTAGAAATTTCCACGTTATTTCATGCTGTGATGAACCCACAAGAGTTTTGTCTGCTCTGAGGTGAAGCACTGTGCTGTGCCAGAAGAGGCAAGAACTCTACAGATGAGTAGAGGCAGGAAAACATGCTCAGCTCTTACTGCAGCTCTCTCTTGTTGCAAAGAGAGGAGATACTGGTTTTCTGTATGGTTACTCTGAGTCCCAAGGCTTGCCCAAACCTCAGTTTTGGCACCTGAATCAGCTTTGGGCTCCTTTACTGCAAATCTGAGTCCTTGCAAAATCTTTTGTCCAAGACCCAAGGTTGCCACAAAGCACCTCTGGTCCCTGTGGCAGCCTGGGCATCAGCCTGACTTGTCCAGTTTGTGGAGAGAGTGGAGCTTTTGCAGGTGGCCAAACTGATGCTATCAAATGGAAGTGTCAGATTCCAGGGGGAGCAGCCTGCCCTGGCAAGGGCAGCAGGCTGGGCCAGGTGCTGCTGTCACTGACAGCAGGTTTTTGGCTTAGCGAGTTCAGCAGGCATCCAGCAGGTATTCACAGGGTCTGCGGGGGGCTGACCCAGACAAATTTGACCTCCAGCTTGTAGGGAGCTTCAGGGAAGGGTTCTGGTTTTACTGTCATATCCAGTAGGAAAAACTTAGTAGTTTTGGGGAGTGATGCACTGTGTCCCTGTGAGCAGGAGTTTGGCAGGGAGGGCATGGCAAAGAACTGCTCAGCTGACCCCAGCTTTACTTACAGAGTTTGTGAATTAAAAGAAATCCAGGGGTACAACACCCAAATAAAAGCAATGCTGGCTGTGGCTGAAGAGAACAAGACTTTGTGGGAGTAATTTGAGGCCTCAAATAAGGGGTCTAATGCTGGTTTTTGTGGGGTGTAACTGTCCCAGGGCATGTTCCATCACAGCCTCCACAGCGTTTCCTCACAAGACCCTCCCTGCAGATGACAGGAGAATAGGTACAATGTGGGATAATGACAGATTTTCAGTGTATTTCTGAAAGTCTTGGTTTAACAACTTCTGCCTGGAATTGTCAGGCATCTTTGGACATGTGACTCTTTATCTCAAGTGTTTGCACTGCCTCCAACAGGCATGGTGGGTGCTCACCACGGAGACATCAGATTCCATTTGAAGGCCAAATTGAAGTGTGGGTAATTACATTTCCCCATTTAAACTGCTGGCCAGTCTCAGCTGGATAAAATGTTCCCTTCCTAGCTGGAACTGTTGCCATGCCCTGGGAAACAGCTGCTGTGACAAAGTCAGGAGGCAGCTGCTGTGTGAACAGGGCTGACGTATCCGTGGCACACGGCACATGGCTGTCCCAGCCCAGGTAGCCGATGGCAGGAGCACTGCTGCCGAGGGCTCACCTGCACACTGGCAGCCCCAGAGTTTCTGGGTTTTGGTACAGCTTGAACCAGTGCCTGGCCGGTGAGGGAGCAGAGGGATAGAGAAAGGCTCAAAGCCAAGTGCAAGTGGGATTTGTGAGGCTGGGTAAGGGGCCGTTGTGGCCCGAAGTGCTGCCTGCAGTGCTTGGTCTGGGACAGTGACACCGGTCTGGGTGCCCATGCCATTCAGAGCATGCTGCCCCCACAATGTGATTGTGACACGGCTAAGTCTGCAAATGAGATCAAATCCAAAGACATCTGAGCCAAAGACAAGCTGAGTCAATGGCCCAGCTTAGGAAAAGCTGGTGAAATACAGACTTGGCCCTTTTCCTTCCCTGCAGCACTGGTGAAGTGCACAGTCTCTCAAGTAGGTCTTTATAGCTGATCAAAGCGTCTGTGTGGCTTTTCAGGGGTTGAGCTTCCACTCACAACCCAAGGTCCAGTTTAATAATGTAGCTTGTTAAATAAACAAGTGGATATGCAGAGCCCCAGCACTGTGACGATGGAGAAGATCCGGTGTTCTCTTCCCACTCCAGAGCCAGCTGTTGATGGACATCTGTCTGTAAAACATTGGGCCTTTTATTTTTTTTAATGCAAGAAATGCCTTTTCCTGGAGACCACCACTGAATACTGCTTTGCTAGAAAGGCTCCTTCACAATCCAAACAGAGAGCAAGTGAGCATAGAGGATCCATTACCCAAAAACTCAACAAAATCTTCCTCACCCATGAAAAGTGTATGCACAGCGGAGGACGATCTCGGGGATGGAGCTTGGAAGAGGGGGGAGCTGTTCCTGGAGGGTGGCGTTCTGGGACCCACCAGAGGAAAATACTTCTATTTTTCTATCCGATAACTCTACTGCCTGGCTAACAAAAATAATCCCTTATTAAAGATAACAGGAATCTGGCTTGTATAATGCATTCATTGAGATTGATGTGCTTCCAGTTTTCAGAGTTTTTATACCTTCAGAAAGACTAAAAGCCACAATATCAGCATGATGGTGGGGACAAGCTCTTTTGCAGACACAGTTTGGGTTTATGATTTCGTGTCTGCTTTTGAATTGCAGACTTAAATTTTATCTCAGCCATCAAAATAGAGTTGTCAAGGTCTTAACCTGCCTGAACAGGTTACCCATTCAGCCTTGCATTGTAGTTAAGGGGTGCATATGTGTAACCACCTCTTTTTACCAGGGACATGGAGCCACCTATCTGAATTCTCATCCTTTTATTAGACCAGAGATTTGTTTTACTAAGAAAACATGGAAAATGCAAGTGCCAGTAATATATTCCTTTAACTGAGCCAAATTCTACATTCTCTTATGCTCTCAGATACCTTTACCAGCAGCAGTATTTTGTCTAGTGTGCAAAAAGCACAGTGGGCTCTTGGAGAAAGAAAGCTCAGCAGAGCCACTGCTGCTGTTCCCCAGGGGGCTGCCCTGGAGGCCCTTGCTGTGGGACAGAGGCAGCCAGAGGGTTACAAAAGCACTGCTTCTGCCACAAGCCACCCAGAGTCCCCTCCACACTGGCACATATCCCTCGCATCTGTTTTGTGTGGGAAGAAGTGATTTCAGCCTGACAGGTAAAATCAGGTGTTCTTACAGATCAGCCCTGGAAGAGACATCAGTGGCAAGATAGATCTTAATTGCTGATGAGAAATGGTCCACCAGAACTGGCAAAGGCCCCAGCTCTGAGGTGGTAAATAACCCCAGCACTTTTCTGGCAGTAAAGCAAAAATCTGCTTTTGTGCAATGGTCAGCAGAGGAGAACTCAACTGGAGCAACCTGGGGTAAGCAGAGGGACTCCCAGGGAGAAGGTTAATGCAGGGGCTGTTTTACAGACTCACAGATCCATTTTTGTGCCCAGAAAAGGCCTACTTCAGCATAGGAAAGTTCCACCCATCTCAGAATAGCTTTGGTTTTCCAAACATAATTTGATGTCATCAAAGATGATTTCACCCTTTGTCTCTTCATGGGTGAAATTGCAGCTGAGTGACATTCTCACATTATGCAGGGACAAGTGCAGCAGAAATCCCTCCAACTGAGGAGTGCTTAATTGCAGTGTCACCTTGTCAGTGTGGTGAGGAGATCCCCTTTTGGCTGCCCCAAAGGCAGGTTTGAGAGAGGCCTCAACTCACATGGTTCCCTCCCAGGACTTGGCTCTTCCCACCGAGCTTCCTGCAAATGGCAGGACCATGAAAGCACAGAACCCGGATGTCCATCTCCTGGCTCCTTTCATTCCTGTTTTCCATAGATGAAAAGCACGGTTTCATCCTGGTAACACCCAGGAGCTGGCACGTTTCAGCCAGGAGTTATTTTTTTTCTCTAAAGAGCAGTGATAAAAATAACCCTTGGAAAAAAAAAAATCAACCCTTGAAGGCCTGACGCAGCCTTCACCCACAGGAGCACCAGGACCGACAATACCATCATAAAGATCTGAGGTATCACCAAGAAAAATAGGAAGCAGCCAAAGAAAAAAAAGCTCACCACAAGCTCACTGTAAACACCCTTGCTTTGCACATATCTTGGCAGTGCTGATGTGATTGCTAGCAGGCCAGTGTGATGCTGCATTTTCACTGCTACAGGTATTTATTTTACACTCTGGCTCTGAGTCTGAGGCTCTGAATGTAAAAACAATCAGAAGGCTGAAGTGTAAATTCTCCCTGCTGATTTATTTACTGTTGTGTTTTTATAGCACCACATGGCTCTAAGTTTGCACTGGGCCCATTCAACCAAAACCCATGTCATACACTTCCAGAGAAATGAATGACTTTATAAATTCTCTACAATAATAATCCCACGTACAGGAATGCATGCAGAGAACACCCAGACGGGGCTGGAATGTTTTAAGAATATAATATTGTGCTTTTTTGGTCAGGGAAACACATTTCTCTCAGGAATATGTGGTGTGGCCCAGGCTCCAGCCCTGTCTGCCTACCACCTGTAATAAGCCCTTTGGGAGATTTTAGTTCAGGCCACCCAAACTGTGAGCTGGGCAAAGAGACATCAGCACTACGAAGTTAACAGCCTTAATGAAGCCCGGCCCAGAGGAGACTCAAAACATCCACAGTAGGGGAAAAAAAAGGAAAGAAAGAAAAGGCTTTGATAGGAAAAACATCTGATCCATGTTCTCTAATCTTTGCTTTGTTAGCTAAAGCATCTTTAAAGGGCTTAATACCCCTGGAACAGGGATCTCTTTCTCTCCCCTTCAGAAATACCAATTAGAAGAGCATGAAACTGCTTCCAGAATGGGGGCACTCTAAAAGAAATTAACTTTATCTTGAGCAATCTGATTGCCTTTTTTTCACAAGCTATTTTCCCCCCTGTTGCGTGGGTGAGCTCTCCCTTCTCCAGGGAGAGAAACCAGCTCTGTGTGCCAATACTGCTGATGGAAAGGGAAGGTGCAGTGAGGCAAGGAGAGGGGAAAATTTATCAAATAAAGAGACAAGAAAACAAGAGGGTTTACATTTTAAATACAGCAGGAATGACACCCTTCTGGTGTGGCAGCCTGAGGAGTGAGTGTGCTGTACACTGGCAAGAGGGAAGCAGCAGGCTGGGTACCAGCACCCAGTCACCAGCTGTGAGTGGGACCAGTGCACGGCCCCTCCAGCCCTGGCAGTGGAGGCCTGGAGGGATCAGCTGGGCAGAGGTGGTGCTGATGGCCCCAGATTACATTGTCTTTGCACTGCTCTGGTCTCCTCAGGAAGAGAAAACCTTTCCCAGAGCCTTGGTGTGGGGAGCACGTGGGCAGGCACAGTCTGTGTCTGTGCAGCACAGCTGATGGCCAAGGGGCTGCACCTTGGTGCCAGCAAACCTGGTCACAGAGCTCCTGTGACATGCTGGGGACTGTGGGCCACACTTGCTCCTGCCCCAGGGTTTGGTGGTGGGAGCAGAGATGCCTCTGCAGCCTGTGGGGCTTGGCCAAGGAGCAATCACCTGCACAGTGGGGCTGCTGCTGCCACGGGAGTCGGTGCAGCCAGGCTGGAGCTCCGATGGCATGGCTGTGCTCCCTGATGGCCCTGATGGCACTGATGGCCACCCTCCCTCAGGGCAGCCCTCCCTGTCGGGTTGTCCTGCAGCCCCACTCCAGTCACAGCTGTTACGAATGATAAACCCTCTCATCTCCACAGACACGGCTAACCCAGAGCCTAGAAGGGAAACATCTGAATAAGCTCCTGGCTCTGTTCATGAAATTCCTGGATATAGTCCATGCTAAGATCTTTTTCTCTGTAGCTGAGTATTTTCTTTTGCACCTCAGGGATGTTATAACAGCTGTTTGTAAACAGTTTGCATCCAAAGTTAGCAGAAGGGTGAGTAGCGGAATCATGTATCAACTTTGTCCTCTTGAACATCTAAAAACTGTTGCAGCTACATTGGCAGCACCATGGCAGATTTAAGAAGTCAGTTGAAAAGGCCAGTGGCCATCAGGGAACCTCCCATGCCTGCCCACACACAACCAGGCTGGAGCAGGACTGTGGGATGCAGCCCTGAAGGTGCCTGCCTGCTGGAGGCACACGCTGCCTCTGCTTGGGGTGAAATTCATCTCAGAGCCTGTGGTCACCTAGAATGCAGGAGGAGGAGGTTTTCTGGGGAAGGAAGGAGGCAGAAGCTGGTAGGAACTGCTGGAGCCAAGAAGCTGCAGGGCAAGCGTGTGCTGAGTGTTGAGCACTTTGGAAAACCTGGTGTTCCTCTGCAGAACGCTAATGTGGCTGTGGGGTGGCATAAAGCTGGGCTTGAACCTAAGCCCTGACACTGCTGCCCATGCTCCCCAGCCCTTCACAGTATCCAGCCTTGGAAACAAGACAGCCCTTCCCTGTTCTCATTTCTACCACGAGTCCCTGCTCTGAGCCAGCTGAGTTTTGTATTGAAAAAACTTGAGAGGAAAAAAACAAACAAACAAAAAAAACCAAACCCATAAACACCCTGCACCATAATGGGGGAAGGATAAAATCTTGTTATTACTGCACATAGGGTATCTGGGATTCTGGAAGGTTTTTGCTTTCCTATACAGCCTGAAATGGACTGGCCCCTGTGAGAGCTCAGTCCTGTTGCAGGAAGCTGTTGCCACAGTGATCCCTGGAGACCTCAGCTGGTGTAAAAGGGGGCTCTGCAAGTCTCAGAAGCCGGGATGCAAGACCTCGGATTTAGGACAGCTGAGCTTGTCACCCTCAGGAAGAGCCACAGGGGCCACAGCACTGGGCACAAGAGGGCTGGGGGGCATCTGCTGGCTATCTGTGTTGGCAAAGCTTTTTCTCTCTCCTTTTCTTCTCAGATTGTGTTACCTGACATCGTTTCTGGGAACAAGTGTATTTTAAGAGACGTCTTTAAAGCTGCCCAGTGACAGGCTCCCATTTGTACATTGCTCAGAGTGGATTTGAATAAATCGAACCACAGCTTTTTCCAGGGGCTGTGTTTGCTCCCTCAGGCTTTTGTCTTTGGAGATGCCTCAGCTGTCTGACTTTGCCGTTGTTGCAGGTGGCATAATGCCTCTGTGCTTATCCCTGCCAGCCCTGACTGACTGGTACTGTGTGCTGGCACACCCCAGCCATCCTGACAGGTCTTTGAGTGTTTTTCTGGATGAGATGGATTGGCACAGGCCATCCACAGAACCCACAATTTTTCTTTCCATCCTTTACTGGCAGTCTTTCAGCTGATGTTGGGAGGACCTTATTTGCTTTCTTCTTCAACTAACACTTTCCCTTGGCATAAAAAATATCAGAAATAGCACTGACACTGGCAACAAGAGTATTTTTTCCAGCTCCAGTGAAAGGTGAGTTATGACTCATTGTGCCAGTCTGACACCAAATAATTCTGGCTGTAGATGTGTGTAGGATATGAAAGTATTTTTTGTGTGCGGCTGCTGAGGCTTCTCCTCATTTCCTGATGCTATGGAAGGCAGCCTGAACTGAAACACAAAGATGAAGTATATGACCTCTGCAGACCTCTGGCATACAACCAGCAGCAGGAGCTACCTGAGATGGGGCAAGAGGCTTTGTGGATTACTGCCCTGGTGTCAGGTTAGTGCCAGGCATTTGCTGTGGAGGGTCACTGCAGTTTTTTTGAGTGCCAGATGCTTAGCTAAGGAACAAGCCCACATGGTCTCAGGTACAGCCCTGGATGCTGGGGCTAGGTTAGGATATCAGCATGTGCAGAGATGCTTATGGATGTCACACCCTGAAGCAAACTGAACAAAATGTACATTGCAAATAATTGCTCAATAAGACAGGAGAAGCAGAGGGTGGGATCAGCCCCTGGGCTTTCCCACAGCACAAGGCAGAGGCAGGGAATTGTTTTTACTTGCAGTTGACCATGTCCAGCTCTTGTTTTCTCCTCTCCCAGCTAGAGGCTCTGCTCGGTACCAGATGCACTCCCTCCACTTGATGCTGTCTTGCTTTTGCAGCCTGACCCGTCAAACTGAAACAATACAGGACATGTTTTACAAGGTACTTCTGCAGTGGGGAGGGAGAATTTGTAATTTTATGGAGCTTGTAAATTGAACTTGTAAAGTCCTTTAAAGCCCATAGCTTGGGCATTTCATCCTACTGATGTTTAGGGATAAAGGCCAGCAAGGGCAGAGGTGAAAGGGGCCAGATTAATTGCTGAGATGACTGCAGGCATTGGAGCTTACAGAGGGAAGGGTTTGGTGTAGTTTAACCACTAGCTTTACAAAATGAGCCTAGACCGTCTCCCTTGCAGCTCTTGGGAGTCTTTCTGAGCTACTTACAGCCTTGTGTGAATATGTGAGTACAAAAGACTCCAAGGCAGTGCAGCTGAGTCAGGACACAAACGAAGTGCTTTTGGCTTGCACTTCACCAAATATGGCAGCATCTGGGGACACAACTTAAACCTCTGGCAAATTTGCTTTGTGCGCCTCAAAGGTTGGGGTGAGCATACCTGGCCTGCAATGCCATAGGGGTATAAGGTACCTGCTGAAACAGCCCCAAAAAGGAATAAACAGCCATCTATTGCAGAACACCAAGCATGAGTGTAATTGAAGGCAAATTATAATAACAGTGAGTATAACAGCAGGGCTTCTAATAAAGCCTGTTCTGTGTCCTGAGCCAAGGGCTTTACCTGCCACAGTGGCTCTGCAAGGTAATTATTCCATGGGCAGCCAGGATGATTGATGGAGATATTCATTAAACACAAACCTGACACTTTGCTCTCTAAGCCCAAATAATCCAACCAGGCTGTCCCTGAACAGGGCACCCTCCCCTCAGCACGTTTTTCATGGGGGGTTTCAAAAGAAAACCAGCAGTCAAGTACCAGAGCCCAGACCCAACGGGGGGATCCTGGCTGGCTTCTGAGGGCCGAGGGCAGGTGCTCAGGCTGGAGCCAGCTGTGCACACACGGACCCTAAGCAGCAAGTATTAGGTTGTGACAGCTGCAGCTGGCTCTGAAATAAGCACCAAGCATGAAGAGATTATGATAGATTTTACTTGTATTATGAAACTGATTTTACATCATATATGAGGCAAAAAATGTCTGTCTCTCAAAGGGATGGAAATCCTTTTGCAGGGCCAGAACCATCAACAGAGCAAAGCTCAGGGCCACTGGTGGGAGTCAGGCTAATGGAGCATCTTCTCTGCACAGTGGCTGGGCCACAGCCTATGGCACAGAAAAAAAAAGCTGTATCTGTTAGTCTGACTTCAGTTTGGGGGAAAAATAAACTTCTATTCTTTCTCTCTTCTCTTCACAAAAACAGTTTTCAAATTTCTTTGCTATTTCTGACCAAGAACCAGGCTGCTTTGGTCCAGCTGGTTTTGTCTGCACCATAGTAGGGGACATAAGTAGGAGACAAGCTAGGGAGGAAGGACTCATCACCTCTCCCTTCATCATCACCAACCAGAGTCATAATTCCCATCTGAGACAATCAAGCTGTGTTTGATGCACTTCTACGATGAAGTGCACATCACATCCTTCCACATCCTTCTGGGCTGCTGGAAGGACTTGCCCATCCCTTTTAAACAGGCTTGGAAAGAAATGGCCTCAGAGGAGGGAGCAGACAAAGTGATGGGTCCTCAGGGCAGCCCAGCCCAGGGCCCTTTCTGTCACTTCTCTACAAGTGGGGAAGTTTGGTCTGCAGTCAGCAATTCCTTGTGCCATACAGATGTAAATGCTAATTCATAAAGAGATCAGTCTTACAGCACTGAATAATACTAATGGCATAATTAGCACCACCTCATTAGTCCTCTAGTACCTGCCCCTCAGGACAACAGCGTGTAGGAGAATAAAAAACCCAGCTTTAAAAAACATCTCTTTAACTCTTTCACTACTATCTCTGCAGCTATTAGCATGTCCAAGCTGCAAGTAAAGGGCCTCTGTTACTGGTGAGAGGCTGTACAGCTCGTTGTGAACTTTTATGAATATATTGAACTATGTAGTTTGGAAGTAAAAGAGTTATGTAGGAATTTCTGAAGCAGATCATTTTTGTGTGACTGAAATAGCACCTAATTCCCTTTCAGTTAATACCAGAAAAAAACTTCCATGTCAAAACTAAAGGAAAGCATTAGGATATGATTAAAGCAACTTATATATACTTCAGACCTTTTAAAACTTTGGTTCATATGTCTTAACAAAACTTCCAATTTTGGACACCATAAAGTCCCTGCAAAAATGCTATAGATATCTGCTATCTTCAACTGAAATCTGTTTTTAAAAAAAATTCCTCTTCTGAGAACTGGCATGTCTTGGGCAGGACAGCTTAGCAAGCTCTCTAAGCAGGCCAAGGCCAGTCAGAGCAGGTGAAGGGCTTGGTAAAGGCACTTAGGGAAGGAAACTGTGGGATCTCAGTTGAAGAAATTGTCAGGTTTGTCCAGGGATGGATGGAGCACCAGCTTTGGCAAAGCTGTGCTTGGACTCAGTGCTGTCTCCCTGCACCACGCCAAGGCCCTGACTAGCAAGGGTAGTGGGTGAGAACCAGGGTCTCCAGGTCATATTGAAGGGCAAATACTCCCAAAAGTGGATGTTTTTACTATTTCAAAGCCAGTGAAAGGCTTGTGGTTCCCAGGGCACATCTGACCCCCCTGGGATGGTTCCTCATTTCCTGCAAACCAGGTGTCTGCATGGGGAAGCAGGATGCACCACAGCTTCAGGCTCTCCTCACGGCACTATTTAGTCACTGGGGTTATGGGAAATAGCCTGAACCATCCAGGAACTGACAGTGGACCCCATCCTGTTATCATGCTCTATGATGGCCTATCAGGAAATGACATAAATACCCTCATTACTCTCTATTTTATTTTTCATCATTGTGAAGCATCTTTTTTGTTTTGTTTCAGCTGGCAGTAGGTGACCAATCGCAGTGCCCTGGCTCCCCACATCCTGCTGGGCAGGGTCTGCCTCTGTCCCTCTGAGAATCGGGCAAAGGATGTGTCTGTTTGCCGGTGTTTTTTCTTGCTGCCCCAGTGATGTTGCCTAGGTCAGGAACTAAACCTTTTGGGAAGGGGCAGGAAGGCAGGCTTTTATTGAGCTGCCTGTGCTGAATGTCCACAGCGAGATGGGCACCGTGCGTCAGCCGCGACAAGCGCTGCGAGAGTGAGTTCACACAGGTCTGGCTGTTTTGATCCAGAGTGACTCCAGGTCGCTGACCCTTTCCCTCTTGGAAACCTGCATCTGCCTGGAGTGACCTTTACAGCAACATTTTAAATTTAACTTTTGCACTCTGCATCCTGCCTATGCTGAGAGGGGAAGCTCCCTTTCCAAAGAAAGCTTTCCATCCTTGGAAATACATTAAATAGTAGTGCCAGTGAATTGCCTTCTGAGAGTTACACACTGAACTGCTAACCAGGGGAGAGCCAGTGAACACAGGGAAGACATTTGCCAGCTTAGTGCCATTGTCTTTCCCTGCTGTGGTCACAAGCTCCTTGAGGACAGCAATATGGATATCATGGATACCATGGTCCAACCAGCATCTGGCACTGAGCCTGATACCTACGAGGAACCCTCTTACTCTTGTCTGCTTTTCCTGCTCTGAACTGCCCAACAAACAGCACAGAAGACCTGCCAAGGGTGATTTTCTGATTTACAATGGGACTGTGGTAGAGTATTTTAGCTCAGTTAACAGCTGTTTTGTTAACTCCTAATTTCTCCCATAATCTGTATATTTTTGTCGCAGCTAGGGCATTCTCTGTGATATATGATGGAGAGCTTTGCCATTAATCATGTGCAAGTGAAAGTATAAACTGGTTTTATTAGTTTTTGGTGTGCCAGGTCACATAAATTAACTGGAGCATGTGTTTAATGTGTCCTGAGCAGTGTCTCCTACCTTTCCTGGTAAGTCAATATGTCACCCAGGAACTTCCTCTATCTGTACCAGCAGCAGGACCACAAACACTCTTGTGTTACCCTTGGGGTAACTTTTGCCTACACTGCATTTAAGGTCTGTCTATCCATGCGGAAGGGATTTTTACTGTGACTGAAGTTTATAGATGGGAGAAGCTGAGGCAAAGTGAGGTGACACAGTGGGTGTGCTGCCAGTGTGTGCAGCAGGAGACCAGCCTGTGTCTCTTGAGTGAGACTTGTGGGGCAGAAGTGTGAGGGGAATGAAAGCTTCCTGAAACTATTTCATTGCAACCCAGGATGCTCTTACATCTAACACTCACCTGCTTAGGACAAAGCTCTGAAAAAACCAGTGACTCAGCTCTTTATGGTTCCAGTGCACTTGCATTTCCTATGGTGCACTGCCAGTATCACTCCAAGGGCTTGGGTTTTCTTGGAAGGAAAGGGTGTAACCAATTCATTAGCTGACCCTGGCATCCTGATTTGCATAGGATGCTTCTGCTAACTCTAGAATAACAGTGGTGATTATAAACACGTGATGGAGAGGGGTGAGGGCGGTGAAAACCATTGTAATCACACATGGGGCGACGTGCTGATGGATGGGCTCTGCTCGGGATCCCGGGCTCTGAGCAGCCTCCTGAGCTCCCACACAGCGCAGGAAATCCCCCAAAGCAGCTCAGCAGCTTTCCTGCAGGAATTCAGCTGTCTCCACAAGGGTCCTCCCGACAGCGAGCTGCTGCCATTGAGCAACAGAGAAAATATAATATTGCCTCTATGAAATGTTGTCATCCAACCCCCAGATCAGAGCCTGTGATCCTGCACGTGCAGTCTAGACAGCCTGAGTCTCAGCCTGCAGCTCAGAGCCCCTGGATTGGCAAAGCCAGGGCAGCTGGAGCACAAAGTGTCTGTTCTGCTTTTGTGCACTCCTGCCCCTCGAAGGATGCAGAGACTGATCAGTTCTCACACAGACTGGAGACGCATTTGGGCTGATCTGACCCAGGCTGGCTGCAAAGCCCCTGAGTTTGATCTGCTATCATAGGTAGCCTCACACTATCTCTTGACCTTAAATATCCTCTCTTGATCTTATTTGGATACTCAAGTTTTGTTCAAAATACCTTCCATTCTTCCTAGTGCTATCAGAAGAACCTTGGCATGAGAACCAGATGTGGTACCTGCTCTCCTGGCACCCATTCACTTACACACAGACTATTATTCTGTGCAGGAGTGTGTTATAAATTATTTGATATGTATGTAAATCCCAGAGCCAGAGTGTCGTTTTTGGCAGCCTCTTCCACAAGCTGATGTACAAAACTCTTTTACTTGAAGACTGAAAATGATTTGCTGGGTCTCACACTTTCCATATGAACTTGTGGGGACTCTGTGTGAAAGAAATGGACAACACCAGGCTAACCTGCCCCTTGTTCTGGGGAGCTGTCAGATCTTCCTCCTCCCTTGTTCCACATGAATGCAATTTTTTGGCTTATTCCCATCACTCTGATGTTTCCAAAATAGCTGCAGATAAGAGTCCAGTGACTTGGTTGTCATGCTTTTTTAAAGAGTTTTCACCATGATTTTTCTATTATTCCCTCATTTTGTTTTGCTTTTGTCTTCTGACTTTACTTGCTCAGAGAAGCAAAGTGAGAGGGGATATATAGCTTTGAGGGAAGAGAGAACAGTCTTAAACTCTAGACTCCTCCGTGCATTTAAACTTTTCCCTTTTAACTCACAAACACAGAAATACTTTACATTTTGGTTACTAACGCCCAATGCATTAGCAAGGAAAAGACTCAGAATTTGAATATACTTACAAAGCCAGCACTTATTTAGACAGGATGAATTAGACCATTTCATTTTAATTGAAAGTTTTTACTGTCTAATTTTACTTCTGATGCAGACTAGGATCTCCCATCAAGAGAGAAGCAAGACTCCTTTTCTGGGTCTAAAAAATAAAGACTTGAATAGTTCATATAGAAAGGAAGATGTCTTTCCTAACACTGGCAATTAGCAGTTAACTTTGAGGCACCAGTGTTTCTAGCATCAGTCCATATATAGTACATCCTGTCTAGTGGTCTCGGCCCTAACTCAATAACTACCCTTCTCACAGATAAAAATGTTTGTGTTCTTGATTAAAAAATGACCATTTATTATCCTATGGAAGTCTGGTTTCCAGTGTATCTTTCAGAAATTATTCCTGTGATCAAATTGCCACAATGAAAAAAGATTTTTTCTTACCATGTCCTTCTTCCTTTTGCCAATGGAAGTAACTAACCTATCATGTCCTTAAAAGGTGTCATGTAGGCCCTTTGGTAACTGGTTTGGGAATTATTCTTGCAGTTTCCTAGCTACTGACTTGGCAGTGCAGGATATTTTTCTGGTGCAGAAAATAAGGGGGGGGGGGGGNAGCAGGTAGAAGGGACTGAAGAGATGTTTGAATAGTTACTTGGCACTTGCTCTAGTGCTTAAAAACACTCCTGTTTCCCAACTGAGCCCTATTTTTCTCCTAAAAACATTCCCTGATTTGTGACCTATCTGCAGGTGCCTGGGTTTTTGTTGGCTGAGTGTCCACGTCCTGAAGTGACATCGACTATTTGAGGATTTGTTTCTTGCCTTGCAAAAACATTTAAATTTCCAGAGCCAGAGACCCCATGACCATGGGCTGGTGACTGGGTTTGTTTTCACACACACAGGAGAGGGGATGCTGCAGAATGACTATTGCTGGAGGCTCACCCAGCCCTGGCAGGGTTGAGATCATACTGGGAACCTGAATTGTTGCCAAGTTGGTGTGAGAGAGGATCATCTCATTTGTCCTTTTTCCACCCAGCTGTTTTCTGTCAGGTGTTTGTCCTATCAGCTCACACACCAAAGCTCTGAGGACCGCAGCCATATCCCAAATATGTCCTTCCCATGTCAGAGGCTCACATTTTCACTTTCACAAGCTGCTGTGTCTACTGGGACTTTTTCTCAAGTTTTAAGTCCTGTTATGACTGAGCAAGACCACGGTTTAAGCTTGAAAATACCTCAAGGCTCTCTCAGGAATGGTCTAGGCATGGGGTGACTGCTTTGTGCCAGCTCTCCTGGTGATTTCCTGGCTGCCACTCGACCATTTTACCTGTAGAGGAGAGCTTGCAGCAGTAATTTCTGTTAACTTCTCTTTTTCCCTTCATAAATTTGCAAGGAGACATAGTCAGCAAAGGACAGTCTCTCACTGTTTGCACCAGGCTGTAGAGGAGCTACACTCTCCTCAGTTATGGGGAACCCAAGGCCCACCCAGATATGTCCATGTTAAAAATTAGGGCTGAATCCCTTCTGTTCAGTGTTGTGTCAATCCATCCAAATTCCCTCTGAAAGCCAGGCTAGAAACACTGATATGTCTAAAGAATTCATGTCAAAACTGTCCCCAAACCTGGAAACCCAAATGAGACACAGGCTCCCTCTAGGAAGGATGTTAATACATGAAAGTGTGACACACAATGAAAAAGAGATTACTGGACAAAGAGCTCTGCTGTCTTATTGCTTTGCAGTAAATATGGATTATGTGTTTAACAGGTTTCTATTCTACTGTCCTGTAACTCCCCCCAACAGGAAGACTTATTTTAACCAAATGGATTGCACTGTTATTTGTTCTTCTAAGAGCAAACCATCTGTGCACTGGGAAGGTTTTTATGGCCTATGAAAGAGTACTTATAGGTGCAAAATATCAACATTCCTGTAAAATTAAATTAATTACCTGTTGGGAACAAGGATTCCTTTCTCCCTCGTTTAACTAGAATTCCCAGGTCTGCCCTCCACTTCCCTTCCAAACTGGGAACTCAATCAGATTAATCAAGGCGAAGGCATTTCCGCTCGCTATTCAAAACATTGCAGCTCCCCTTTGTCCTTATCATGGAGTGTTCAATCACTCACTGCCATAGAGGAATGGGATTGCTTGGGGGACAGGGACAATGCATGTGCTTCCTTTGACTCAGGTCTACCTTCCTTCCCTTTGGAGTCACTCTAGCACCTTCTATTGCTTGGAGCCCAAAAGTAAAAGCTGCTCCAGAGGGATGCAGTGAGATGGTCTGAGCTAATGTATTTGCTGAGGTGAAGGAGTCTGGATCATAATTTCACTGGCTCATCTTTCCTGTGTAAGAGTCTGTGCTTCATTTTTTGCCCTTTTTCTCTGAGAATGATTATATGACTCTGTTATCCTTCCTTTGTATTTCATGTAGTATCAGCTATGCCACGTAGTTTGCCATCACATCCTTTCATTTTGTTTGAAAAGAATGTATGATCTATTCCAGCAGATAGCTACACTTTGACAGGAATATGCTTAAAATTCAGTGATGAAGCATAAAGTGTAATGGATAGCATGATGTGGAAGGAAGAGATGCAGAACAGACACAGCTCTGTAGGAAACTGCATAAAGTCAAGAAGTGACTTTAGTGTAGATCTGGGGAGAACTTTCTTTACAGAAATCAACTGATTCCTCAGAAAATAGACTCTCCCACCTCTGAAAGGAATACATTCCCAAATGCTCAGTTGGCATTTACCCGTCTGAAAACCATTTTAAAGTCAGAGGAATTTCAGAAGCAGCTCATCTGTCGATTATTTTAATCCCCTAACTATAAATATGGAGAAATCATAACCACAATGGTGGAATCCCTAGCAAAAGCCTCCCTAACTACTAAAACAGTTTAACGATCTGGAATCAAAAACTTTGCCAGTTTAGCTTATGCAACTGATCATGCAGTGCCTTTCTGGTTATAGCCTTCTGGAGTGTCTCTAGAAAACTGGCACGTCAGAGTATCAACTGCAAAGATGGGCTGACCACAGATATGTCCCCTGTCCTGGAATTACACCCTCCTCCACACTGCAGCCCAGGTCACTGGAGAAAACTCCTCATGCTCCTTGCAGCAATTGTGATTTAAAGCCATCAAAAACAGGCAGAGCTAGAAAACAACAGATAGAGCTAGAAGTTATAAATTTTTACATTCTTACAGTTGGCTCTGGAGACTTTATGTAGTTGATTCAGGAAAACACCTGCATTAGAGATGGAGAAGATTCCTTGTGTCCCCCAAGTCCCCACTACAGAACCCTTCCTAACAATCCTCTGTGCCACTGGTGCCAGCAGAGATTTTAATGTCTTGGACAATGGATTTCTTTCTCTTACTTCTCTTAGGAAGATGATTAGAACCCATGAGCTGAATATCCTTTACTTTTAGGTTATAATTTAGCTTCAGCATACTCATGGGTGTCTGGTATCAGTACAAGTCCACAGCCAGATGTACACATGGATCTGAGTTGGCTCAGCAGGAATTCCCTGCTAGCATGCTGTGACTGGGAATGAGCAGTGTATGCTGGCATGTGGCTCACTGGAACTCGGCACCTTTAAGACAGTTCTGTGGCTGTGGTCATGCTGGAGGAGGAGTTTCCCCCTTTCTTTTTGTCCATGTGACACACATTGAAGGATCCCTGAAATATTAAAATAAACAGAAAGCTTGACTTGCAGAACCTGTCTGCTAAGCCAGGAATCACATTTCTTGCTGCAGTTTCAAACTGCCATCCAGAGACTTGTAAAACATTGACAAAAACCCCTTTTGCCCCCAGAGCTTTCAACAAAAACAACAGCCAATACTCACACCCATCCCTGAAAGAGCAAATATATTAAAGTCAGCTTCTGCTTCACTCTCCTTGCTTTTACCCCCACAAAAAGAGAACCTCTGAGCATATTCTCCTTTGTAATTTCATTTTTTTTCCATTCCTGCTATTATAGCTGATTTAAGGATTAGAAGGCCCCAACATGCCAGATGTGAGGGAAGCAGGCTTAGTGGATGTAGTAAAAGAAATGTAAGGAAACCCCCAGATCTAAAGGCCCATTTCCTGCTCGCTCTCATCACTGCCTGCTTTCAATGGGGAATGAGTAATCGTGTTCCACAGAGCACTGCCAGCTTGTAAGTGGGGCTGCTCTGAGGCTGCCTTACTGCTGCAAGGTGCAGGAAAGCACAAGGTACCCATGAGACAGAGACTCTAAGCAGATTATTGATGGATTTAAGCAGAAGTTACATAAATGCTGGCTCTGTAAGCTCCATTCCCCAGAGACACGTGGACTCAATAGTCACCACACAGACACACACAAGGACAGGGCAGGGTTAGTTTGTGACTCACCCAGGAAGTCTGTGGCACTGCCAGGAACTGCACATAGGTCTGAAGGATGAGTGTTTATATTCTGCATGGTAGACCTGCCTGTTTTTCCAGCTACATTCTATTAAAATGCCTGTTGCCATGTCTATTGTGAAGAGAGGGACTCCCCTAAATGACTTTGTTTGAAAAAAATCTCGGTGAATAGCAATAATGAAGAATATTAATGGCTGAGGTTTGTGCTTCATAATAACTGAAAAATTTTTTATCCCCTGATGCTTCTTGGTACTAAATACATATTCAGAAGGATGCTGGGAATGTCTTATTTGACTGAGATGCTTGTGAATTTATGCAGAGTTTTTAGGTGATGATGCTTTATGGAATATATCTCAGAGCCCTCTGCCCTTGTGTTTGGAGGGAAGGTTCAGCTTATATGCCACCCACAGGATCCACCAACTTCTCAGCTGAAAAAAAGAATGGAGTCATTGCCAAAGGTGTTTGGTGTTCTTGTCTACCCTTTGCCCCTCTACAGTCTTCAGCAGTGGGATTTGAGAAGATATGTGAAGTGAAAAAGCAATTTAATTCTACATCCAAGCGAGCCAACTAACACTATCTCACCCTTAGGATCAACATATTTCATAGTAGCTGCTGGCAGAGTATCCCAGGATAGGTGTCCAGTGCTTCCAGTAATCCACAGTCAGCAGCCAGTTTTGAACTTGGTTTTTTTGGTGAAGAAATACCAATCCCACAGACTGATAGGCTTTTTCCTCCTCTGGTTTTCTTAGGAAATACACTTTCAGCTGTTTGGACACACAGATCTTGCTCATCTCAGAATAAAGACAGCAGGGATAGAGAGCATCCTCCTGTCACCTATCCACCCAGCTGGACTCAGCTGGGGCTGCTGAGCAGAAGTAGTGCTCTAAGTAAGATCCCTCCATCCTGTCAGCCGAGGTCAAGTTTTAGAGCTAAGTTGGAAAGTTTTATATAGGCAGAGGAGACCTCCAGTCCTTCTGGTGAGAGAAAAGACACAAAGGTGCCAGACAAGAGATAAAGCCTTTCTAAAGCAGCAGAGAGGGAAGGGGCAGCTGTCTGAGCTCTAGGTGGTGGGAGACAAAACCATCCAAAACACCATCCCACGGATGAATGGGAAACCTTGTTTTGCCTTGGAGATGTTCACATTCAGTTTAAGTGAGAGGTTTGCTCATATAAGCCCCAAGGACCAAAGAAGCCAAGAAATCACAGACTTAACATCTCAACAACTCATAGAGAAGGTGATGGAGAGATGGTGCAACAGAGGAAGGCATAAAATTATAAGCTTTTATTAGGTGAGGATGATAACAAACGCGCTAAGCAACCACTGTGCCTATGGCATCCCAGGAACTCTGACTCCAGAGCTGGCATCTAGGGAAGTGAGCCCTCCAAAGTGTAAAGCTCAAGAGCTTTGCTGAAAATCTATGTCAGCTCTTTCTTTATCAAATGCTGCAGGAGATCAAGTGAGAGAATTTGTTTCTCCTGAATCTGCAAATCATTGCTAAGTCACTGTGCTCATCTACACACACAGCAAGAGCATCTGGCTGCTCCCCTGAGTGCTTTGCAGCTCTTGAGCCACAAGTGCTGGGAGCAAGGTGTGAGGTGCTGAACTGAAATCGCCAGCTGACAACTTCCAGGGGAGCTTGGGAAGCTCCCTGCAGCCTGTTCCCTCTTACACTCTGTGACTCCCATGACCTCTCCACAGATGTGAAAATGGCACCTGAGAGGCCTGTGTGCAGAGCTGGTAATTTGTCCTCACCCAGTCTATTCCAGTATGCAGAAACATGCATGGTGTGAGAAATGTGTCCGTGGCATAAAGCCAGAGCCAAAACAGACAAAGAAATAATGTTTACCCCCAGGGCCTTTCTGACAAACAATAAAAAAGCAATAGAGTCAAGATAGATTACGCGTCAGCTAAAATATTACCTCTTCCTGCCAATTCTTATAAAAGGAGGCAAAGCTGCTCTTCATGCTGAACTAAAACTTCTGTTAAAATACTCAAGGAAAACAATCATTTAGACAGCATCTTTCCTTCCAGCCAATGACAATAATATTCCTGTTAAATCTGTATTGTGACAGTCTGCTTTATGGGATGCAGCAGGCAGTTTGCTTTGACTAAGGAGCTGCACAAAGGACTACAGAACTCAGAGCCTGAGATGAACACTCTGGTGATAACATCTTTGCAAGAAGAGCAGTGAACTAATTCCACCTTTATCACATACAGAAAGCAGCTTTAGGTTGGCTGTTGGCTACTTTCTGCCCTGTGCAAAACCCATTTTCAAAGGCATCAAGGAAACGATTGCCACTTGGGCATGAGAGGGAATGACAAGCAGGAATGCCAGCCTGCCTCACCTGAGCCAGCAAACAGCAGCCAGCTCCTGACTGGATGCCTGTGCTCACCTGAATGGCTCTGAACAACATGGAGATGAATAGGCACCGTGTGAATATTTTATTCAATAAACTTGGCTCTGCTGTTGTGTGGAGGGTGAGGCATGTGATTTATTACTTACAAGAATTTGGACAGCCCTTGGCTTAATGTGAAAACACTGGCAAGTGTCAGGAAATTCATGAACTTTACACACATGGTTATCGATGGCTTGTATTAGCAAACAATTCTGGATATCCTCCCTTTTGCAACAATGCCAGTGGCCAAGCAGAGCAAAACACCTATGTGGGCCTAAGGTGGTAAATCACACACCATCATCTACAAATAACCCACAGTCAGAGACCTGTCTGTGTGACATCAGCAAAGGCCAAAGGCTCTGCTTAGGAACAGATTAAGGAAGAAGAGTTTACCCACTTGTGCAAAGTCTGGGTGAGTTTCCAACAGGCACCACCTGTAGCAGAGTACAAGACATAGGAAGCCATACCTCTTTCCATTGGATCTGATGGGCATTGCTCAGAGTCTCTGTGGATATCTGTGCCAAAATGTGAGCTGATAAAGGAGACCCACGCCTGTTTCAGTGAAAAAGATTATCAGACAGATAAGATAAGCTTCAGACAGCTTTCTTGGCTTGGCAAAACTAAAACTTCCTGTTACAGAAAACTACTCTCTGCACTCAACAGAAACAAATTTTGAATACTGGGCTTCCATGTTGGTTTTTGGATAAAAATACATGTTTCTGTGAGTCAGACAGATCCTACTCACACCTACCCATACTTGTCTAAACCCACAAATCTGGCAGTGGGACAAGTTGTTTATGCAAAAGCATCTGCACCTGAAATGGAGAGTGCAAAGTGGCATATATAAAGTACTTAATTTATAAAGTAAGATCTATTTCAATAAAGGTAATTGAAGCATGCAGTCCAGGGGAGATCAGGTAATACAACATCATACTGTGCACAGACACTGAATATGAAGCTCTGCAGAAAGGACTTGTTCTGCTGTGAAAATGTACCACTTGATCTACTTTGGAGTTAGGAGATTGCTCAGATTTTAATTAAGTACTTAAACATATACTTAATCACACCTATTCAAGGACAAACTGTAATGGAAACCAAGCCCCTCCTGTATAATGGTGCTTAAGAGTGAAGTTAATTTGGATTATTAATATAAGCACTCTTACCTGGGTGAAAAGGAAACTAAGAATGGCCTTTCAAGTAAGAATAACAATGGAAAACTAAGAAACACATCCAGAAGTAATGAACCCCATTACAGCCAAGAAGGATGACTCCCTCAGTCAGGAAGCACTCATAAATACCTAATTCTGTTCTGATTTTTTTAAAAAAGAAGGCATATTTCTGTCTTTCAGTGATAATGGCATCCTCTCTGGTCCCTCAGACAACAGGGAAAACTTTCAATAGGAAGCAGCCAGCTCAGCTGCTTTAAAATCAGCAGAAGTGGAGCTGTATGACCTGCTACTGTTAGATTTAAGGAAATTTTGGAACTTGAGGGAAATTCCACAAGACTGAAGAGAATTGCAAAAAGTGCCAAAATTTGAACAGGGGTAGATGGAAAATCCCAGGTGGTATTAACTCAGTTAATCAGATGTTGATTCTGGTTTCAGTTATGAAAAGACTGATACTGGATACAAGCATTGAAGAATTTAAAGGCAGCATACTTTGTTCTAGTCAGCGTAATTGTATGGAAAATAGGTTTTGCCAAACTAACTTTTTTGATGAAATTACAAGCTTCATTAATTAAAATGCTCCTGATATAATATAGAGGTTTTCCTACAAGGCATAAGGTTTATTTGCACAACACTGACAAAAGGACTGAGCGCTCTACAAAGCAGTGTAGCATTTCTTAAGTTAAATACAATTAGGGAACTGACAGAACACAAAATATTTGTAAATTAGAAACTGTGATGAAATGGGGCTGTTTCTGATAGCATCTTACCCTTGACCAAATACCATCCAGTTTCTTTCTTAAGGATTTCAAACAAAATGCAGATTTAACTAGTGATAGCACTGGAAGTGGCTCAACAAGGGAATGTGGTACTGTACCAAGAATGAAGCTCTGGCTTGTTTCATCAATATGCACTCAAATTTGACCAAATGAAAACACAGCCAATGTGAAGATTGGAGGTCCCATTTCCAAAATGTTCAGTTCTAAAATCATTAGAAGGGAACGAGGGAGGACAAAACAATCAGTACAAAACTGTGCCTAAGAGCATTCGAACTCCAAAAGAACAGACTATCACGGGAGATTAAAATTGTATTATCTTTGCCTGAGGAATTAGTGAGACCACTTCCAGAATATCTGTCCTGCCTTGGATCTAGTCTTCAAAAGGATGCAGAAAAATTTGGGATACGCTCAAAAATTTACATCTAAATGAGATAAGGTTTGGAAACTATGACAGAAAACAAAGGGCTTGTAGAACATAATCTGTGTAATTCATTGATGAGAAACCTAGAAGAGACTTTGAGGAAAACTGCAACTTTTTCTGTGTTCATTTTTGCTTGAAGTGAAACCAGATATTAGAACCTGACATCTCTCATGGAATGGATCTCCTGGTCTCTGAGCTGTTCTCATCCCAATGACCTTAAACTCTAACAAATCTTATACCAAGGATAACACAAAACTGAATTTTAGCTGGAGACTGGTTACATTTCTTTCTAGACAAATCATTTGCTGGTGTGTGCAGCTCCAGAATAACACACCCTGATGGCATGAACAAGTTTTTCTTGCACCCAGTGAGACCATGTGGCTGAGAAATGGTTAGTGAAGGCAAGGACTAAACTGTAAGCATCCTGGGCTCTAATCCCACCTAAGCCCCTGCCTGATATTTTCAACCTGAGCAAGCATTTCACCCCCTCAGCCTCCAGTCCAGCTGTAGAACTGGGAAAAAATCAAGATCTTGCTGAAAACCAGATGTTGCATCTCAGCTAAGATTTATCTCCAAAAAGTAACTTAGTTAAAAGAGCTGCTGGGGAACGCAGGCAAGTGGCTGGATGGAAACTGTTGCAAATACTGTAAATTCACACTATCCACACGGATACTTAGGAGTAAAAGGGAAGAGGCCTTTTCCTGATGATCAGTTTATAGGAGTAGCATTTCCAGCCTCAAATTCACAGTGATAACACATGCAGTGCTGCCAGCAGCCAGCTTTGAATTTTGTGGATTGGCAGCCTGGAAAGCCCCACTGCCCCAAGCAGAGGGGGTGGGTTGTAGGCATTTTCTTGCTCCCATGGTTTGGAGGAGGGCAGTGAACCCTGCCACTGGAAAGCCCTCAGTTTCAGTTCATATTTATTCATGTGCTCGTTTTTCTTGTTTGGTGAATGTTGCATGTCAATATTTAGTCACTGCTGTGGAAACAGCAATACACATGCAAAAGAAGAGGGGAAAAAAAGGAAGGAAAGAATAGAAAACAGTGTTTTAAGGTACAACCAATTTGGCTGGTTTTGCTCTCTTTTCTCAAGAATGTGAGTTTGTGTTGCCCATGTGCCTGCAAAGGGAAACAGGAATTGAAAAGGGAAGTATATCAAACTGTTTACTTCAAACTGTGGGCAGGAGTGAGAGCCAGAACATCTGGGAATCCCATCAGGCATCCTCTGTGCGTGCACAGCTCCCTGGAATTGCTGCCTGAGGCCAATGATGCAACAGAGCTGTTGTGTTATCAACCACCTCTTCTTCTCACCAAACCCTGTGGGGATACCCTGAGCTCCTCTTGGTGGAGTTTTGTTCCTGATCCCGGGGCATTGGGCAGGCTGGATCGGAGCTGAAGGTGGGCAAGAAGGCCCAGAGCCAGAGCATCCATCCATCCATCCATCCATCCATCCATCCATCCATCAGCAGCTAAGGGGCAGTGGAGCTCTGGGGCTCCTTCTTCCTGTTCATAGGCAACTTGCATTGAAAAAGCAGCAACAACAAAAGGATAACACTCAAAAGACTTTTGCTGATAAGACATATGAAACACTGATTACAAATAAAGTTTTACCAAGTAATATAACAAATTGCCCAGCATTTTAAAAACTTCATTTAAATTGCTGCTGATAATATTGTGTCTGCTGTGTAGTAAAACCAAAATAACATGGGAAAATTGAAAATTCTGGATTTTAATTACAAGAAAGGACAAGGAAAAAGTCCTTAGGTTATATATTTCAGTTACATTCAATTTGAAAACAAAAAAAGGAAAATATGATGATTGTGATCTCCAGAGAATATTATTTTCTTCATATTTACCCACAAATTAAGGGAAGCCTTCTTTGTTTCTATTGTTGGAACTGGAAGAAGGGTATCTAGTTGTGATTTGAAGGAAGTGCCATCAATGCAGTGAAAAGTAGTTATTATATGTTGCACTTGGCAATAGGAACATCCTGAATAAAGATACAGGGATGTGCATGCAGAAACCTGAGGAAAAGTCTAACCTGAAAGGGAGGTCATCTGCTGCTGCCAGTTAGGGCTGCAGGGTTTGCTCTGCTCAGGCTCTAGTCTTTCAGTATGACATTGCCTGTTGTCAAAAAATGGCAAGTCTCAGTGAAACCCTGGAGAAAGGGGAGACTAGAACATCCCCCAGGCCTTGGCAATTGTTATAGAAAATTTGTATGTGTGTTTAGATCCTTGATTGCAAAAGAAAAATGGCATTAAGTTGGCACCATCAGGGAATTTTATACCTGTCAGTTTTTGCACAGGTCTGTAAATGGCAGAAACTTTCAACTTCTGCCAGAAAAGCATCAGGGTTCCCACATATAAAGCCAAAGAAATGATATATCTATACAAATATAAGAAATTTATTTTGATTTCAATACAGTCACTCTGATATAAGAGCTGAATAGGTTTGCAGAGGCTTGATAGAACCTAAAATGGAAATAGCTCTTGTATGGAGAGTCACATCTCCCATTTCTGCTGGGAGCACACAAGCACCAACATACACCTCTTTAGGAGATATATCTAAAAGCTACATTAACTTTAAATAAAAGTCTAATTTGACTACTCAGGAGCTAGAATGTTGGAATTGCAGACCAAGTGTCATTAAGAACAAAGCAAAAGCTGACCTGCAGTTTTGTCCTCCCCATGCCAGTGCTCTCCAGATTCATAGGATGGTATTTGTGTGTGTTCTGCCTTCTCACATGGGCAGGGACTGGTGTCCCTGTTTGGGCCAAGTGAGGAAGAGACCCCCAGCTGTTGGCAACAGCCCTGCAGTGCATGGGGCCTTTGATGCCAGGTTCTGGAGTGGCCTAGTGCCAAAGAGAAAGCACAAAACTGCCCTGCAGCAGATGTGTGGTGGGATGCCCTTTACATAGGCCTGATTGTGAATCTCATTCTAATAACTCAGGGTTGGTCCAAACCTTCATGTCCTTCCACAATTCAACACTTAAAAATAATTGAAGATAATCTTTACACAGGTGCCAAGAAACTTACAGGTCTTTCTAGGTTTCAAACTAGCGTTGCTGGGTCCCAGGTCTAAGGTGATGTGTGGGTCAGGCTCCAGGCAGGTATCTATGGTTGCTGGTCCCCTTGTCTGCTTTTCCCTGTGGCTTTCCTATTTTCATGAAGAAACTGCAGAAGGCAGCTTTTTGGTTGCTTTGTCATGTTCCCATCCAGACCAACAGAATCATTTCTTGAAGAGGGTGTGTATCTTGTGCCAGGTCCACTCCATGAATGTTGAGTACATGCAGTCCCTTTTGAATCACAGGAAGTATGTAGGCTTTGGAGATTATCAGCCCATTATTAACATTTCAGAAAAATAGAAAGTGGTTTCCGCTTTATCTGTTTACTCTATGGCTGATAAAATATTAACATTTTTCAACTTCCACTGAATAATCCCTGGTCCCCAAATTCCCAGACAATACGGTGTGTGGCTTAAATGGATCACCCCAAATGAAGCTGTTTCTCTTGGCTACTGTCATACAGGAAGCTGGTGAGAAAAAGGTTGTTTGCACAGGATTTAAGCATTTAAAAAAAATTTATGAAAAAGTGATGCTGAGGAAAACATCAGGCAAGTAGTAAAAGTGCTTTGCATGTGTGCAGCTGTTTCCTGGACATTTCTTTCTATTGCAGAGGCACTTGGTTCACAGGAAATTCCAGCTCACACACAATGCCAGTCTCCCCAGAAAATGGGCTCTGAGCTCAGCTGTATTGATCTGCTTTGTGCAACTGGTGGTGCTGGCAATGAGCACCATGCACACACTCACAGGCAGCAGAGACTGTTTTGATTTGATTTGATTCTAAATGGTTTTAAGGAAATCATAGTAAATTTGCCTCCATCTGTTTTACAGTAGTGCTGTTTTTCCTCATAGTTAGTTTTACACCTGCCCAGATTAGATATTGGTACAGATATTACTTACCACCTAAGCTCTGTGGGCAAGCAAAAATCTCTGGGCTTGTGCTGAGCACCACGTGGAGTTGTGCTTTTTGGTGAGAAGTCCAACAGAAAGAAGCAGAACTGCAAATCCACAGGCTGATGGACAGACTGAGGGTCTCACATCAGCCTTCTCTATACATCCTGAATTTGTACCAAGTTTAGAAGTCCTGAGAAATTAATTGTTTCTACCAGCTACTCTTTCTAGACTGTTTTTCCAAGTTTAGAATAGTGACAACACAAGATGGGTACAGACTCCAGCAAGCCCAGATAAACGTTACATGTTTAGCATTTTCTGTTGGATAGAAACTCTAACATGTTGCAAGCACTGGTATGGCTCATCTCGTGGCAGACTTAGCAATGTTTAGTTCTCATCCGGAGGTGCTGGGAGCAAGACAAGTGCGAGCAGGGTTAGCTGGAGTTCCCATTCTCCTGCGTTGGCAGAAAGCCTCGTGGCAGCAGATGCAGGGGACCTGAGATGATAAATGGACTTTGGAAAGAAACCCAAACATGTACATACAAATTAGTATTTAACATACAGTTGCTATTTGCAAATTATCCCCTTGTGATCTAGCTCTTGAATGAAAGCAACTGTGTTAGCTGAACAAACAGTAGCAGAGGAGGCTGCAAAAACTCCGCTCCCACCCAGGGCCGTACCCCGCCGAGCCCGTAGGCCAACCTGCCCACGTGCTCACATGAGGCACACACACCCCTTCCCAAACAAGCCCTGAGAGTCACCCAGGCTTGGTTCTTCTCCCACTCTACCAGGCACTTTAAGCCATGTGAGCCACCCTTAGCAAGCCCTGAGTAAGGACCTGAGACTGTGAGGAAGGGGCTGGTGGCAACCTGCACTGTGAGCATGCAGGTCGCTGGTGAGGGGGAGACAGGAGCTGGGCCATTTGCCAGGTGCTTTGGCAGAAGATGAGCTGGGTCACTATCCCATGTTTTTAACGGGAAGTGATGTTATGGCAACACATTAATCATAAACAGTTTGACACCAAAAGGAATAAGCCACGGTGGCCCAACACCTGAGCACCCGCCCCGACATCCGGAGTGACACAGCGAGCTTGACCCAACAGGCTGAGCTCTGACGCGTGTTGTGAACGCTCAAAACCCCACAACTCCTCCAAACCTCAACAGTCAAAACCAAACATTCCCAGTGTAGAGTCCCAGTGCTGAGAGCCTGCACTGCAGGCTCTACCAGGAGCAGTACAATGCACCATCTTCCCCCTGACCCCACGGCAGAGCTGGAGTTTGGAGGTACCAAAAAGGTGGTGGTACTCAGTGGCCTACATTTTGCAGGTCAGGTCTTCCCCAGCCAAAAAAAAGAGGAAAATGATTACATTTCAAAATAGTTTTCCTTCCCTTTGGAGGGAGAAGTCAGAGGTAGAGCCAAACAGCTGCTACTATGCATGATTTAAGGAGATAAGATGCAGCAGCAAGAGGGAGAGACTGGGATTTATAGTATCAACCCTAAAAATAGTTGTTAAGAGAAAGCCTAAGCCTGGCAAAGCCTCACTGGGAGTTGCCCCATACACAACTGCTAAGCTCAGCAGATGGCATCTACAGGGGAAGATCTGCCTTTGAAGAGTTTCTCTCCACCATCACCACTTTCACCCAAGATACCCCTTTACACTTGAGGTCCAAGTGTCTCAACCCCTTGTGTGGATGGCTCTGAAAGACAGGTCACACTGAAACAGGCTGAAACAGAGCTGTCAACACGGCAGCTCACATAGGCTTATAAAAATAAAGTACAACTGAAGCCAATACAACTTCCTCTTCAAGCATCTCTGAGCAAGGAAATGACTTGCCCAAGCAGGTTGGTGGCAGACACTAATGTGGAGAGGGGCTCTCTAGGCTGCATTCGAGCCAAACTCGAATGACATGCCCAAGTTGGCAAGCAGAGCTGGAAGGATTGTCTGCGTGTCGAGTCTAGCCCTCTGCAATCGCAGACAGCCGTGTCATGTAAAACCATTTAACTTTGCTAACTATGCTGCTCATCCCTCCAAACCTACCAGGAGTGTTTTCAGACCCTCTCTTGTCTACTGGCGTCGTCTTTGCTTTCCTTGCTAAAATGGAAGTCCCTAGGGCAGTGGCACCAATAAATACACATTCCACACTCAGTTGGGAAAGCCCCAAGAAAAGAAATAAATGTAAAGACAAACCCTAGAGAGGCTGAGATCAATAAGTATCAGAGCTGTCAGCTCTTCTGCTAGAAATGAGCTTTCTACTTGTATTTGCACTGAATGTCACCCACACACAAAAAAATACACTGGTGCTGTTGCACATGTATGTATTATGTATTCTACACTTTGATGAAAAATGTGGCTTTTTCAAGTATCCGGTTTGGAAGTTGTTAGGAATTTGATTTGCTGCCCAATAAAAAATACTTTTCTGCTTTAGCTTTTAAAAAAATCAAATTAATTTAGTTTTACTGATGGGAGAGGAGCAGACACTTTTTAAGGGCAAGGTTAAAATAAAAAGATGCTGTCTCTGGGGATTTCCAGCTAGATACAAAAAATTCTTTTTTCCACTAAAAGATAAAATGTTTGATCTATTCCTTGTTTGGTTGTCTCTCCCTCTCCACTCACTCAGGGTGCTGAGCACCCAGTCTGTGCCCTGACCTGGCCTGGCTCTGCAGAGCCCGTGACAGTGTGCCTGACATGACTACACACCTTGCCCTCCCTGCCAGAGGCACTCACAACACTGGTTTTGCTCAGAATGCCCACATGCTGTTTCTAATAAAACCTGATCTCCTTCCTTTTGATGCAGATGACAGGAACTGGTCCTGCTTTCAGTCACCCAGCCAGAGAGCGCACAGCACAACTGGCGCACGGTAACTCTGGAACTGGAGAGAGGGACTCAGGAAGCAATAAATCAACCCTGCTGAGTTATGACATCGGTGACAAAAGAATGGTTTCTCCTCCAGCAAGCCCTGCTGAAGGTCCTTGGTCTCTGAAGTCACTGTAGGCCCCACAGTGGAGCACACAGTGTTTATTTGTCCTATAGCACTCTAGATACAGCCAGTGCTGCTGGGGATGGTTTACATACAAGCCTAACAAATAGCACCAATAACACTGAAAAATTAATTACTTTCATAATATTTTGAGGCCCCACTGAAAGTTTGTATGTCACTACACTAGGAATAGATAGCTTCCTGATAGGAACTGCTTCACTCCTAAACAGGGAAGATCAATGAAGAGTAATGGAGGCAGCCAGGGCAGAGAATGGTGCAAAGATGACCAAGGTCACACAGCAGCTTGTTGGTTCACCAGTCCTGGTTCAGTGTTATTTGCTGCTCCTCACTAATCCCTCTATTATTATCCACACTACAAAAGTATCTTTGAAGTCTCTTAAATACTATTTGATCATTAAATTACATGATGGAGCAAAGGCAGGATCAGTGAGACTCAGGGAAGCCAGGACCTGTGCCTTGAAAAGCTACATCTGGTAGAAACAGCTCCTCTTGCAAATGTGTTCCCAGAGGAGGTACAAGCCTGGTGCTGGCTGGGAAACATCTGAACTTCTAATACACTTTGAGCAACCACATCCAACAAACATAATTCTTCACTACAGCCCCACAGTACTCCTGAGAAGGAAGCACTGTGACAGCAGTAACTCGTCACCCATTCACTGGGCAGGGAAAGGAGCTAGGACTCCAGGTTGCCAGGCATGTTTTCTACTTGAATTACCTTCCTACCCTGATCAAGTAACAAGAAGCCCATATAGTGTTGTGTGCCATCAGAGGCTTATCCACACAGGGGGTCTGCAAACAGAATGAGGAATCTGACTGGGTGGAAACACTACAGAAGGGGGCCTGCACACAGACTCAGAGCTGTGTAGCTTCTAGAACTCAGGGTGATCCCCTCTGCACTCCCCTTATGAAAAACCTGAAGGGTCTGGGCCAGTGTAACACACCCTGGCCAGGCTGTACAGAGCATGGCTCCCTCCAAGGGGCAAAGGCAAACAGATCATTTGTTCAACTTGTCTAGATTGTCTACAGACTCCAAAGCAAATAGCTAAGCAGGCATCTTGTAAAAATGTCATGTCCCCCTGTTTACCAGAGATTTCTCCGCGATATTTGCTCAGACCTAAGGCAAAGTCACACCAGAAACAAACAAGAAAGGAGAAGGAAGTCACACAAGCAGTGAAGATTAAGGTCCCAATCTGCACTGGCAAATGGAGACTGTTGGATATGGTCACGTCACTTCCCTCCCTCTCTTCATGCATCAGGTTATTTGTGGCTGAGGAAAGGGACCATGTTAACAAAGAGCCTCCCAGGGAAGCCTGGTCTCAGCCTGCAGTGTGTGATGTGATCTCTTGGCCACACAGGATTCTCTTGGGGAGCAAGGAGGTTAGGATGTGTCTTACCCACTCTGGAAGAGGCTGTGGTGTGCAAATCTATGCACAGCACCCCAGAGCTGGGAGCCCCTCCAATGTCCTGAACAGCTTTCAGAGGTGGGCAGGGATGGTGCTGATCTCCTGGGAAAGGTGACAGCTTCTGCATCTGCGAGGGGGAGCTGACCAAAGTCTAGTGAGGCTCTGCATATCAGGACTGCTTTCCATTCCCGCTGCTCCCGTTCCAGAGACTCTTCTGCCACTGTGAACTGAGTTGTGGATTCTCCCCATCACTCCTGTCTGCTCCACAGACAGTATAGGAAAAATTGAAGATATTTGACACCACAGAGAAATTTCTGAGGTGCCATAACCCACCCCTAGTGTAGGTTACATGTTGGATGAATGTTGGTGAGAGAAGAGGTGTGAGGGGAAAGTGCTGTGGTTTGGCAAATGGCAGATACACAATGTGTAACTGACCCCAGACAGAAGTGGTTCCATCAGTTCAGGAACTTCTTTATAAATAATTTTAAAAGCAAGCACATGGGCTGATAGAGATGTAGAGGAGGCACCTATATCTTTCAGGAACTGCTGGCTCCTGTCCATGGGATTTTCACAGAGCACTTCTATCTCATTAAAATCGTTTCTTCATGGGCCATGAAATGATTTTCCATGCATGGAAAAGGTTTGTAATGCTCTCAGCTCTGAGCAAAGGAACACACTGAGGATGGATGGCTTGGAGAAGCTGACATTACACCTGGCCCCAAACAGAAAAATGGGATAGGAGCAAGATCAAAGCCATCAACTCCGTGGTACCCTGAAGGGAGATGCTGAAAAAAACCAACCTCAGTGGCAGGATTTGGGATCACCAGGCAGGCATCACTTACCCAGCTCTGGCTGACACAGTCCAGAGAGCAGCTGCAGCTTCTTTCCCACAGCAGAAGTCCCTCCCTTGCCTCGCCCTTTACCAGCATTTTTGGGTGAGCTCTCCCCAAGGAGAGAGCACACCCAGCTGCCTCAGCAGAGTGACAGTCTATCTTCTCCTTGGGGTGCACCTGGCTCTGAGCCCCCTGCATGTCCCCTTGGGCTGGGGGCTGGCAGTGTTGGACACAGCCTGGGGCACAGGGAGGGAGCTGCTCCAGACTCAGAGCCTCTCTCCACCCCTTTGAGCCATCTCCACTGCAGAGCCAAAGGCTCCTTTGCAGGGCCCTGGAGCTGCAAAGCTCTTGGGGCCAGAGCCTGGGCCTGGTCTTCAGCTGCTGAGGCTCCAGGAGTCTTCAGGTCTCAGGAAAAAGGAGTCTGAAAAAATGCTGCTTACTAGGACAAGGCACAGGCTGGAGGAGCGTCTCTTCCCCACCCCCTACACAAAAGGAGGATGCTGATGCTCACTCCCTTGTGCTGCTTGCCAGCCCCTTTCTCCCCCCTTCCAGCTCTTTGCTCCCTCCTTCTGTCTTTTCCTTTTTGAGAGGGTTGGATCAAGAAACACAAACACTTCTGATCAGCTTGTAGTAAAAGAAGCACAATATTTTAGCTTCAAGAAACTTTGGAGAGACTTGCACAAGGCGACAATTTGGCTTTCATTCCAAAAGCCAGGCTACAGAAAAGCCCCCTTGAGATAATTTTACTGATACCTGGGTTACTTCTTCCCCCTCTTTGGCAGCAGGCTACAGACCAGAAAGTGTCAATTTACTCTCTCTGTTGGGCCAAGAACATCCCTGGTACAAATTTATTGCTCTTAATAGGGCTGGGCCTTTAATTCCTAGTACATACTTGTGAAGAATTTTGGCTTGTCACTGAGGAGTAGGAATTATTTTCCTCTCTACAGGTACAGACAGGTCCTCCTTTTGCTGAGGGCTCTGCACATCCCAAGAAGAGCATTACTGAAGTGCTCCCATAAAGAGAATACAAAAACCCCATAAGCACCTGCCTGTGCTGAAAGCCAGCAGCAGAATGGCTGCTGTTCAGTACATGGGATTTTTTTCTTTTTCCTTTTCCCCTTTTTATTGCTCTTCTACTAGCTGAAGTGCTACTGTGGGATCAATCTGCTCCCAGTCCCTTAGGGAATTAGATAATGGAGAAAAATATTCCTAGAGTGAAGACAGGGCACTTTTGCCATTAAAGTCACTAGCAGCTGAAGCTAGGACTAAAGTTTCACAGCAGATTTTATGACTTCTTCCCAATTGTAAAGGAATCTGGTTTAAATGCTTGTCATGCTCAGCTGACTGAGGTTCCTGCCATGCTCCTCTGTGGACAGTGCTGATGTTCTCACTGCTGCAAAAGCTGCTGCTGTTGGCTCCCCGTCACTGATGGGGCAAGTGGCCACCAACAATGGCAGCCCATAAAGGTTATTCCCTGAGAAAGGCTTCCTGACTGGAAGGAATCTCCCTCCTGCATTCCAGCTCACTCAGTGTCTATAGGGCAAATCTGGGCTGAATACAGATCTTTTAGCAAAAACCAGCCTGAAGGAAAGCAAAGAGCAAAAATGAGCACACAGCCAGCATGTGCCAGAAGTCCAAATGAGCACACTGCTGGCATGTCCCTGGCAGTGCATGTGGGAGAGATGAAGAGACCTCTCTGAGCAAATGCCCCTCTGCAGCCCACAGGGCAGCCAGGCTGGCCAGGCCAACAGCTCTGCTCACTGCTCTAACAAACAACACCTGAGGGCACAAACAACAGGAGTTACTGAGGGATGCAATTCCCACAAGTACATCAGGCTATAGCTTCCCATGGACACTACGTGGGTTCAACCAGCAGCAAAAAGCTCTGATGCTGCAGCTCCTTCTGTAAGGCTGCCTCTGCAGCCAGCCTGTCAGCAGAAGCAGTTGCACATTACTATTAAGGCAACTTGAGTGCTGTGTCCAGTTCTGGCCCCTCAGTTTGGGAAGGATGTTGAGACTTTTGAGCACATCCAGAGGGGGCAACAAGGCTGGTGAGGGGCTGGGAACACAAACCCTGTGAGGAACGACTGAGGGAGCTGGGGGTGTTTAGCCTGGAGAAAAGGAGGCTCAGACGTGACCTTATCACTCTCTACAACTTCCTGAAAGGTGGTTGTGGTCAGGTGGGAGTTGGTTTCTTTCTCCAGGAACTGAGAGAACCAGAGGACACAGTCTTCAGCTGTGCAAAGGGAAATTTAGGTTGGATATTAGGAAAAAGTTTTTTATGGAAAGAGTGACAAAGTACTGGAATGGCCTGCCCAGGGAGGTGGTGGAGTCACCATCCCTGAATGTGTTTAAAAAAAGACTGGATGTGGCACTCAGTGCCATGGTTTAGTTGAGGTCTTAGGGCTGGGTTGGACTTGAAGGTCTCTTCCAACCTGGTGATTCTGTGATTCTGTGTGATTCCGTAAACATCATCCCAGTTTGCAGCAGATTCCCCTTTTGACATCTCTCTCAATAATACCAGTAACTTTCTCGTTGTTACTCTGTGAAAGCAGCACCATGAGCATACAGTGGCTGGCAAAGTCAGGTGAAAGATGGGATATAGTTTCAGTCCTTCACACTTCTGAAATGTGAACAGGAGATGCAGACCGCTTTTCTTCTGCAAGGAACAAAATCCAGACATGATCAAAACTCCTCTTTGGATTTCAGCTAATGAGCGGCTTCATCAGATCTACAAAGGAGGATTTGTGATGGTTGGAAAAGCCCAAGTAAGAACCTATGGAAGAATGAAAAATGCTGAAAATTTAAATGTCTGCCTTTACCCTCCTAAAAAACTCTTCTGTACTCAGCCATTATGGATCACTGGTGGGTAAGTTTAACAAAAAAGGTCACTATTTTTACAAAAGAAAATGATGATTACTGGAGGTCCCAGGATGGGGGCTTGGCAGATCTGTCCCTTTCTCTAAAAATCCATTTCTGCTTTCTGTGACTCTGAATGCCTAATGATGTTTTGTGTACATCTGAGAGTCTGCACAGACACTCAACAAACCATTTGCCTGAGGCCTTCATTTCATGGGTACTATGTGAACTGGTCTCCAGATAGATGAGGTTGAAGAGGTTAAATAGCTAGTTACAGTACATAAAGTTTATATCCACTGTGACTAGATGAAGCTTTTCCCTTCTTTTAAGTGCCTCTTTCTTTATGGAAAAGAGAAAGATGACTGCAGTCACATCCCAGTCTTACAGCATAATCCTATTTTAATGGTAATAACATACAAGATCCTTCCTACTTGACATCCAAACACCTGCACTGCACTTCTGCAGCAGTGAGAGATGCTGCTCAGCATGCAAGGGACCTTGGTGCCTGTGTCTTGACAATCTGTCTGACCTAACATACCTAACAGTCTTCTATTTCACACTTCTAGTGAGATGAGCAAGGCTAAATGCAGTGGAGATTCAGAATCTAGCCCAAGAAATTGAGTTCTGCAGGTAATTTTTCTTTTCTTTCATCAAATGTATACAGCACCAATGTCCTTCCTGCTGTGACTTAGTTTTCTACCAAATTTCATAGAGAAGCTCTTTGGAATGTGATTGATTGCATATTTAATTTTATAAAGTTAAGAATACTTCATCAAATAAAGAAAATACCATTACCAGATGCTCTATGCTGGCCCTAATGGAGCTAAACAGTCCCAGGCAGGAAGTGCCATAATTTCTTTCTCCACCATGCCAGGAAATGCTGTCTCTAGTGCAAGCTGGGTACATCCCAGGAGGAATGATTCCTCCAGGGGCTCGCTAGCTTGGTGACCTGTTCCTACCCACCATCTTGTCCTTATTTGCTCTAGGGCAGAAAGTGAGGAATTTTTAAATGACTCATGAGATAGTCAAATCTAATTTGAACCTTGATGCAGCCTGGAGTTCCTACTGATCATTTTCAGCTATCTCCTCCATGAAAAGTGGGGTTTTTTGACCATGATCCCTCTGTGCTGTGCCACAGGCATCTCCCAGAGCAGTGGCTGTGCACCGGACCATCGCACGTTCTCCTCTGTAAATAGATGTGAGGAAGCAAAGAATTGTGAGGCAGGAAATGGCCACTCGGCCCAATGAGCCTGGCCCTTTAAGTTTATCTCAAATGCACCTCCTTGCTTTGTCTTTGCATCTGCAAATCTCCTTTCTCCTCATAAAAGTGTCTAGCTGTCTCTTAAACCCATTCAAAGTATTTGCTTAAGTGACCTAACTTGGCACCAACTCCACAGCATTTGGGCAGGCCTGAGTGACATAATGCTGCCAGAATCCCCTGTTTATTTTTCATGTTGCCTGCAATCCTGCCATACTGGGCTAGGCTGTAGCAGATAAACAAGTCCTGTACAGCCCACAGGAACCATACATGGAAAACTCAAAGGTACCAGAAGTGGCAATGCTGACTCAGCATCCAAGATGCTTCCCATGAAATAACTCAGGAGCCAGCCTCTTTGGAGCTCGTGCTCATGGAAGAGCCATCTCTGGGTGGAGTTCTGAATTGGCTTCAGCCAGTGCTCAAGAACAGATGAGAGAATTTCTGCCACTCTCCCATCTCAACTTCTCTTCACTAAGCATATTGAAGCATCTCCTGTTCCAAATTGGCAGGTAGCTAATTTTAAACGTACATACAGTTAAGTAGTAAAGAATTTGTGAAGATTAGCTGGCTTTTCTGCTGCTCATAACTTTTCTTAGGAATGACATTCACTTGCTTATTCTAACTCCAGATGAGCACTGCCATTTGGGTCACTCACCATGGTTCCTTCCTCTCTGGTGGAAGACCAGCTTCACTCATCTGCTCAATCCTAGTGTAACTCTGCCTCCCACTGGAGTTTACAGTGGATAATTTGTTTCCCTGTATCTGTTAAATTGCTGTTACTGATGCTGGTGAACACACACTACCCCACAAGAGGCAAGTTTCAATTGACACAGCTGATGCTGTGTATTTATTCCTATCAATCCCACTCAGTGCTTTTCACACAGTTTTGCTTGGCAGCACCCCCAGTTCCCTGTGTGGGACTGTGCACCTCACAGCACAGGGAGCTGAAGCCAGGGAGCTTGTCACTACATTTTCCTAGCTACCTTTCCTGCCAGATTGGGATCCTGGGGAAGATCTCAATCTGAAAATCATAATCACAGAATAAACTTTATCAGAGGACATGGATCCTCACCCACATGCACCATTACATGTGTACCAATGGTTACACATAATGCCTAAAGCCTTAAAGTCACTGAAGTAACCACTGCAACATCCAGCTTCAGTCTTTTGTTGCAGTTCATGCTCTGGAACATGTTGTGAGCAGCCAGTACTGTTCTTCTTCATCAGCTGCCTGAGCATTTGTCAGTTGAAATGCAGCAGCAAGAATGAAGGAGTAAAAACCTCCTACTGTAACTTTTCCATATAAACTGTATTCTTAGGTTACAAAATAATCCTACATATTCATAGAAATGTAGCCTCACTAAGGCAAAGGGACCATTGATAGGAAAACTTATCTGGAATATTAGGATCTCTTCAGTTCTGGTTATTTTCAAGATTCTGTGAATGGCTGGCACATGGAAAAATCCCTTTGGTCTTGATACAAATCCCATTCTCATAAACATTTGAAAATACTCTTATTCCAGTTTTGCCAATAAGAACAGACATTTAAAGCATGTAGAAGCAGAACTCAGTTTTTAATGAGCCTATTTGCTCCTCTCTAATTACTTTTTGTAGCACTTTAAATGACAGGGTTCCTGATGTAACCCTTCTGCAATGTCTAAGAGACTATTGTGATTTGATTTTTTTGTTTAATATATTTTGAACACCAATCATGTATTTTATATCTAATTATGCTGTCCATCTACAGGCATGTGCCAATTTGTTTTTTCCTTCTGTTCTTGGGTGCACCCATGACTGGTAAGACAGGAGGCCAGATCCTGCTGTCCCTGGAAAGCTTAGTTCTAGCTCATTTAATTTAATCTGTAATAAAACTTATTTTCCATTTTCCCATCTGACTCCTTCAGCTGTTAAAGGCCCCTATGTCTACTAGGTTGTGCTGACTTTTGATGATTTCTTCATATCAGTCCGCATGCAGAATGTTCTGTATTCAGAGAGATATGTGCAACAATGCAAAACACATTTCTCTGTTGAAGAGTAAATCCCAGTTTGTGAGAGACATTATTTGCCACAATATCAAGCTTTTCCCAGAAACTGTCCTTCATTTCACCCTGCATTTGCATTCACTTCACCCTGCCTCCTCCTCAGCCTAGCAAAGCTCAAATTCCTTCAGCAGCTTGATATCAACTAATGCTATATCAAAGGATGTCTAAACCCCATTTAACGTTGCATAGGGGGATATGAAAGCTCTCAAGAATAACAACACATAGCTGGGAGTCCACTGCCACAAGGCTGAGCAGCCCCAGGCTCCCCACATCTTTCCCACAGTTGGAGAGCTGCAGCTGGTGGTACCCTTCCAGTCAGCCCAGCCATCCCAGGATGTGCTGCTGCTCCCCCGTGTGCAGCTGCGGCTGCTGAGCCAACGGGCACCCAACCCAGGCTCACACACTCTGCCACCCACTGCACTCACACAGCTGGAGATTACACAGGAACAAAAACAAAGACAAACCCACAAGGGAAAACTGAAGAGAAGTCCCCGAGCAAAGGCTGAGTTGGAGTATTGCTTCTCCTGTTTCCACACCATCATTTTTCACTTGCTTCTCTGTGTCTAAGTATTTAAAGCAGAAATCTGATCTGCCCATTTGGGTTCAAAACAGGCCAAGTTCCTGCTGTAGCATTGCTTGTGTTTGGCATGCAAATCTGCATGGGATGGAGGCTGCCCTCCACAGCAGGGGATCTGAACACCTCTTGTTGATTTAAACACCTTGTCCACTTTCATGGAGAACTGACTGTGCCTTCACATCCTGCACAACCCAGCTGCAACGGGCTAAAAGCAAGGGACAGCCTGGGAGAAGGGAACAGCTGTCACAGAAGAGCTGGAAAATAAGAGAGGCTGACTGTGCCTGGTTGGTACATGCTTCATTCCACTGATGCTGGCAGATAAATCACTGCCCTCTCACTCCCCACGGCAGGTGTGTACAGAGCAGCTGTTCTTTGGGCTCTGCTGCCCTGTAATGGCACATGTATGTTCTACCTACACCCCTGCCACAGCTGCTGTGAAATAAATCTCTGAACCCACTGGAAGGTGGATTCCCCCATTGTGTTATGGGGAGAGGTATTTTCATGGTGAGAGGATGGGAGGAAACAGAGCTTTGCAACCAGAAACATGCAGAACAATATTCAAAGTCACAGTCCTGTCTTGCTATCCAGATGTTTCCAGAGACACCAAACCACTGCATACCAAACTCAGGGCTTCTCATTCCCACCAGACAGGCACTGCATGAGGAAAGGATATGTGCTCTGTTTAACCTCATTTATTCCTTAGCAACCGAAAGCTCCCTATATTTTCCCATCTTGGGGGCTTATGTGTGGATCCCCATTCAGTGACATTCTCCCACCATGAATGATTAAGGAATCTGAATCTTTAAAAATTGCCAGATCCCATTTCTATTCCTAAATACAGCCCTATAGAGACAGATAAGCCTGGGAGGCCAGGGGATTTTAGTTAATGATCCCTTTTTATGGGGCCAAGAAGCAGTGCTATGAAAAGGAGGTCTGGGGCCATTTCTCCCCTCTGTGCCTGTGCTTTGCAGAGATTTCTGCAAACATTTTTGTGCTTTACCTAGCTGTGCTGTGTTTGCTGGGAAAGCAGCTAGGATCTTGTCCTGGGGTGTATGGCCCAGACATGTGCCAGGTCCTGGAAGGTATGTTCAGCACTGGGCAGTGCTAATGGGAAGTGAGGATTAACATCTTAATCCCTGGTGTAGCTATGCCACCAGCAAAGCCAAGGCAGTGGGCAACTACCTCAAGGTGGAATGAAATTCAAGACTGGTTTGAAAAGGCTCCTCCTGAGAGAGCTGTCCATAGCCTTGCCTTCCTATTTTGGGAATGAGTGGGATTTTGCCTCTCATTCATCAGTAATATACTTTTATCCTAATGAGGGCAAGTGTGGAGTGGTGATTTCTCTGCAAGCTCTGTGCTGTGCAGGACTTTCTTTGCCTCATCCAGCTCTTGAGGACAGGTTTATTTGTGTGGTTTACTTCACATACCTGCAATATTTTCTTTCCTGCACAGGGCTAAATGTACCTGTTTAAATTTATGCTCAGGACCAACTCAATGATCAGTCCACTACACACAAGGTGTATGAGTTTCACTGTCTCATTAGCTGTGTTTTCCTGTGAGAGGAGACAGGATGACAAACCAAGGAACAGGAGAGAACAGCCATGGAACATGGAATGCCCTTAGCAGTTCTGCTTGACCTTAGAACCTGCAGGCTTAGGGACAGGGGAGTGTAACCAGCAGAGTCAGCAGCTGGAATTCAACTGCCCCAGCAGGAACTGAAAACAAATGAACAGAGTAACTGAAATATACCTTCCCCCTGATCTCTCTCTGAATCAACACTGTGCTGTTTACAGTAGTGTATAATAATATTGAATCATGATTTGCATGGGACAATTTCTATGCCACAGCACATGATAACTCTGCAATAACTCCTTTTTTTTAGTGATGCAAAAACATTTACTTTAATGATAATGAAAATAAAGTCAGTAAAATCCCTTTGTCCTGTTTTTTTGATCAGATAAACCATATCAACCAACTGTTAGAAGGAGGATTAACTTGGGTTGACATTTTTTTTAATGTACTATGAGAAAAGCCCTGGGGCCAAAACATTTACAGGCCAGGTTTTAGTGTATGTTGATCTAATAGTTTCGCTGAAGAAAATGTCTTTAGACCTGGCAGGTGTGTATTGGTTTTCATTACTTCAAGTGTCTACTAGCAAAGTTTTAATTAACAGAGTTGTACACAAAATATTTTCAGTGATGCAAGAGTGAGGAACTCGGGAGCAGGACTCCTGGGCCCTATTTCCAGTTGCTGAACTGGGCATGGCAGGCAGGACTGCAGAAGTCTTGCCTGACTATCCCGTGGCTCTCAAATTGGTAGGACAAGTTCTCCTCTGATATCCAACTGTTCCTCTCATGTACTATTTGCAAGACCCCAGTCCTGCTGTCAGGTACCGAAGAAATTGTCTCTGCTATGGACTAAAGGGAAATACAGGAGCAAGGAGATGGACAGACCTGGCTGAAGTCTCCCAGCAAGTCTGGGGCAGAACCAGCACAAGCCCCCAGGTGTCCCTAGACCTGTTCCTGTGCCCTAACCATCCTGAGCTGGCCATTTGCCTCTCCCCATTGCACCTGGGGAGATGCCCACTTTTGAGAACTGTGGAAGAAAAGGGAACAAGCTTAGCAAGCTGCTTGCCTACTACAAACATAACAGGAGAAAACACAGCATTTGCTTTGCCTCTTATCAGAGACGTTAGGCCACAAGAGATAAGGTTATTAGCAAAAACATAGCACTGGTGCTCTAGTCAGATAGCAGAGGAGATAGACCACTTATCTTATCAGCTCCTTTATGAAGTCTCCCTCACTGTTACTATAATTTTCTGATAATATTATGTACAAAATTGATAGCATTTTATTTTTCCTGGACAGGTTCTTTTCACTTGCCCTTTTCTTAACAGGTTGTCTTTTTTCCTCCTCAAGTAAGTGGACTTGCCCTCTGAAGTCCTAAGTTTGGCTGCTCCATTTTGCCTCTTTTAGATCCACTTTATCCCAGTTTCAGATTGATTAAATTGCACTTCTTTTACAGTCCTTTGTCTTTTGTTGCCTCTCTTTCAACTGAGATGCTGCTCTAGGGGATAGGTTTTTGACAGTGACAACAGTAAATGGGATGATTTCCACTTCATCCAAAACTCCACTCTTTGTCTGATGAGCATTTATCTATCATGGATGATATGGTCCTTTTGTGTACTTGGGAAAGAGCAATTTCATTATTTAGCTGTGCATTTCCATGGGCTCCTCCATCACTTTGTCCCTCTGCAGCATCCTGAATGTTATGTAAAGATTTGCTTTTATTAAATTTAAAGAAACTGAAAGAATCAGTAATCATCAAAGAGCTCTCTGGTGACCGGCTTGTAAAGGCAAGCTCCTTGAACAGTCTCTGCTGTAGGCTCATTTTTTTAACATTTAGGTTCACAACTTTGAGAATGTAAAAGCACCTTCATGCAGCCAAAAATTAGGCCCTAAATTATGAAGTGCTGATCCTATACCTCTAAAATTAATGAGAGATTAGTCACAAGTTTCAGAGGGCACAGGGTCAGGCTCTACCAGAAAAACACAGTCACCCTGATTTATTGTGCACATTTTCACGGGACAGCCTTTGAGATGCAGAGAAGATCTCAACGTGGCCAAATGAAACAGTGTGTAGAACCCCCCTCCTTAGGACCATCTGTGTGCTCCTTATTGTGTCCTGCACAGTCAAGCAGAAAATTTGGGTCGTTACCATGCAGATTATAACTAATTTCATACATATGATTTTGAAAGAGATCACTTTACAGGGCCTTTGCACAAGGATTACTTGCAATCCTCCTTGAGGGGTGATCTCAAAAGTTTTTTTCTCAGTATGATAGATTGATTTTTCTTTTGGCTATTTGTGATGATTAAAGCAGAGATCTTGACAGGTCCTCCTACAAAGGGTCAAGTCCTCCTCCTGGAAAGATGGGAGTTGGCATCTGGTAGCCTGAAACTGGGACAGGCATTTTAAAATCCAAACACTTGGCCAGGCATTAATTCAGACTGTCTGGATGGGACAACGTTTGTCTGCCCGTGTGGTTCTCATATGCATTGTTTCCAGGAGTTGTCCTTCCTAGAATAACACAAATCTCTGAATGATGCTGTCTGGCTGCCCTAAGAGCACCTCAGTGGTGTAGTGCATGTTGTCTTAAATAATTTCTAATTCCTTCCTTTCTGTGGTGTTATAAAGCCTTGTGTATGCTGCTCTGGCAATGGGCCTCTGGCCTTAGAGCCTGGTGAGAGGCTGCATTACTGTGCTTCTTGGGGGATCAACAGCTTGGCACATCCTTGTGTTTTCTGAATCTTCATCAGTATCTGCTGCAACGTTTTTTCTTTTTTCTGTGATATCCAGATATATTTAAGAGCATGTGTGAGTCCTATACTCATGGCAAACTTAACATTAACTGAAAAACACAGAGGAAGATTTTTTTTTTCTACATCAACAGAGTTTTTCATTTATAAATCAAGAAAGGTCCAGGCCCTGCCTGAGAGCAGAGCTGGGCTATTCTGTTGCACTGGCTGCAGTGCCCAACCATGCACTTTGCAATCCAGCCTGCTTCCTTTTCCATTCCAGAAAAACCATGCAGCCCTCAAAAGCTTGACTTTGTCAGTGGACGTGGTTTCTCCATAAATGCTGGTTTGGTTTGTGATGTTACAATACTGGACCATTTTGTCTGTGTTTCATATGAAGGGCTTATTTATGAATAACTCCTAAATAGAGTGTAAATGCCTAAAGTCATGCATTTTATACCTATAAATATGGTATATTATGAATGGGTATGACCAGATGAGAGGAAGTTGTCACTGAATGTTTTGGAGGGCCTCTTCAACACTACTGCAATCATTAACCATCAACTGCCCCATTTGTCATTTAGTAACAACTTATTTTGCATGTGTAAGTGCAAAATACAAAATACAACTGGATTGTCTTTTTGGTGATAATCTGGCAGTCTGAGCAATCTTCTATTCTCACTTGCTGGATCCCCTCAAAGATCCCAAGACACACAAATAGGAACAACAACTCTGACCTGTTTCTGTTTTCACAGTCCAAATCACAATCTTGCAGCAAAATAAGTCTCAAAAACCAAGCAATTTAGGGGCCTTTTTCAGACACAGACAGAAATCCAGATAACCTGTAACACATAGGTCAAAACTGACTTTAAAAATTTACAGGTTTGAGACAATCATACATTTCCTGCTTTGAAAGTGTTACTAGACTGTGAAGTGACATCTGAAGAAGACATCTGAGGTACAGTGCAAGTCCTTTAACTGCCAAAAGTATTTATTTACCTGATAGTGATGCAACATCAAAGTTTCTTGATACAAACTGAACTACAGATCTCTTTTCACTGAACAAAACAGCAGGAGAGGGAAGCAGAGTGGCACTACTTGGTGGAAGAAGCAGCCAGCTGCAGTGGGTGCTCAGGGGCCTGCCAAGGCCAGCTGCCTTCTCTATGGGGCAGAGGAGCTGAGGGTCTTGGTGTGAAAACACACCCACACAATCCGTGGTGAGTCTGTGGTATTTTGGTCTCTAGTGAAAGCTGAGTCGCTTTGACTCAGCTGCAGAAACACTTAGGAGTTGTGTGGGAGTCCCCCAGAACACATAACAAATCATGGAGTAACAAAGGGAATTAAAAGGTAGTAACATGATACACAATTTAAGAACATGGATTAAATATTGAATTAAGATCTACTCCCCATTCAGTCTACAGCCAGTCTCTTTGCTATAAAATGGCACTGAGGGCCAAATTCTGCTCCTGCTTCAATGGGAATGAGGAGGAATTGCTATGGAGTTATGTCAGAACAAGCCTGAGATGGCGAGAGGAGCCTGAAGCCAGGGCAGCAATGCGGTCAGGGCATGCCCAGGAGGGGATGGGGTGGACAGAGCTCCTGACACAGTTGTCAGTGTAGGCAGACAGGCCCTAATTGGTCTGATCTGATTACTTTTTCCAAAAGCTTTGAACTTTGCACAGGATGCCTTGGGCCTGCCTGCAGGAGCCCTCCTCTAGTGGGGAATTAGCACAATGGCTGGGCTGACCTCCCCCCACCCCAACTGAATTTTATTATCTAACGGGCAGTGGTTGGTGATGAATGACTGACAGGTGTGATCAGCTGATGGGAATGGCTGGGGATGGTACACATACACTATGATTTTACCAGACTGTAATGTGTTCTGCAGTGGGCAAAGGATAAAGCTTGTAAAACATTTGTTTTAAGTCTTAAAATATCAAATTCCTCATAACTATGGGCTTCCTAAAACTGGCCCTGGTAATTACAAGTGTTGAGCCATGAATAATTTCACGCTAGGAGGTGCATTAATTTTAACCTCCTCCCTCCTCCTCCTCCTCCTCCAGACATTGTGAAAGCACATTACCAGTGAGGACAAGTTTATGATCTTATCCAGGACAACTGGTGCAATAATATGAAATGAAAACCAAGACAAAAATGTCATTGTCTGCACACTCTGTACAAAGGGATCCTGCAGAAAGCTCCCTTTGCAGCCTGAGACCAAGAGTGCTCCAAAGGTGTGAGCAAGATTTATGGAGCTTTCCAAGCACATGGCTCAGACCCTGTCAGATCTGACTGTCATCAGCCGGGTGTCTAGGGATTGTTTCAAGGAACAGGGAGGAGTTTTAACATCCCTGTGTTTTGACTGTCCCTATGAAGGCTTTTATTTAAAATCTTCAACGATGCTTGCACAAAAATCCACTGACAGACCTGGAACCACGTTGATCCTGATGTAGCATGCTTGGTCCCAAAACAATCACCTGCAGTCTGGAGTACTTGGGTTTCTAATCTCACTGTCATTTAAGTTCAAGGCAGTGGCATAAGGATGTATTTGGCAAGCCCTCCCTGCTTAACATCTACATGCTTCTGTCTGATCACATTTATGACAGCAACCCCATAGTTTCACAACTCACTCAGAAGTTACACCTCAGTCAGAAAGGAAACAGGCAAGTCTGGCTGGAGGAAAGATCAGAGATTTCTATCTTGGGCAGGGCACCCCACAGAGTATTTGCCATTCAGGCTGTGTTGAGGCTGCACTGTCAACACCATCCTCAAGAAAGATGTATAATACAGATGTTAAACACCAATTATCCCACTAAAGATCAGGTAAAGTTAAATAATGGCAAGGGTGTGATGCTTAACATTGAACAAATTAGGGATGATATTCTCTCCTTAAGGTTCCCAGGTGCCCCTGTGGTAGCCCTCCCTCACCTTGTACTACATCAGATTGTGTGTGCTGTTACAGCAATGCCGGGTTGCGAAGTAAAAAATTGTCTTGATGCAGATTTGAAAGCCTTGGGGTTTGCTTCACAAACTCAGTGCTAACATGCTGACAGTGTCATTCTCAGTTGCTTCTCAGTCCCTTTAGGCTGAGCTAAAGAAATACTTTGAGCTAAATATATAGGCAGTCCTGGTGTATATCAAGACATCACAATTCACAAGTCATTAATGTTGTTGGGCTGCACAAGGTAGAATTTAATTTCTATGTCTCATCCATGATCCTGAAAGATAAAATCTTTGGGCACATTAATGATTGTGCCTTTTTTGTCCTTTATAACAGCATAACAGCACTGAAGCCTGCTATAGGTTATTTTCTTGAAAATTTTCATTGTTCCTTTTTACTCTTTAACGAAAATGTATCAGTGTGTCACTACTACTAGGATGAAATTTTCCTCTGGAAATCAAAGCACAACAAAAACTGTTTATCAGTTTCCCCATTCTCTTCAGAAATCTGTGGTAGCAGATGCCTTAAACTCTCTCGTGGGTGAAGGGGAAAGGTTGGATTACTGAAAAAACAAGGCAGGCTTCAGAGTGTGGAGGAGGCATTAGGAACTGCTTAGGATCTCAAACCTGCAACACCTTGAACCCATCACCAGCCAGAACTGTGATGGATGGGAGAGGATAAAGGGCAACCTAGCTGACCCATGATGCCTTCCAGTGCCCTCCAAGAAACAAGAAGAAAAGAGATTCTTATCACTCTGTGAAAGAACAGAGGGGAAAATTATCATTAAAATGCCTTCCTAATAAAACTAACAAACAGGAACTTTTTTTTCTTTCAAACTCCATTCTCTTATCCCTTCCCTACAAGCTTCAAGATGGCCATGACTTGAAGAATTTTAGTCTTTGAGTGAACCTTTCCTAAGCAGAGGTCACATCCTTCTGCCTAGACTTTAGCTTTGTTAGACAGTCTTCTTTGAAAACCTCAAGAAAATAAATAACTTTCTGTATCTCTGCACAGTCATCAGTGCATCGAATCACTATGTAGAACGATGGTAATACACAGAATTAATATAAGTAATAAAATAATGTATTTGTGAATGTGAATTCACACCCCACATCACCTGCCAGATAATCACTGATGAAACATTAATGAGTCACTTTATTTCTCTGTTTGCTTTAGATCTGAGAATTTTGCTGTCTCTTTGTAAAGTGCTCTAGGATGACGTTAAGAAGTGGAGAAATTAGGTGTGTTATGGAATTGAGGCAATTACAGACCTTGTAGCAAAGAATTTATAGTACAAAGCTGGCCATTGGAATTTAATTTCCTATGATTGCTTTCCCCATAGATATTTGTAGCCATGTATTGTTTGTGCCTCTCCCAGTCAGCCAAAGAGATTTGCAGAGCTCATGGGAATCTTTGGGAGTCAGATCTTCCCAAAAGTGGTGTGATGCTGGCAATGTACTTTTACATCACATCTTCCTGGTGGTCACAGGGGCTGGTAGGGCAAGGCTGCAAAGCTGAGTGGATCTCAGATTCAGTGTCCAGCTACAGAGCACCTTGCAGCACCTTGAAGTCCTGGAATCAAGAAATGACCTGTGGAAATTCACTTGTTACAGCCCAAGACCCTACCCACACACTCTCAGCAGACAGCTGGGGAATACAATCTCTTTTTCCCTGTTCCCTGAAAGCTGCATGTAGGATTCAATGCAGGAGGGCTTGGCAACCATTTTTTATGTTAATACTAGGATTCTGAGTATTTTGGGGAGTCATACATATCTCTAATTCTTTTCTGAATCCTGTGGTGCCGCTCTCAAGGCCAGGAACTGCTTAACAGCCAGTGCTGAACCTGTGTCAGGCAAGAGGAATAGTAACATAGACACTATGTCTTTCTTTTGGTTGTGGAGCTGAAAATGCTCCCCAAAAGCTGCTGTGGTGTGGTGTCCCAGGCTTTGCCCACCATGGGACATTGCACTACCTCCAAGGGACTGGTTTTGGATATGAAAAAAAATTCAAGTTACATAGACATGCTGGCAAAAGACTTTTCAGTGTAACTAAACCATCAAAACCAGGCTCTCTGGCCTCTGTGCTGTCCATCATCCAGCATCTCGGCCCAGGCATGACAGCCCCTCTACCTGGGAGAGCTGCTCCAGTGAGCCAGGGCAGGGGGGCTGCCATCAGACACTATAAAAATGTGTGATTTAATGAGTGCCACGCATCACACAACCAAGGCCTTTAAAACAGCCTTGCTGCTGAGTGCCCGACATACAGAACCGCCCCAGATCTCTTGTAAGTCTTGGCTCTTCTCCTCCAGAGCCTGCTAAGTTCCCGTGATCACTGAAGTAACAGGGGTAGTTTGGAATCTTTCTGCATTTAGGGTTTATTCCCAATCCTGTTGGTTCCTATCTCACAACGACATGGCTTGGATCCCCCAAACATTCCAGTAATTCCTCCCTTTTGAGCAGGCAGCCGAGGCGCTTCCTTGGCAAGCAGGCATCCCACATTCCTGGACTCGATTCCCAAGCTGTCTTGCCCACTCTTCAGGAATGGCTCCCTGCAGGGACTTATTTCCTTAAGGATAAGAGGTTTTCATACCCTGGCAAGCTTCCCACTTCCTATCATCACATGTATCCTGTGCAAAGAGGGAGCAGAGAAGTGCAGGTTTCTTCTCGGTTGTTTTGAGTGCCCAGACACCTCAGGATGACAAGCAGGTGCTTGCAGAGTGTGTGGTCCCTTGCTCCAAGCTGGGACACTGCTGGAGGGCTGCTAGGGCTCCTGGGGAAAACTCTGCCTGAGCTGTGACAAAGCCTTTCAGATGTGACACATTAAACTCAGGGGCCTGCTGGGAGGTGCTCCCAGGTTTGTGGCAGGACCAGCTCCCAGCAGGTACCAGCACTGACAGAGCTGATGCATGAGAACTCTGCTGCTATGTGAAGATATCACAGCTTCTAAGCATCTTTCTACCTCAAGCTCAGGTGAGAGTGTCTGAACATTGAACTTTTCTCCAGGAACAGTCACCAAAGGGTATCTGAGCTGAATTCACCAATCTCTGTGTTGTGTTGCCTTCTACCTTGGTGCCTGCATGTGCAGTCCAGCACAGCAGCACTTTGCATTTCATCATCTCCCCAGGCCTCTCCCTGACTGCCCAGAGATGTGCTGCTCACTTGCTCACTCACACAGCCACTCTCCTCTCTCCTCTCCTCTCCTCTCCTCTCCTCTCCCCAGTGAGCTGAGATCTGTGAAAGACCCTCTCACTGGGGCTCTAGCCACTGCTCTCTTGATGAGCCAAAGGAGCCTGGAAGGAACAGGATTTTTTTCAGGCCTGTTTTCCAACACAGATGCACAGAGGTGCATATGAGTTCAACACAAGTTATTGGGCTGGTTATCATAGGTCACCAGCTGACAGGCTGCATAGTTTAATTTCTGCCTCCAAATACTGTTAGCTACTTGTTTTCTCATTTGCTGTCCATCACTGCGCTCTCAGGGATGCTGCCAGCAAATATTTCAGTATGAATTCTAGTTATTTAGGAAATAAGGAAATTCCTTCCCATAACTGAGAGGCCTGGTGTTAATGTGATGGAGGCTCTGCTTAATTCCTGTTCTACCAACCTTCCTCTACAGAAAACATTCTGCCTGTTCCACACGAGGTGCCTGTGCCTGTTCAAGCAGTGGAGCTGCAGGTACAGCAGTTCACGGCACAGCCGCGCTCCAGCGCTGTCCCCTGTCCAGGCTGTCCCCTCTCCAGCGCTGTCTCCGCTCCAGCCCTGTCCCCTCTCCAGCGCTGTCCCCTCTCCAGGCCTTCCCCGCTCCAGGCTGTCCCCGCTCCAGCGCTGTCCCTGTCCAGGCTGTCCCCGCTCCAGCGCTGTCCCTGTCCAGGCTGTCCCCGCTCCAGCGCTGTCCCCTCTCCAGGCTTTCCCCGCTCCAGCCCTGTCCCCTGTCCAGGCTGTCCCCGCTCCAGCGCTGTCCCCTCTCCAGCGCTGTCCCCTCTCCAGGCTGTCCCCGCTCCAGCGCTGTCCCCTCTGTCGGTGCCCGGGCGCACGGAGACACCTCGCGGCCAGCCCTGTGACTACACAGGGTGCCACAGTCCCCTCCCCGTCCAGCCCCACTGACCCAAGAGCCCCAGGCCAAGGCCGAAGAGCAGGACACAAACCACCCCGGGACAGCCTTCTGTTCCGCACAGATAGGGTGTAAAAGTAGTTTTCCTTCTTAACTGACAAAAAGGGATGATGCAGGACACTGCGCCACAGCCGAGCAGTTTTCCTGTGGAGAACAGGCACACAGATTGTACTTCATCAGTATGCATCTGGCCAAAACCCTGGGACCTGCAATTTTTTTCCCAGAAGAGCTGAGGTGATCACCCACTGTGTGGCCAGAGACAGAGCCTGCTTGCTGCCTACTGGCTGTGTGTGCATGTCTGCAGCAGAGCAGAGTTTTCCTGTCAAAAGGAGAGGCTGGCAGTCTACACTTCTGATGCTGAGGCACTGTTGGGAAGCTCACTCTACTTGGGGGTTTTGGTTTCCTTGACTTGAAAACAAAGTAGTAATATATGACCTGCAAGGGTGTCATTATCGTAGCAGAGATCTTGGAGGTCCTTGGAAGAGAAGTGCTGGAGAAATGCAACCTCTTAAAAATGCAGTTTTCTCCTTGCCAATTCTATTCCGCTTCAAGGAAAGGGGCTTTTGCAATGACAGCTGGGATGAGCTGGTTTTGACAAGTCAGAGTATGCAGGTATTGATGGAAGTTTCAAAGGAAACAAGACTAAAAGACTACATGGTTTACAGTGCTTTTGCCTTCCATGCCTAAGTATTTCACCTTTCCTAGAAGAAATCAAGGCAGTGGGCACTGAAGTGTCAAGAATCCATACCTGATTTCAGCAGGGTACCAGCAAGTCCAGAAAAACACAATTTTTCAGACAAATTCTTTGGCATGTTGTCCCACTGGGCTTCTTGCCTGGAACTGAGCCAGCCGTGTCCTGGCTGATAATCTCTGCTCTTGTAACTTGCTGTAATTCTCAGGTAGTGAACTTACTACAAGGCGTATTTTCACACCTATCTGCCATTTCCTAGAGTTAATTTTTTTCCTGCTAAAAATTCTTCTGGTTTTATTTTAATTTTACACTGAGGGTGGGATTTCCGTCCAAGGGACACCTCCTTGGGAGCTGCCCAAAGTGCTCAGGGCCAGCTGAAAGGCCAAAGTTGCTTGTATAGATTCTCCCTGCAGTGCTTTGGGGAATGCTGCCTAGACTGGGGGCTCAGGCAGGCTCTGCCTCCCAGCCCAGGGGAGAGGAGCTGGGAGGAGAGGCTGAGTGCAGCTCACCCCTCCTGATGTGCTGTAAAAGCTACGCCGGATGCACCAGCTGGTCTCAGGGCTCTGCTGGCAAGTGCTGGCACGCACTTCAGCCTGCTCATGTGTGTGGGGGAAAGCATCAGGAAGGTCTCCTGATTTAACAGCATCAGATCACATCTGGGGCCACAACCTGTTCCAGTGGAGTTAAGGCAGAAGAGAAAGGAGATTTTGCCAATGTGTTAACTTTTAATTAAACCTTAATGCCTTAATTAAAGCAAGGAGGGCTTAATTAAGGACTTAGCTAAAATTTAATACTTTAATGGGACTAAAGACTTTAATTTATCACCGAGCTGAAAAAGAAAAAAGCATTAGGGCTCACTCTGAGATGCACATACACACCAGCCAATTATGAAAGAATCCTGGGGTGTCAGGTTCATCCATCAGAGCATGCTGTGCACAAGGGCAAATCTGTGGTTGTTCACATTTCCAGGTTACCTGCCTAAAGCATAAGCATAACTTGATATCATTGTCTTAAAAGGTACATGGTACCTTTGTCTCTTTCTAAAGACTCTTTTCTGAGCTGATGAAGCCCTTCCTCTGGGCTGTCCAGTTCATGCTGCTGCAGCAGCTCAGGGATGAGGCTGGAAGGGTCCTGCAATGCCCAGGCTCTGAGCCCATGAGCTGCTGCTTTAGGGCGTGTGTGATTTGAAGATGCCCCATCACTGGCACAAGGTCCACAGCTCTGGGGACTGGACAGTCCTGCCCAGCATTATTGCAGTGACAGGAATGCTGCAAGGCATTTAGCTGGCTTTTAAAGGCCGAGTTTTCACAGAGCTCAGAACCTCTCATCCTCCTCAGATGGGATGTTTGTCAATATTCCTTGTGCCTAGGAAATATGAATCCAAACCACTACATATCACTGTCAGCTTTTCAAGCGTGATTTCCTTACACTGTGACACCTGTACCTTACAAATAAGTGGGTTTTAAGGTGCTTCTGATTACAGCTTCTGAAAGATTCCCTACATGCACTTTTCAAGCTCATAATCCAGTACACCAATTAGTACAGTCACTACAGCGGAATCAGGACTAATGATAAGCACAGAAAATCTACCCTTTTACATTTCTTTTCATTGTGGTTTTGCCCTCTAACATTCTCTGCAGCTGATCTTGAAAATCATCTGAAAGGTCAGTAGGTATCATTGTGATTTTACCAGGAGAGAAGTTGAGGTATAGATGGGGCAGTAAATGACTAATTCAAGATCAGACAGTGACCTCACAGATATTTTGAAGACACTTCCCCATCAGGCAATGTGCAGCTGCACTCCTTTGAAGGGAATTGGAGTTTAAATAGAACCTTAGGTTGAGAAAACTCAGCCCTTCTCCTGGGTGTAATGTGATACTATGTGGGGCTTGGCATTTTGGTCAGACTGTCATTTCTTCAAACAGAAATCTGCCCAGCCTCTGGAGAAAGGACACATATGTTTCCTATAACAAGACTGTACGTTATTTTTTATATGCATAGGAAGACTATAATATCTGAGAAGACTCATTACGTGCTAACCATTCATATCTGCAATTCTCAGTGGAGTCACATAGGCCTAATACATTAACTGCATCAGACACACAGAGGGCCAAAGCTTCATCTCTGTCCAAGGAGCACAGCGCAGCAGGACCGGCGGGTCAGGATGCAGAGACCCCTCTCTGTTTCTCTACCAGCCTTCATTAGGAGCAGAGCAGTCCCCCTGGAACCTCAGCAACACTTAGGGCAGTTATTCACTGCCAGAGGTGGGAGCACAGCTGGGAGCAATGGGACAGGGTGTGAGGGTGCATGTAGCCCAGACACATCCCCTGGGCTGATCTGCTACAGGGACACCAACATACAGGAACTTTCAGGAGCTCTGGGTGACTTTGCTACCCCCAGGATGTGCATATCCGTGTGCAAAGTAGAGACAGTGTTAGGGGGGTGCAAATGTAAAATACTCCCTAAAGCAAGTTAACCATTTCTCCCATAAATCAAGAAGATGTGCTGGGTTCCGCCTGCTTGCAATCCTCCCCAGGATGTGAGGAGAACCACTCTCCTAGCACAGCCTTGCTTGCTGAGCTTGTGTGCTCAGCCTGTGGAGGCAGCTCGGGGGTGAGGGGCTGGGGACTTGCCCCATGCACTACCAGTAATTATTCTACTTTGATTCTTGCTCATCTCTGGCCCATGAAATCAAGGCCAAACTTTGGAGTGTGTGTGGGGGGTGAGGAGATGGAAGCTGGGCCCAAACTGCCTTAACTGGTTCCACAGAGCTGCTTTCCGCAGCGAGCAAGCCAGAACAATGTCATCTCAATACCCCGTGCTAATCTGGGGGAAACTGAGCGTGACCAACTTCACGCATGACAGCCTGGAAGCCAAGCATGGGAGGTCAGCACCAGCCTCGCTCAGAGCTCCCTCGCAGTCGCTTGGAGAGATGAGGCACACGGACAGGCACATCCCAGTGCCCCGTCACTCTCAGCATCCGCTGCCACAGAGCTTGGCCGTTGCACTGAGACTCCTGACAGCCTGAGCTTCCAGGGTCTCAGCTGCCCACCAACAAGAAAGGCTGGTGCACGTTTTAGGCGCGCTGTCATTAACAAATGAGGCACAGTGCTTGATTAATTCCACAGGTTTCTTCCATTAGGAGCCACTACATCATTGCTACACGAGAGCCTTCCTCCCCTCAGCGCTGACCTTCCTCCCACAGCTCGCCCATTTCCCTTGGCTGTGGAAGTTATTACAGACTGGTTATTTGAAAGACCTGGAAACCGGGGCAGCCGCTGCTTCCTTTCATCTCCAGCTCTGCTGCTCCTCACTCCTTGGCAGTTTGGAAGGATGGTGGAAGTAATTAATGGCTGGGGAGTGGAGGAGGAGGTGCTCCTAAGAGAGGAGTCAAAAATTCCTCTTGACAATGACCACATGTCTGAGGCTCGGCTACTAGTTCACCTGACAGCAATAAGGGCCTAATAGTCATTAGTCACCACTGCAGACACGCTCCATGCACTTCTCCATACTCTTTTTTCCATGATGAAGGCTGGAAGTAAAACAGCATCAACCACCCTGATGCTTTCAACAAACTTTTGTCACCCTGCAGGGAAAGACTGGGGAACTGATGGCTCAGAGAGCTTTGGCAACATCCCCAACCACAGACAGGGAAGCATCTTCAAGTGAAATATAGGAAAAAAAAAAGTCAACTAAAATCCACCAGGAAATGAGACAGCTGAGAAGGGACAGGGAATACCCACAGGGAATCCAGGCTGATCAATACGGAAAGTTTGTGTGACCTCATTCTGTGTGACCTGCAGCTCCCAGTTTACTCTTCCTGTCTCTCTTCCTCAGCAGTCTCTTCCATACCACCCTCCCTTTAATTTCTCTCTGCACCTGATCCCGGGTTATCTAAGGGCTTCCATTCAAAGAACTTTGTTTCTGTGGTGCAAGAAACAGGCATAAAAATACTGTGATCATATCACAGCCCAAAAGCAAGCGGAGAGCTTAGCTCTGCAGCACTGTGCTCAGGGCAGTAGAGAGCCAGGGTCAGAGCCCAGTCCCTCCCTCCCAGCCCCATGCCTGCCCAGGCTGACGTGCTGAGGCCAGGAACCTGTGTGCTGCTCTCCCTGCTGCCTTTCCCACCCGTTCACACATGATAATATCTGAGGTTTTGGCTCAGAATCACCTGTAATTAGAACAAAACTGGCAACTTTCTGATGTTAAACTTCAGATAAAATTGGTTGCGAATGAAAAAAAAAAAAGAACGAGTGTTATAAAGTGAAAATGATATATCTGAGAGCTGATCAGGATCTAGAAGAGCAATGCAGGAATGCTAATGCTCCTCTGTGGAGGATTTGGAGATTACGTTTTGGACTGAATGCAAAACCAAAACATTTTGAAATGCAGGCAGGAAGGGAGTGCAGCTCTGGATCTTGGCAGCCATCTGCTTGCCAAACTGTCCCACAGCCACAAGTCATGGAGACTCCCCCACGCTCTGAGCCTGCCCTGGACCTGCTGACCACAAGGCCAGCAGCTGAGGTACACACCTGGCACCTGAGCTGTTCCCCCCTCAGCTTGGTATTGTCTCCCAGGTGTGCTAGCAAGGAACAAGTGGGCTCACAGTCAGGGCTTTGCAGAGATCCCTGCCTGGGGCCTTCCAGCCTCCCTTGTCGTGGGGCTGCTTCATGGTGTCAGCGGGATTTTGGACTCTCAAAAGCCTTCTGGAGCAGAGGCTGCAGCTTTGCTTTTCTCAGAATTCTTCAGTTTTTCGACTTTATAACCCAGCACTCTGCATCACCTATCCTCCTGTACCCCTGCCAGACAAATTAATCCTGCCATTCCCATTTTTCAACGGGAAAACAGGGGCATAACAAATCACAGTAGTTGGCCCAGGGCCAGACAGAAGATCTGACCTATTGAATCCAGGTCACGCAGTTCTTCAACCAGGGTCTTAATTGCAAGATCAATTCCTCCATCCACAGCTGTCCAAGACAAGACTATTTTTCCCAGAAAAGTAGGTAAAAGACTCTTTGGGCCCAGCTGCATTTCATAAGTATTTTTGCCAAGCTTTTCTGCCCCATTTAAAAGGGCTCAGGCATGGTTTATAAAATATCAGATGGAGAGCTCTGAGATAAAGCCCTTTCTTTTTGTAATGCTCAATACAGTGCGTGATTTGGCTGCAGAGGAAAAGCGTGGCTGTTTGGAAAAGAGTTCTCCTCTTTGCCTGACCTAGACATCAGTCATTATAAGTAATTGTCGTATCACAGAGAGAAGAGCAGACCATTTCACTGGTGGAGCAGCCATGCTGTTTTTGAGGAAAACTGCAGTCTCCAAGGAAAGCCACAACAGGCTTGATTGGCACCCAGCTGCCATGCAGAAGTTAAACCAGATGAGCTGTGTCAGCCCAGCGGAAGGCAAATGCATGGTAGCTGCTCCAAAAGCCTCTCTGCCCCTAGATTTGTCACTGACTGCATTGTTATCTGCAAGGGGGCAGAATCTAATCACAAACACATTTTTGAGTGAAGGACTGACCTCTGCAGTATCACCAGGAATTTCTGAGGCGGTGCAGCTGTGCAAGTGCCTTCCCATCTCTGTGAGGCAGAGTCATGCCCACTTTCATTTCAGTGCTCCAGGCTCTCATGTGGTGCTGAGCACCATTTCTTTCCATCTTAAATCCATTCACTGTGTTTGAAATACAATTGTGGAGCACTGAGATGTTTCAGAAGATGGCAATAAGTCAGAGAAGATCAACTGAAAGAATCAAAGACTGTTATAAGAACCCTTGCCTATCCCAGCATTTCACCATGGTGTTTCTACACAGTGTTCAATAGTGTGTGTTTAGTCACTCACCACTTGTCTTCCACAAAAGCACCTCCTCTTGATTTGAAGAAGCAAGAAACACAAAAATGTACATAATTGTTCTAATGATTAATTACTCTCACTGTGAAAAGGGTGGGGGGTGGGGGAAGTGCCTAATTTTATAATTATTTGGCTTCACCTTTCAGCCAATTTCTTGTTCTGCCTTTCCACTCAGATTAAACAGCGTTTAGTTCTTGGCATTTTGCATTTGAAAGGTTTCTCATCTACTGTAGCCAAGTCACCTCTCAGACTTAATTTTGGAAAGTCAGATGAGCTGAGCTGTTTAAGTATTTCACACTGTTTAGTTTGAAATTGTTTGTGATGCTCCTTGTCCCCTGCTCTTCCCCAAACTCCATTTTTAATAGTGTGAAGCTAACCCCTAATATGGGCTATAGAGGAAGTCCTAGCATCAGTCACATCAGTGTAGCCCAGTGTTAGATTCCCCTACTCACTACTCCATCCTGATCCCTATTCAGGGCCTGGAGGGAACCCAAAGACCATCCAAGGACACAGTTCCTACTCCAAAACTATTCTTATGAAGGCAAAAACTCTCTTTGAGGCCAGGTATACAAGAGCTGTGAAGACTCTAGGCTTGGTCTCCAACAGGAGCAATAGAGGAAATTCTACAGAAGCCAATAACAGCCTCAAAATGTAAATAATTTCCTGCAGAGCATTTCATTAATACCCCTTGAACAGCCACATTCTCAGAAATGTACAGGACCCACAGGTGCTCAGCACTGGAGACCTCTGAAAGCCAGCCCAGTGCTCAGTGTGGAGGGTGCTGAACACCTTCACGTTCCTGAGCACTGCATGCTCTCCATGAACCCTCCCTAAATGCACCAGTTTCAGGCTTTGAGATGGAAACCCTGGAAAGGGTTTGCTGGCATACCAATGACAGGAGCTTACTATTAATTGCTGCTAAAATTTCACAGAATAAGAGAGATTATTTCTTTGTTCTCTTTCAGCTTTGTTTTCAGGATTACATCAAGTAGCCCTGAAAAAAAAAAGGCAAAAATTCTTTATATCAAAAGTATAAGGATAAGAAAATAACCAGAAAAATAAAATATAGAAGAATAAAACCACTCAGTCAATACTTTGTTTCCTTGTTTTGTTCTAATCTACTTGATTTTCCCCTAAACCTACTCACAAACTTTAGGAGAAAGGATGGATCAGTAATTCTAACAAACATGCCAATTTTCCAGTGATTTGAGGTCACAGTGGAATCAGGGAGCAGATGAGCTGAACACAAGATTTTTCATCTTATTCTGCAAGTAAGGGCAGGACTCACAATTCTCTTCCATACATAAATCCTATAAATGCCTGTGCACCTTGTACATGGGATTAAGACCTTTTCAAGGTGCGAAGTTGTAGCCACAATGATACGGTTGGAAAGCTGAGTCTTCACCTGGCATTGAGACAACTTATTCACAAGTTCCTGCTCTTGACAGCTGGCACTCCACAATGAAAGTGGAATTATTTTCAAAAGCACTCCCGAAAGTTAAATCTTCATTTTAATATTCAAAATAAGAAACAGCCCTTCCAAAACACTCGGCATTGCCCCTCTGAAAGTCACCAGTCATGTCTGTGTTTATTTTATAACATCTGGCAACTTTCTGTCATGCCCCACTGCTGGGTAACAACCTTGGTGACTTTTTGGCAGCTATTCATTATTTGCCCATTTCAATCTCAAAGCTCAGCTGCTGGATTGAAGACCCTGAACAGCAAAGCACTTAGCTGCTCTTCGTGGTTACTGGGAAACACCTAAAAATGCAAAACAAACATATCCTAAAGGCTCAGATGCTAAAAGGAAGATTATATTTTTAAACTCTTGATTTTTTGGCCTGCTGCATACGTTTTGATCACTGAGGGTTTTGCAATTATGCAAATGGCTGAAGAACCCTCTGAAGCTGGGGCTGAGCTGGAGTTCAGAGGCATACCTGTAATAAAATCCCATGATGACTTAGGAGTGCCACTTCAGGCAAATACCCCTTTCCAAGATAAAGAGCAACACACTATTGCAATGTGCTGGGTTCTTCTCATTCTTTCGCCTTCCCGATGTTTGGCACAAGTCCAAATCCTCTCTGTTTTCCACCCACCCATCATACATATTCTGCTAAATATCCTGTCCTCTTGTCGTTTTGGCAAAAAATAAACTATGCACGAGAAAGAATTATGCCTGTGAGGCTCTCATAAAAAAATTCCTGTGAACGATAAATCAAAACAAAATAATAATTATCACCAGCCACAGGACCACATTTATGTTTCTCATATTTTCCTCTTACTTTTTGTAGATTATCAAGTCTACACAAGAGCAAGAGCCAGATTTTCTTAAAGATACTGATACACCACTAATCTCCAACTCTAAAACTGAAGCTCACCTTGCCTACAAGAGAATTTTCTATGCTTTTTACAGAAGGGTTTAAAATTTTCTCTTAGAATTATAAATGGTACATTTCTGTCCTGGAAACAAGATGCCTTGTTTTTTTCCTATGGCTACATAAATCTTCCACAGTCCCTGTGCTACTCCTGACTTGCATTTAATAAATAATGAGTAGTTACAAAGTGATTTTTTTTGCAAGGCTCTCAAAGGCATTGACACTGACACATAATCTGTAGGTGGGCAAACCGAAGCACAAGGGACTTGCCCAAATTCACAGTATGGCTGGGTGGAGGCAGCTGCCTGGTCTCACCTGGCAGATCTCCAGCTTTCACTGGCACAGCAAGTCTGGATCAGGCTCAGGGCATTTCCCCCGGGACCACTGAGCACAGGGAACATCCACCCCTGCAGGAACAGCCCCTGGCTCAGAGGTGTTCTCCAGCCAGGCTGGGGTTGAGGAATGCAAGTGGGGCTGGGACAGGAGTTTCCCACCCTGCAGAAAGGGTTGGGCTCTATGAAAATGGGAAGGGCCAGTGAGAGCAGTTCTCTTCCCTGCTGCCAAGTGCTGCCCAGTTCTTGGATGCTGGGCTTCAGTGTGACGTGGACCAAAGGACAGAGTGGAAAGGCTTAGAAGAAAATGTTCACTAAAGAAATGTTGAAAGAATCAGCATGGTTCAGTCTAGAAAAGAGAAGGAAAAGCAACACTCCACTGTTTTCCCCAGCTCGGCTAAGTACTAAAGGCTCCAGTCCCTGAAACAATGTGGAGCTGTGGCAATCAGCACCCAGAGCTAAGGCGTAACCTCACCTTTCCTTCCCCAGCAGCCTTGGAGCTTAAACAGAGCCAAATCCTTCCAAAAGCCCAAGAGCAGATGGAATTAATGTATGATGCCCCACCAAAATAAACGTCTATGGGACTTTTTCTAACAGCTCACGGGAGCTCAGACAGAGCTCCAACCTTTGTGTCAGCACCTGTCAACTTATTCCCACTCCAGCAGATATCAGGACTTGTGCCTGATGTGTGCTCTTACAACAGTAATTAGGCTCATTAGAGAGCAATTAACACTATTACTTATCAGCAGAGTTCCGAAGTATTTGAAAATTAGTTTGTGAATACATTTGCCCACAGGAAAAAATACCATTTGCTGGCTTTCAGCATTCCTGGAACTTAACTGCATCTTTTCCTGTGTAAAAAGGAAAAACTATAAATAAAAAACCACATGTAATTCCTAACCAAATCCACTGAGAATGGGCATTGAAATAATTATTTTTAATGAGCTCTTACTGTTAGGATTAAGGAGGAAATTGTGGCAACGCTTTTATCTTAATACCTGAACTTTTGCATGGATACATTAGCTATCCTAGTGTCAAACAAGGTCCTGCCTGCACAGGGATGCAATGTGTGAAGGTGCCAGCCCAGCCAGAAACACCACGGTGTGAGCAGCTACCACAGGTGCTGCATAAGGATCAACCTCACTCCTCACACAAGTCAAAGTAATCCACGTGTAGCAGTACAGTTAACAAAAGGTGATTCAAGGCACTGGACATTTACAGAGAGAAACAGCACAGATCTAAGCTGTGGCTGGGATCCTCTGGTGAGTTTGCCCTGTGAAATGAAGCGTGGTACAGACACTGCAGAGCACAGACACAAACTGTAAGCTGAGGTTCAGAACAGACCACCACCTCCAATGCCTTGATATGTTGCTTGGCACTGTATACAATCTAGTAAAGCCCGAGATTTTCAGACTAATGCAAGCAGATCACATCTGAATCCAAGCTGCTTTACATGCAACAACTTTCTCAACCCTACAGTACCTTCACCTACTCATCCCATCTGCAGCTACCAAAGTCTCATCCCTCTGGCAGACACTAAAACCTTAATTACCAGTGTTCACTGAGGCAAAGTACTGAGGGGAAAACCAAGCCTCTGAGAGCAGCACTGGAGGATGGCTGATCATGCATGGGGTGAATAATAAATAGATGTAGTCTGTAAAAATGAACACCCTGCAAGTTGTGGAAAGTAAGCAGTGGGACACCGAGCTGGGATCCAAATGTTATTACTGGAGATCAACTGATACCACTTGGCAGCATGGAGTGTTTCTGCAAGACAGAGTGTGCTGGGTAAAAATATGTGTGGAGGGTCAGAGATTTTATGACCAGGCTGACATCTTATCTCACTTGGGCCAAAGATCTCATCCTCTGTGTTTCCCACCCGGTGTTAGGGGGAAGACTGAGGCACTTGTACCTGGTATTGGGTTTATTTTCCTAACTACAGTCTCCTGAATGTAAATGCTAAACAAGCACATCACAGGCTTGGCAACATGAGCCACAATCTTGGAATGTGACTGCATGGTAATGTCGAGGGCAAATTTCTAAACACTCCCCACCCTTCCCTGAGAAATGCAAAGACACAGGCTATTAAATAATCTCTTCATTTTAGTAATTTAGTTGCTGTTTGTACAATGCTTTGAATGTGCACGGTGCCACAGCACAGAGATGCTAAGTACTGGGTTATTTAGCTGTAAAGCTTGTGATAATCCCTCATTATGAAATAATAATTAATCATCACCATTTTATTCAAGAGCTCCTCACCCCTACCCCCACCCAAGCCCTACAGGCACTGACCAAACTCTCTCCTGTCTGGACAGGACAGGTTGGTTATGGATGCAGAGTTCAGGTATGAACTTTCCCAAAGTTCAGGGCTGTGCCTACCTGTGTGTCTCACCCAGCCCGGCGGAGGGACAACGCTTCCTAATCTCCAGCTGAGGATCAAAGCTACAGATCCACCCAGCCCAACCATTCCCATCACTCTTACTAGCCCAGAGAGGGAAATTGAGACATTCAAAGGGTAACTGAGGACTTCAGGAGATTGCATCTAAAGAAGTTCTCTCTTTTCATGAGGAACAGAGTACCTGACTCAGCTCTCTCTATTTTCTGTATAAAGATGGGGCAGATATTCAAGGCCTCCCTCCCTGAGGGCAAGGAATATCCTGTCCTTAGTGACTGCCCAGAGCAAGGTGCAGGGCACTGTGAGGCTGTTTGGTTTCAGAGCTATCTGTATTAAAAGCAATTTGGCATTTATAATATTAAAAATTAGCACAAGAATATAGTCATGGCTGCTGCAGGTGAAAGACAGAACAGAGCCTGGACATGTGAGAAGCCAGAGGGGACACACTACAGCAACACTGGGACCTTGAACTTGTCCCCAGCCACTTCCACCAGCTCTAAAGCCCCAGTGCAGATCTCCCACCAACCCTGGTCTTCCTGGAAAACCATGCTTCAGCCTTCTCCCAAAACTTTACCAAAGAGATGTCTGCAGCTGCTCCCATCTACTTTAAAGCTTTAATAAAACTGAAGTGGAAAACTTTATGAGATGGTTCCTATTTCATCATGCTGTCTGGGGAGAATCTAAAATTAATGTCCTAGATACCAAAGGCAAGCTTAGGGTGAGCTAAGTTACATCTGACTGACAAAGTAACATGAACAAAGTTTCTTGTGCATTCTCCCAGCCAGGCAGCACTCACCAAAGCTGCTAGTTTAGCAATTTGTCATTAAACTGAGCAGTAAGAGGAATGGCTGGGTGGGGATGGCTGCTACGAAGGGTCAATTAGACACAACTCTAGTATCAATCTCTTGGTATGAAAAAATAGATTCAAAAGCCTTGGTCTGCTCTAGTGCAGAACCTGGAGGTGGAACTCAGCTGATTTGGGCTCTTCAGCTGTGATAGCTAGTCAATAGCTCATTGTGCCTTGGCTAGGGTTCAGGTATGCTTTAAGAACAGGTTTTCTTCTTAAGCTTTTCTTTTATAACTAACTTGTTTCCAACTTTGTAATCAGGCAACTGAACTACTTTTCATGCAAATTAAATATATTATCATTTTAGGCTGGCTCAGTGTTTAACGTGGAACCCCCTCCTCTTTTGTGTAGGTAGAAAACCTAAATAAATCAGAATTGCTGACATGCCCCTTCTGCAGCTGAGCTAGGAGTGATGTGAGCACTGGTGCCAGGCAGCACCAGGTAAAGGGAGACTCACACCCCTTAGCAGATGTCACACAGCACTTTCTGTCACAGAGCAGACACAGCAGAGCAACAAACTGCTCTAGCAATGAGCCCCTTACCAGCACCTCTATTTCTGTGAGGCACTGCAGTAACTTCTTCATGATATTGTGAGAGAAAGTACTAACAAAATATGTGCATGTGCATTAAATACCACTTCAAAGACAATATGAAAAGAATTTTTAAGAGGGAGGAATTTGGGGAGTTTTTGGAAGTATTCTGGACAGATGTATTCTTGTGCTTTTATTTCAACAACCTTTTCACTATTCTTTTTCAATAGCATGGAAGAAAATATAATACCAGCATTGGAAAAAAATCCAGAAAACACTGGCAGAGAGTTGGATTAGCTTTTCATTCTTGCAGGAGAAGGTACTCTGAAATTCAGGTTATTTAAGCTCCAAGTAGTTCAGTTAATACGAGAAATAAGACTTTAGCTTCTAAATGTGAGTGGTATTCACAACTGGAACTGAGGGGGCTTCTTCATCAGTCACACTGTTAAAATATAGAAGAGATCTTTCTGCAGTAGAGCAGGGGAGCTGTTACCTGTCCATAGATATTGCTGGATATCATGCCAGTGCTGAAGATTTTTGGTCAGTAGTTACACAGCAGGTCTCTTCTGCCCTTAAAGTCTCTCTAGTTCCATTAGACCGGGGCCAAATCTTGTTCAGAGTTACACTGGATTTAATCCAGAGCAAATCCATGAACCTGTTTAACATGCACTACCTTTACACCAGCATAAGGAACAACATACTTATGAACCCTCATATTTAGATTTTGACCTTCTCACAGCAAAACAGACCATATCTAAAACAGTCAGACAGCTTTCTTTTCAGGAGCTGCCTGCTAAGTATTAGTAAGATACTTTCCATGCTGGGATTCTCGCTCTGTCTTTCTCTTCACTCTTCAGCACGTTTCCATTCAAATCAGGTTGTTTGCCTCTTGGCCATGGATATTTCTGCAAAGAATGAGTTTCAGATGGGATGACATTTCCAAAGTGCTCGGAGGGACAAGTCTGACCATGCTGTTCTGTGGCTGTGACACATTATCCGATACTGACCCAGAGGGAAGGTTTTTTGGCTGAAAAATGAGGTAGAAATAGATATTTTTGCCTATGTCGCAGCTTCATGACAGCAAAGGTGAAGAAATAGGGTATAGAAGGACACTGAGGAAGAATGACTTCACCACAAAGCTCTTCCCCAGCCAAGACTGGCAGTGGATTCACTAAAGAAAAGCATAGTTTCCAAAGCACACTGCCCTGTTTTCATCCTACAGTGGCAGCAAAATTGGATGCAGGTTTGACAACTAAATGACAAGAGACAAGATGGCACAAACAAACCACAGGAGCTGAATCAAGGTCCCACTGGAACCTGACTTTGCTCTCACTTACATGGCTACAAAACCCACATGGCAATGGAATCACTTCATTTTAATGAAAAAACGGAGCACAAATTTTATTTTTTGAGAGATTACATTTCCTTCTTTGTTACAAGATTATGGTCATGTTATGCCAAGATCAGTTATGAACCTTGATGTTTCCAAAGGCATAACTGAATACTAATTCCAGCATTTTGCCCTTGTATACCCATTGAGTGAAAAGCCATTCTCCAAAGCTCTCTGGCGATTACACCATGTCATTGGCATCTCCTCTTTCAAAAATACTTGAGAAAATAAAATAAAAATCATGCTGTAAGCTTCTTCCCATCAGAAACCTCAGGGATCTTTAACTGCAGAAAGAAAAAAAAGCCTTCCCTAGTGCCTGACAGCAAGTTGCATTCTTTGCCGAATGGGAGGTCAAGAGGTGACCTTGTCCCTGCCCAGCTTCCTGATCCTCCCCGGCTGCCAGCGCCGTGCCTGGGAGCCCTGGGCCGCTCGAGCTTCCTCGCAGTGCGCGCCGGCACCAAAATGGCCTGACAGGGCTGGAGGGAAAAGGAAGCTGCTTCTATTCCCACAGCCTGTTGTTTGTTTTTAATGGTAAATGGCAGCTCCATCACTGCATCCCACAGGTCCCAGGGCGGGCCGCGGGCTGCACAGGGATCCTGAGCTGTGCAGGTGCCACCACAGCTGGGACTCCACAGGGGTTCAGACAACGCTGCAACAGGCAGTGAGTGCCAGGGAGGGATGAGACATCAGCCTCCTGAGACTTACCTCAAGACTCTTCTGCTTTGTACCTGTTTTTCTGACTTGCGAATTATGCTTCATTCCTAAGATAAAAGTATTTCCACTTACATTCCACTGCAGGGCTGGGGACAAGGAGCACTTTGCTCATAGGTTTGTTGCCATCTCGAGTTTTTCTTTTGGGCCTGAACTAAGAACTCTTGCCCAACGGGATACTGCAAGGCCTTCAGGAATGGGAACTCCATCGAAGAAGGAACAGTACCAAAGCACATCCTTTGCATGAAACACAAATCCAAGCTCTTTTTTCTAGTTGCAAACATGCCACAGAGTGGAGGCTGCAGTCGATCAATGCCCTGTCAGTGTTTGTGTTACAGTGACCCTCATGGACGTCTCACTCCTTTGGCAAGAAGTTGTAGCACCACAAGGAGAGTGAACAAGGAGCACAGACAATTCCTCTTGCTTCTGATGAAATGTCTGTGAGGCTACGCAAGGGAGATACGCAGGAAGCTCAACACCAGATCCAACTTGTCTTTCTCCTGTTAATCACTTGTCTGTCATAACACAACAGGTAAATCTCATTGTACAAGCAGGCACTTGGAAGACAAAGGCAGCCACCCATATGTGAGGCTTAAAATGACTGGCAAGTGCAGAAAATTGTCCTACCTGAGACAATTATGTGCCATTCTGTGAGTGAGCTTGTGGTTCCCATCCTTAGAACTGGCCTTCAGATGCATTGCAGACATGCAGCATTTCTTTTGCAAAAACAAACATATTTTGCTAAATAAATTTGTGCTGGCTGTATCATCGTATCTTTGAGATTGAAATGCTTGAATACTCCTTGGCTTTACAGGGCCAATATTTTTTGCATAGGGCTGCAGTAATACTGCTGTCTCATCTGACACAGAGCTTGTTGAGAGAACAGTACATTCCTCCCAGGTAGCTTCTGAAAATGAAACTTCAGAGGAGTTTTGCACCAGTCCGTGTAGCAGTATGGAGGGCTGTGGCCTGCTTAGTTTTTCCAGTCATCACTTGCTTCCACAAAAAAGGAAGAAATGGTGAATATCATAACATTACTAGATTATTGCAAGGCTGCCTCTGCTCCTCTCAGCAAAGTTTTATTTGTCCCAGGTGTGCCGAGCTTTAGCTGATGCCACACAGTGACAACACATGCCCAGCTGCACTGGCAAGAGAAGTCTGTTTTATGGCCCCATCCACAGTGGCACTGACTGGTGTTAGATAGGTTATACCCATGTCCCACAGTGAAAGTTATTATACCCTCACTCATGGCTATTGCTGTGTGCTTGATGCTGCTCTACACAGCTATTGTACCCTGAGGATTTAAATTGTCAAGCAAAGAGCCTGCTCTCTATTTTCTTTGCTCTTTTTCTGTGTCTGCTTTACATACTGGTGGAGGATTACCCTGGTTTTACCTGCTTGTCAGGCAGCTATTCCACTAAGTACTAACTGTATTGTTCTAAATCTCTCACATTTCTTGACTAAAATTCAATTTACTTTATTTGTCACAAGAACCACATGCCTGATTGTCCTGGGCTCATTCTCCTTTTCTGGTTTTCCTTTTCTTTTCAAAATGAAAAGCTTGTAGAAAAGCTTTAACTGAGCTAATGGAAGGGGAGATTGTTGTTTTTAAGGCAGATGTGTGTGTCTAAGAGCATTTTGGCACTGTAGAAGGAAAAAAAATATAGTGAAAGCAAAGGCTTCAAAGGAAGTCAGTCTGCTGTCTTTATTCTGCATGCTATACTGCAGTTGGTGTTTTGCAATGGCATGGAGCACAATGAGCACATATAATCTTTTCTTTCTCTGTACATCTGCTAAACACACACTTCACACCTGACAGCTCTTTAGGTTCCCTTTGCCTAAGTCACAGGATAGACCCCGGGTGCCCCAACTCTTGGTAAATGGGGATGGGAAGAGACGCAAAGAGCAGCTGAGACTTCTGGATCACGTGCCATACAGAAGGAATGGTTTGTTGATGGGGAGGGATGACAAGGTGAAAATCTGGAGCCAAGCTCTTGGCCAGGTTGAAGCAGCAGTGGGTGGGCTGTGAAGTCGCAGAGGGACATGAAGAGACTGAGTGCCTGGCCAGGGCTCAGTGGCACTGAGGGGCTGGAGAGTGGCACTCACCCAGCCTGCTCCTGTCCCCTGCAGCTGCCACTGCTGCCTTAGGGGTTTTGTGCTTAAGAACTCATCTCAGCAGGAAGGGGAAAGGGTGGTGTGGAGGCAACTGCCAGGGCAAAGGGGAGATGAATATTTCATTTGTTACAGGGCCTGAAATAGCTCTGAGCAGCCCTGAGTACAAGAGTCATGTTGCGAGGTGGGGAGAGAAGTGGGTGCCAATTTGTCAACAAAGCTGCTTCAGAGTTACACCGAAGATTTATGAGTGCCTGCATGGTCCTTCTCGCAACCAAATCGTGCTCAGGGTAAGTGAGCCTCATGCTCTGGAAGGATAACAGAGCTCAGATGTGTTCCCTCAGCCTGGCCTGGCTGGAGAGCACTGTTACCTGCACACTTCTAAGGCCGCAGTCATGGCCTTGGAGCACCAAGGTGTCCTGGGGAGTCACTTCTCCCTGGACATTTAGTTGCAGCTGGCCATTAAGTGTCTTTTAAAATGTCACCCAGAGGGTTAAGAGACAGACCACAGCCTGATAACAGCCCCAGGGCAGAGCCAAGACAAGAATCTGACCTGAGGACTGTACAGACCCAGCACACTGGGCTCACACAGAGACACAGCTGTGAGAGGCTACTGCCCACACTTCGATTCACACTGGGGTCTTATTATAAAACATCATTCTTGATCAATCAATTTTGATGTATCTCCTAAGGAACAAGGCCCCAGCCTGCAGGATAGAAGTCCCAGATTTTAGCCCTGAACCCTTGTTATTTCCGAATCAGAAGGATAAAACTGAAATGAACAAGCTGCAGTTTAGCAGCTCAGTGCCATCTGACCTCCTCATAAACTCTGACAGCTACCAGTGTCCCAGCCCAGCCTTCACAGGCACTCACTTGTTCCCCTGTCCCACCCAGTGTACCCAGCTCCTCACTGTCCCAGGTGGAGCCCAGTCCTGACAGTCTACTTGGAGCTTTGGACAGCAGCACAGAAGTCTGGTTGTGCTCCTGCACAGGCTGCAACTGGCTCAGATTATTGGAACAGCTCTAACTCTGAAGTTCATGAGATGTGTTATCACCCAGGGATACAGATGTAGTTCACTGAATGCATTTAATTAGCTTAGCTAAAATCAGATTGGTTTTAGGACATTTTAAACTAATTAAGCTGGGCCATGTGACATGGCTTCAGGTGGAGATGAGACCTCAAATGGTTATTTTGCCTCTTAACTCTAACAAGGAACCAAAATTTCCAGATTTTTATGCTGATACTTAAGCAATTATTACTGGAATAAGTCTGGAATAAACCTGGAAATGCTTTAAAAACACCAACTTATTCTTCAAGGGAAACACTCCTATTGGAGTTAAAATTCAAGGTGGCATTCAGACTTGAAGCTGGATTTCCCAGTCGCAGCTTGAGCTATGTGGGATTAATAGAGCTGAAGTCAGTCAGAGGAAAGGCAAGAAACACTTCTTGGGTGCAGGGCATCCTTCCACACCAGGAAAAGGGACACAGACAGGGCCTCTTTTGGGAATATTTCAGGAATTAGAAGTGGACATAAATAGTTTTATGACATGGTTTCAGTTGAGTTTTTAAACCTCCTGCTTCCTCCTGTAACAGAACAGGTTTCTGAAACACTGACACTCTCCTTAGCTCAGTCACTGCAGCTTGGGCAAGAGATAATAGACTCTGTTCTTGGACATGGCTTAGCACCAAGTGAAGGGTGTTCTCTGGAATACCTTGTTCTAACCCACACCTCAAGATTTTCCCCTTCCTCACACTGGGTACTAAGCTGGCAGACTGTAACTTTCCCCTGAAAGCACCTTTCTCTCAAACACCAGCCTGTGCTGAAGCTGGGGCTCAAAGTGTGCTCTTACAGCAAAGTAGAACACTGCAAACAGCATCCCACCCCCCGCAGAAACACCAAAATCATTATCTTTTAAGGAACAGCCAGCCCTCGGGCTGCAAAGAGGAGGGGGTGAGGGACCCATAACCCTGCACAGCTCCCAGTGCAAATTTACTGGCCTCCTGTCTCGTTTTAACAGAGTGAGGCTGGGGGAGAGAAATACCACACATAAATTCGCACAATCAGTCATACAAGGAGGAGAAAAAAAAAATCCACAGTCGTCTCCAAGATTTACGAGCCCCCCTGAGCTACAGCACAGAAAAAACAAAGACACACACACATACACACAAGGAGTGAAGGGAAACGTGATCCCACTTGCAGCTTTATTCCTTTATCATGTTCCCTGACAGCAACCTGGGCCCAGGCTGTACAAAGAGGAAGCACACAGAAGGTGTGGCTGTGAACAGCAGAGCAACAGCCCCAGACTAGTAATGTCCATGTTATAAAAGCTTGGCACTGTTCCCTCTGGGTGATCTTCAAGCACCAGAGAAATCCTTCAGTCCCCTCTGACCTCAGTTAAACTGGAATAAACTGAGTCCTGACATCCCAGTCAGTGGAGCTGCTGCAAACTCACCTGGTGTAAGCTGGGACCGAAGTGTGTCCCATCATTGCTTACATCCCTGGGATGTGCCCATCTGGACAAGTGCTATCTGCACTGCCCACTCACTTACAGCTCTTCCACAATTTTTACAAAAGCTGTGCTTTAACAAAGAGATGTCTGGATCCAGATCCTCAAGTGTGTCCTCCTATTTTAGACAACATGGCACATGTAAAATTTAGATCCCTTTAAATTCTCAGTTTGGGCATTAAAAATGAATGCACTAAACAACAGCATTTTTTGCAAAAAAAAACCCCTTGATTGTGGGATTGTGGAATCTCCTCTCTCTCTCACAGAGGCAGTAAATGGTACATTGGTAAATGATACACTTAAAACAATCTAAATCAAGTGAACATGACAAGAGCTTATCATCAATGATCAATCACTCCGCTTGTTTCTACATTCCACCCAGCTCCTTACAATATTATATCATCCACGTAGGCTGTGCAGTGACAGGAACATTCCCCTCTTACATGTGTGTACAACACCTAATGCACACCTCCAGACCCAGTCCTGGGCTCTGACCACTGAGGAATGCTGCCTCTGCTCAGCTGCTGGTAGGAGTTAAGAGAGGACCTCTTTGTGTAAATTAATAGATTCAATTAAGATTTCCACGGCCTGGTCGCTGCCCCTGAAATCTCATAACTAAAGTGCTCCCACCCTTTTGCACCCCTCTGTTGCTGCTTTCTAACTAGGTTCAAAACCGTAGATTTAAAAATTCTAAACATCAGTAAAGCTCAAAGTAAACTCAGAATCAGGTCTCAGTAGCCTATTTTAGCAGCTTCTTCTTATAAGTTTAGCTTTAACAACCTCCAGTGGAGGGGTGGTTGGGTACAGCTCACCAAAGCAATATAAGCAGAGGTATGGTGCAAAGAAGCAGCACAAAATCACTATTTCGTTTTCTCACCACTGGTCCTGACTCCAGCACAGAACCAGTGACTGGTTTACATCTATTTCTCCATTAGCTGACATAAGCAGTTTAATCTGCAACCTGCCCTACCACATAGACTTAAAAGCCAGTGACTCCTTCCCTTTTCAGTCACATCATATGACCATGGCCAAAAAATATGTTTGAACAGCTCTCCCACCTCAGGCCACTTTGAGAGATGTTCCAGTTCAGATGCTTTTTCTGAATTCAGTCTGTCACTTTTACTTTAGTAGTTCTGCTACAGCCTGAGATAAGTGATGGAGTCTGCAGCCACTGATGCTCAGTCCTTAGGAACACCTGTAGAAGGGGAATGGCAGGTGCAGGTGAGAGAAGCACCTGGACCCACAGACCTGGGGCCCAGGTCCCAGGTATGCCACCAGCTGACAGCCACTCAGTGCCAGGTATTTTTTAAAAAATAACATGACTTGGAAGCATGAGCTGTCTTTGTAAAAGTCACTGATTTTTGAACTCTTAAGACCCAGTGCCTTTCCTAAAAGCCTTGGCTCCTAAAACCCCTAGTAGGGCAGATGGGTGCAGACTGGCACAGGAGCACTGAACAACCTGATTGCATTTGGAAACAAGAGTTTCAGCAGAACTGGAATTGGTCCTTAATGACCAATGCTAAAGCCAGAAATTAAACTTATCCTTTCCTATACTGCCAAATAAATAAATGTTAAATTTATGTTCAGTCATTATGATAAGAAAGCTGTAGTGTATAGGGGGTTTGGGACTCATTGCTGCATGGCTGAGGGACAGGAGGCTGTGTCAGGCAGGGGCAGGGCCAGAGAAGTGCAGGTCAGCTTCCTTTGAGAGATGGATCTGAGTATGAGTGTGTGGGAGCTGTGCACCAGCCCATGGGATGGTTTTGTTTGATCTGTAACAGATACTGCCTCAAATAGGTTTTCTTCAAGGGGACAAAGCAGGCTGGAAGAGGACTAACCAGTGCCTCAGTGGCTGTGGGATGATGTATTTGTGCCTTACCATCACACCTGTTAAGAGCTCAAATGCACTTTGGAAAAAAGTCCAAACCTCACTTCAACTAGATCTCATGCAATCCAAATTCTCCACTCTCCCACCTCCCAGAGCTTTTGTGCTGCACTTTCAGTGCAATTACATGCTAAATATCTGTCTGTCAATATGCTGGATCCCCTCAATTTGTATGACATGCTTTAACGCTGGCCTAGCCAAGCCTAATGGAATGACAGCTATGCCCTCCAACCATAGACCCAGCGCTGCTGGGAGAGCTGGCCCGGCCCCATCAGGAGCAGGGGAGGGGGAGGACAGAGGAAAACCAAACTCCACCAATTAGGCTGCCACACTTGGACCCCTGGCTCAAAGAGAAGAGATTGCCACCTTCTCTGTTGTTGGTTCTGGATGAAAAACCAGCAAGGGAATGCCATGCTGTGTGTGTTCCCTGGCCCCAGACAGACACACAGCCTCTGTCACGGGTGGTTTGCCAGTAGGTGTAAACATGGGCAGCTTGGAGCGAACTTTACTGGGCAGTGCTGGTTTACAGCAGCTGAGGGTTAGATCCCTCTGTCTGCACTGATCCCATATAATGGGTGTTTTAGTCATGCACACCAGGAAAGAGTCAAACTGGAAAAAAACCCAATTCTTTTTGAAAGAAATCCTTAAACTCCCAGGCTAATCTTCCATAATATCGATGAATCTCTCCAAGCTTGTTTTTGTCTTCATGTCCAAAACAGCTGGGAAGGTCCTTAGAAATTACCAAATCCATCACCCTCTGGTAGGAAACAAGAAAAAAGGGCCAGGGAGAGCCACTTAACAACCAGAGAGAATTCTATTTGTTCAAAACCTGGTGTAAGGGGAGGGGGAAGATAAAATGTATCCCAACTGCACATTATCAGGAGGGGAACGAAAACCGACTAGAGGGACACGGCACTAAAAATAATGATTTTTCAGCCAGCAGCCAGACAGGCGTCTAATCCCATCTGAATAGAGACATCACTGGAACAGCACCCGTCAGGGTGACTGCTGATGCTGATTCCAGCTGGACAGGTCTCATACAGCCCAATAAACATACCTCAGTCCTGTGTTTCTATTAAACCTTTCCTTTTATTCTTTTTAACTGCTTTCTTTCCTCAAACCTTATTGTCTCTGTTGTAACCTAAGAGGGCTTTTTAAAAGCTGTAATGAAAAAAGTTAAATGAAATCCATATATTATTAACTCTGGCATTTCAAGGGACCGTCCTGGCATTTGGTTGTAAATGTGTTTGTAGCTGGGCTGTGGGACTGTTCCTTTCTGTGATGTTTGACAACTCCATGGTGCAACATCTCTTTTTTTACAGATAAAAACTATTGACATTTTCCTTTTCAATATCAGAAGTGTTTAATAAACACCTCCACATAACAAATACCTATTTCTTTGCCTGGAATAACAGCTCCAGACAGAGATGCAGCTATTCTGAATTTCCCACTCAGTAGGGAAAGTTTGTTTGTTTTATATCAGTGCAAGAATTTCCTAACTTATATTTATGGAAGAGAAAACAATAAATCAAATGAATACAAGCCAATTCTTGCCTCTGGTAGGAGCTGTCAACTCGAGCTCCCAGCCTTCCTCCTAGTTCTTCTTGCAGGAGCCATTGAGCCTCCCTGAACCAAAGGCTCTAGAGGGGCTGCATCCTGGATAAATCATGGATACAGTACTTTAGCTGTGGGATTCCTGCTCTGCAATGGCTCTGCAAGCAAGACAAACACTGCAAGTTGGTGCTGCTAGAGCCCTCTAGCCGAGGGCAGCAAGGAGCAATGTGCAGCTGGAGTCACACTGGGCATATTCCTCTGGGATGCCAGGCCTGGCCAGCCTGAAAGGGGAGCTCCTCATTTCAAGACTCTCTTCATCCTGGCCTGATGTCCTGTCAAGTGGCTGATGTGTTTTATTGCACATTTCAGCAGTGACTGAAACACGAGTGTGCAAATCAGCATCCCAAACAAAGTATGGCAGGGCACCAGCTCAGTCCTCCTGCTCTCATCATCATTTTTATAGCCTTGAAACAGAGAGGTCCTGCTGACTAATCACCACAGGGCACCAAGGATGCTCTGCTTTCCAATTTAGTGGTCTTTTTCTTCCCTTTTGTTAGTGTTTAACTATGTCTATAAAGAAGTATAAGCAAAACCCCTCCACTTTGTTTTATGATGACAAAAACCACAGTAGACCGTCTCAAGGAAACAGCAGCCCCTGAGAACTACCATTGCTACCACACCTTTTGTGTCTCCTTCATTCACCCTCTAAAGCTGATTGCTAGATTCTGTTTGTAATTCATTACTCCTCCCCTATGTGGACCTTCTTGCCTTGTTAATTCTGAAACTACAAACCATCTGAAAGAACAAAGGTTATGGGGGAATGTTTGATTTTCATGTTCAATGCATTTTAACACTTCAATCTTTCACCTACCTCAATGGGCAGAAAATAAAGACAACCCAGACTAAAACACCCCAAAATTAAAGCACTCAAAAAATCAAACTTGAACATGGTTCAAAAGTGCCCAGTAGACTGCTTTTTATAGAGGATTGAAATGAAATTCTATTTCCAGGTTTTCCCTGGAGCATTCAAAATCTGGACCTATGGCACCATTATTGCATTTTAAGCACATTTACTGAAATATAGAAAACACCTTTGCTCTTTATGAGTTCAAACACACTCTAGACTAAATGACTCAGAATGAATACCTGAAGTAATCTCAGCAGAGCCAGATGTTTAGCATTTGTAGTAGTACAAAACAGCTCAGTCTGTACTTTCCAAATTCTCAGAAGCAAAATATCCCAAAATATTTCCAAACATGTCAAAATCAGAAGTTCTTCATATGCTTTGAGGAGAGATTTTTATTTTAAAGTCAGCTGTATGCTTTTTTCCCTAGGCCTGAATAATGATGCAAATCTGATGAGAATTAAGACAGTAAAGGAGCCTACAAAATCCTTTGGCTACACAGCAACAGAGAGGGGGTCTCCAGAGAAGGAAATTTCATCCGTCTGCTTTGCTGACAGGAGAAGGCTCAGCGTGATAAAAGAGATCCTGCCACTTGCTCTGAGAAACCCCAGCAAAACTCTGCACTGATACATCTCCTCTGACACCTGCTCCAGCTGATCCTTCGCAATTTGACAGGGCTGGAGGGCTGAGGGCTAAGGAGGAGGTGGGCCAGGTCCTGAGAACAAGCATAACATTTCATGTGTCTGATCTGGCTCTTGGCTTTTGCAAAGCCTGAAAATGAAAAAGAAAAAATCAAATACTTGGGCACCCTTTCTCTTATGTTGCCAAGGCTATGCAACCTACTCTCTGATGTTCATCTCCTACCTGAAGTTCGTTTTGCAGTACAGTATTGTTAGACACTTTTTTATTTTGCTTTTTAACATTTTATCTTACAAAACAATCCTTTCAGCTCCCTATTCCTTATTCTCCTCGAACTTGTATCTGTGCAGGAGGGCAATGCATCGTTGATCCCTCTCTAGTCCTCTGGGGACTGCACTGAAATCCTCACCTTGAGAACATGAAAACTTTAACTGCCCCTGGCTCTACTGCACAGCCAAAAAGCTTTGGAGGTTGCAAGAGACCTGAGGCAACGTTCCAGATGTGTAACACATCTTTGTCCATTTACATGAAACGTATTCACTTGCAAACACTGACAACACAAACTCCTGATAATCTACATGCCACACACCACAGACACACACACTTGCCATAGCAAGAAAACATCAGCTAACAGAGCTTTTAGAAAGTATTAGAGAAGAGCTTTCTCTCACAAGGCTGCCTTTGTAGCTGTGTCTCCAGAGCTTTTCTGTGAACATTGTTTGAGGCTATCTCAGTTTAAATAACTGATTTATCTCAGTTATTGACTGGGAAGAGAACAATGTAATGGTCTGAACCTCACAGAATTTCTCAATTCCATGTACTGGCACTGCTTTTTTTTGGGGGGGGAGTGAGAGTGTTTAGTCTGTTTAGCCTTCGTAATTCATGAAAAAAATAAATAAACGGGCACTGGCTGTGTTGTTCTTTCCTCCCCTTATACATACATCATCCTGATATGTGTTACCTGCCGCAAAACCCAACCAATCTGCTCTTTCCTTTACAGATAAGATGAAGCATTTTTCCCAGTGATGAATAACTGTCAGACCACATTACCTGCAGTCAGGTTGCAGGTGCCAACTAGCTGCACATCTCCAGCCCCCTTGCCCTGCTGCTGTGGTTTGCCTTTCTGTGAACTGCTCCCAGGACTGCACAGAAACCATGGAGGGGGAGGCTGAATGCACTGTTTCCACTCATAGAAAGCAGAAGCCTTGCACAGCAGTGGCTCCTTTGTGCCTCTCTTCCTGAAGGAGGAGTCTGTGTTTGGCCTCCACAACTGAGCACTGGCCTCACTCCCCAGAATTAGTGTGAAATCTCCCCAGGTTATAATTCAATTTTTATAAAGTGGAACTATCACAGCAACAAAATATGCTGCTGTTCTTTTGTTCCCTGTCAGTCCATCTGTGTTTACAGCCCATTCTGCAACCACTGAACTTGAGCTTCCTCTGGTAAAATATCAGTAAGAACAAAAATCAGGAAGGATTACACAGCAACAAACTAGATTAAAAACCCACTCTGGTGGCATTTCTTAAAATCTGTGCCAGATGGAAAACTTTCAACTAAGAGAAAAACTTGGAAAAGTCCCATGTCTTCTGGCTGAACTATGAGAAACTAAGTTCCATTGCACTGACATGAAAGGCAGTAAGAGGCAGTTCATAAATTACACTCTGCTGCTGCCATCATGAGTTACCAATTTGTAATTTTGTAGAGATTACACCAAGCTGTGGGCAACATCAACCTGTCCTGAGCTCTCAAACTCTCATTGAGTTAGGACAGGACAGTGTCACTCCTAGTGGCACAAGTAAAGCTATAGTGCATATCCCCTCATAAGGAAGCAGAGTCCAGAGCAGCACCAGGCACACTCTGAAACCCAGAGCTCCCCTGTGCACAGAGCAGTGTGAGGTTTATGAGCTCACACTTCATAAGACACATCAATTCTCATGATTGCAAAGTGGATTTTCACCTATTCTGCAAAGTGAATCAAAAAAAGCAGAAGTTTTTAACACTTTAGTTAAGTTTGATCCAATCCCTTTTTTTTTTTTTTTTGAGTAGTTGGTGACTTGCCAAATGAGCAAACATGGAACAGCTCCACAAACACAGAGCAGTTCACTGGAATTAAGAGGGAGTTTGGAGAAACTGCAAAACTCAAAGGTACGAAGCACAGGCCATCCATTCCTCCCTCTTTAGGCGGCACAGAACATTCCCACACTGAATTTTCTTCTTGAAGGAAAGGAGAGAAGGGAGAGAGCTGGTGTCAGGTGAAGATTTCAGGGTCTGGCTCATCAAATTCCAGGAGAATGACCACCCTCGTAACCCAAAACAGCTGCTCTGTTTATAGTAAACATAAATGATAACTGGGTGGCCTTTGAAGCCACCATGTCCAGTCTTGGTAATTATGGACAAGTGGATACAGCAGTGATGATCCAGAGCATTTGTTTAACGTCCAGGCATAATTAAGGCCATTATCAAATTTCTGCCCCTTCAGCAAAAAGGGGGAATGGGGTCAATCGTCTGATACCATGGGCAGAAAAGCAAGGGAGGAGTTTCTTCCCAGAGTAACTCACACTGGATAAAATTCCTGAGCACCACCTGGTGCAGCGGCGGCCTTCGCGCGGACGGAGGCAGGTGATGATGGAAGGCCCCTTGGGCACACCAGCCAAATGGATTCAACACCAGGGCCTCCCACTGAGCTGTCCCAGCCCCTGTCCCTTGGGTCCAGGAGACAGGGTAGTTCAAACACCAAATGCATGTCTTGGAATGTCACTTCTTGAGTGAAGGGAGGGGGCAGTGGCAGCATTACTAATTGCAAGGAGGTATTGCTTGTGTGCACTGGGAAGAATTACCCCCCACATCCTCCCCCAGTGCCACCCCCATCCTGACCCGTGGTGACTGGTTTGTGAAGGATGCTCTCCTTTCCCAGACACTCCAGCTTTATGGCAGGGGGAAATACCTAGCTTGCAAAGGGTTATTCCAAACACCAGAGCTGATGAAAAGGTAACTACACAAGGCTTTTATGGTGGGAAATTGAAATGACCCATAGTGAGAATTATCAAACAAAATCTAACCAAGTATGACAGTGAGAAAGGCTAGAGGGATGGGGAATGAATTTTACCTTTTCAAAGTTGGAGACTTAGTGCTAGGATCCATGTAGCATGTTTATTCCCTAAATAAAACCTAAAATGATTGTAGTGCATCTAAAAATTCTCCAGAAGCTGGCAGGAGCTGCAAGTACCCAAAGTGTCAAAACCACACTTTAGCCACACTTCAGTGAGATCAAAAGCACCATCCACAGATACCTGGGCATCCCAAAGGCCTTTTTTATTGTGACCTCACAGGATCAGCTTTCTTTCCCTCCTGAAGGAGAAGACCACAGATTGGGAAGTGGACTGAGATGTTAAAATGTGGCATGAAGGACTTGGAGTAACACCTCTGCAGAGCTGCCCTGCACAAACACAACTTGTTGCTGAGCAGTCCAGGTGTGAAACACCATCCATCTCCTCACTTGCAGGAGTTCCTGGCACAGACTCATACTGCCAGCAGCACCTCTTGCTCTGTCCAAGGGGATGTGGCTCCAGCAGGCCAGAGGGGCTGGAGGGATGGGGTAGCTGTTCCCTTGGGAGCTGCTCCCTAAGGTCAGGGCTGGGGCACAGTGCCAGAGCAGCACTGGGAATGCTCAGAGCTCTCTGCTCAGAGGATAAACAGAGGGTTGAAATCTCTGGGGTTGTTAATCTGTCACCTTTCTCCAGCCCTGAATTAATTTTTTTAATGTGTTTTTAAAAGGAAAGTAAATAAAAAGAAAAAATAGAAGAGATGATAAATGGAGCCCTTTCTATTCCCTTCATCACTGGGAAATACCACCCAGATATCTGGCAGGGACAAAATATTAAAAGGTTTTCCTGCCTTGCCATCCCCAAGAACCATCTGGATTCACAGAAGCTCTAATAATCTGTGTATCCCAGATTTACTCTCCTCTCTCTGCTGCTACAGAAGCTACAATGAAGTGGCCCTGCTTTTTCCAGTGCATGAAATACTGGACTGTATGAACAGTGCTGCTCAGGTACAAACCTGATTTAACACCATGCTATGCTAGTCCAAACAGATCCCGAGTTTCCATCGTGCTGCCTGGATTTTCCTACTAGGAAGCTGGAAGAACGCGTCCCATAAGCTGAATGTATTCTGTGCAAAGCTTGCAGCTGTTAAAACAGCCAGCAGTTTCCCAGAGCGTGTCTGTCTTTGCTGCAGAAGGGAGTGTGTGAGGCTGCCGGCCGCACTGGGCACTGAATGGGCCTGGGGCCCGCGGGACCCGGCCCAACTCTGACCTGCTGTGTGACCTTGACCCCGTTACTCCACTTCTTTGTGCCCCTGCTCCCTTTGCAGTACTTCATCTGGCCTCCCTGTTTACCCTGTCAGCTCTCTGTGCTGGGTTTGTCTGCTGCAGTCTCATACAGATGACACAGGCAGGGGTTGATACCATAACATTAACACTTGCTAGCCAGGTTCTGCACAACTCTTCCTCCTGGAGCAAGGGAATTCTTTCCAAAGCAGTGAAACATGGTAAGAGCTAGTACAGAGTCTGCCATCACCCATAAACACAGACTGAATAACACACAAATCCTGACAATTGTTATCATCTATCTCTAAGAATCACTGCTTCCACCTCAGGGAAGGCTTCCTGCTGGAACCCAGTGCCTTGCAGCCAGGTGCTGTTGGCCTTTGAGATGAAAGGTGCCTGAGGAAGCATATTGCCACAGGGAAAACTTACAGAGTTTCATTCCATTCATCTTCCTTGAAAATCTAACCGAAGTAAAGCAAGCACTCGGCAGCAGGAAAGGAATACGCTCCAGAGACTGCTGGAGTGCACATGGTCCTGGTGACACCAGTGGTCTTTGGAACACAGGTCATCTCAGCTGGATTGTCTGCTTTCTTCCTAACACAACCGCCACGAAGGAGCAGAAGTTAGACACAACTTCAGCCCCTGCAAAGAGCACCATCCCTCCAACTGTCAGAGCCAAATGTTTACTTGAGGCTCGAGCCAATTGCTGCTGAAGACACGCCAACAAGAGCTGGTTCAGTGGGAGACATGCAAATGCATGCTGGGGTTCCCATGAGGGTGTGAAAGCTGCAGACCATGTGCTGCTCCTCTGAACACACCTGTAATTGCTTCCAGCCCAATATTTACCTTCCTGAAGAGAGCAGAGACCAACCACCCAACAGCACCTGTCTCCTGTACAAAGCCCCAGTGGAGCTGCTTCCTCTGTTTTGTGTGAAGGAGGAAGTGAGGGCCGCTAATAATTTCTTCTCTGTAGCTGTACCACACAAGTAATCAAACAACTGTTGACAGCTGGGAAGGGAGGTGTTGGGGGGAGCAGGGAAGGACCATGTGTTAACCTAACTGATAAGCTTTGCCCAGCCACAGCTCAGCCCGTCTTGAAGGTGGGGTGATGGGCATGTGGGTTTGTTCTTAGCAGTTCACCTGCTGCTGGCTTTCAGCACTTTTTATTCCGTTGTTTTGTTTACCTTACAGGCCCATTGTCATCACCTCGGCGCTGCCAGGGCGGGCTCAGGTGTGGGCGGTCCAGGAGCGCTCGGGGTGCAGCCACCACGGGATCAACAGGCAGGCAGGGAGGGGCTCCCCGTCCCGCTGCTTGTGAAAATCGCTTCCTTTGCTGAGGCTGATAACATCAGCCAAACAAACGCTGCGCGGACTATTGAGCTTGTCTTTCTCCTCGGGACTTGAATTGCGTGGAGCATTCAAAGCAGTATAAAAACACCTAATGTCCAGTAATGAAGCTGGAGCAGACACGAGCAGGTCTGAGTACCACTTGATGACAGGTTCTGTTGTGGGATTATTGGATGAAAGGAGGTGCTAAGCATGGTTATTGTTTTCAAGTAAGATTCAAAAAGACTGAAAAAGACTGATTCAAAAGACTTCCCATCTTTTGAGCTCCCGTTTTCAGATGTAAAAATTCTGCCCAATAAAGTCCAATATATTTGCATGGGATTTTTGGCCCACTGTCCCAATTATACACACAACACAGGCCCAGGGAAAGGCATCCTGCCTAACTCAGTTTTGTAAATTTTCTGCAGATTGGGTGTGGGTGGGTGTGTAATTGGGAAGAACCAGTGGATGTGCCAGATTATTACAAAAGTGCCCAAGGCTATAAAAACCCCCATTTAAGGGTCTGTCTCCAACTCATTTATGTGTCCTTAAGAAGGCTTTCACTAAAATACAGCCCACCAGTTTTAGTGTTAATGAATCACCTGCTTCCTCTGAATTTATTCCCAGTGTACTGGCAGAACACAGCCACAGCCCACAGTTATTTATTCTGCTAGACAAAATAAGCCTAATTTTGTATATAACATCCACAAACAATACATTTTCCTGATCGTTTTAGGAGGTCTTCTCTGTACCTCCTCCAGTACCAATCTACCTCTTCTGATTGTGGGTCAACCAATACTGAACACAGCATTTAAGATGGGATTTCCCAGATCTCCTAGATGGCGTTGACACAGAGACAGTGCACCACCAAGCACAGGCATTCAGCACTGCAGTCACAACCAGTATCTTTAATGGTACCTCCATCACCATTTGAGCTCTTCTCCCTCCTGTCCCAGGCACTTTCCCTGTTCTGCTCACACAGCACAAGGGTGGCTGGTTCTCAGGCCTCTTGCTCAGAATCCTGCAGCAGCCTGGTCCACAGCTGCTCAGCCTCTCAGGGATAGCAGTGTGCAGCTGCTGAGCCTAGAGCCAGCCTCTGACAGTCCTGACATGGATTTTAGTGGGATTTACTGCACTGAAATGCAGAAAATCTTGTTGCCTTTAGGATTAGCCCCTTCATTTGCACATACAGTAGTGCATGCTGTCTGGGTCCACTTCCTTGCACATGGTACTCAATTCTTCAGTTACCACCAAAAGAACTGCTCACAGGACACCCACAATTTTAATTCCTTCTATCAGCAGTCATTGCAGCTGGGCAGCTTACTGGAGCAAGGACCATCAGGAATTTTATCACAGTCAACCTAACTTAGGTTAATTTATACTGATTGTGAATGATCCCAGGTCATCAAATATAGATGAGTGTTACTGCAGCACAGGAGTTTTACAGTGATCTTGGAACTAAAATGCAGTTATTTCATTAGAAATGTTCTCAGTTTCCATTCCAAATGGTAAATAACAAGGCTGGAGCAAGGTGGGCTGAGGAAAGGCTGCCTGGGCAGGAGCAGTGCAGACCTCAGCCTTCATGGCCCCCAGAGCCTGCTCAAGGAGCACAGCTGCACTGCAGGGTAGCATCCCACAAGAATAACAGATAAACACACTCACTTCACAAGCCACTGGGCACTATATTTCTTCTGATGAGAACCATCCATTATTCTTCCATCCTCCTCTGTGTGTCCCATTAGTGAGAGGTTTTACAAAGCAAGTCAGGGGACAGCTTTATTTACTCCCAGCCACACTGCACGGCACCCAGGCCCATCGGTATTGGTTACACATGACCTCGGGTCTCCCATTATGGGCTAATGTCTGCAGCCCTCTGACCTCCGGAAGTGCTTGAGGAAGAGCTGCAGTAAATCAGAGCAGCACTTAGTAGTGGAGGAAGAAAATCCCTCCTTATCAATCTGCCAGCGGGAGAGGAAGGACTCTGGCTGTGCTGCTGAGGGGTGATGTGCTCTCAGCTGCTCGGGAAACTCCACAGACAGAAGCAGCCCTTGCGCTGCACGGGGCCACCGTGGGCTCTAAGAGCGAAGGCAGAGCGGGATGAACGTGGCTGTGCTCTGCTCTTCCTGCTGCCAGGGCAATCCCAGCTACTCGCTTCACGGGGCAGGTCCTGTCTGTGAAGGCCTCTGCTTGGCATGCACAGACCCTCCTGCTGCTTTCCCTTGAGGGATGCCTGGTGTCACACACTGACTCCATGGCACAGCGAGGGCCAACCCAACCCTAAGCCTGCACTAAGGTCTATAATCAATCCTTACCACTCAGCTTCTTACCAGAGGACATGGGCAGTCTGTGCAGTCTCAGCAAATTCGTCATCGTGGAGTTAACCCCAGGATGCTATTAAACACCCTGTGTGGCAGGGCAGGAGAAATTACAAGTGGAAGCAATAATTTAACCACAAAGCACCACATTTGCAAATCATCATCAGTACAAGCAGATATTCCTGTGAGGGTGGAAACAAATAAATCTGCCACATCCTCTGTGCCGACAGGTAGAGTCCCAGGAGGACACAGAGCAGGGAGAGCATTAGGGAACGAAGCTCCTATCTCTGCTGGTCCTGCAATCAGCAGGGCATTCCAAAACTAGTAACAAGTAGCTATCAGGGAAACCCAAAGAACACTGGGATGGGACCAGGTACTTCTCTGTTCTGGATGGGCCTTGAAGGGGAAAGGATCGAGATCTGCCAATCAAATGCATAACTTATCCCTTACAACCAAGGCAAGAGGACCTTGGAGAACAAAAAATCAAGGTGGCAATATCACTTTCCTTCCCCATTTATCTCCTACACTGTTCTAGTCCTCATCTCTTTCTCAGAGTGCTTGGCTCAGTCGGGTCACAGGAGCTCCCTTTCCCAAAGACAATCCCATACCTCCATCCTTCATCCCTAGAGCAAGAATACTACCCAACATAAAAAGCAAGGGAAGAAAAGGGAACAAAAGGATTTTTAACATAATCAAATGTGTCATATGCCTAAAAAGTATTCTGCTATGTCATATCCATGCATACACAGATCGCTTTGTATGTGTTTTTTCCTTCTTGGCTGTCTCCAGAACAAACACTGCAATTTTACTCTCCCATAACTGTTTCTTGGCTCCTTCTACACATTCCAGTAGAGCAGCATCACAGATTCACTATAGGAAGGACTTCCTCCCTCAGCTGATGTAGCTCACTGCCAGACCAGCATTATCCTCTTTGTATGAGGACTGGTTCTTGGAAAAAGGCAGGGTGAAACATCCAGCAAAAGGAGAGGCTCCGCCCTTCAGGATATAGGAAATACTATCAGACAGAATACTTTTTTTCTGGCAAAGCTTAAGATCCATACAAGATTCTCCAAGGGTGGGGAATCACCTCCTAATAACAACTCATTAGGGCACCTGGAACATTTTTTTATGGTTTATGTGCTTTGGGATTTTTGTATTCTATTGCAAAAGGAAGTTTACACTGGGGAGGTTTTTGCTCAGCTACAGTAGAGACAGGCCCAGACCAAAACCTCCTAATTACAGAATCCCAGATCTTGGAAATGCCCACACATGTATTCACACTTCCAAGTTCAGACCCAATTTTCCATGACATAAGGACCAGTAATTGGGTTTTTTTAACACGTAAATATTAAAACCAACCGGCCACACAAACACAGAGACTGCAGAAGAAACAGCATATTTCCATACAAACAATACAGAAAACATTTTTTTAAGAATCAGCAGCACCCATTGGAATCCTGGGAACCTGGATTCCTGAAGACAGCAAATGTGACACCCCTTTTCTCCTCACCTCTGTAACTGTCTGCTTGCTGTTTATGTGGTGTTTCAGAATACTAAGCCACAAGATCCTGTCCTGTCAATTCTGTCACATTTCACGTGACAACTGTCCCTCTTCCACATGATGATAACGACTTTGAAATTCACTTGGCATTTCAGCTCCCTTCCTGCTTCTCTCAACAGCTACACAAATGATGTCAACACATACAGAACAATAGTGAACCATGGGCTGATAAGGATAAAGTGCACAGCAGCCTGTGTCCACAGGGTGATCCCCAGAAAGAGACTCGCATGCATTAAAAAAGGTATAGAATCACCATTTCTCATGGAAATAAGGGAGCCAGAATTTATTGCTCTGTTCATGCTGAAGGTCCCAGGTGTTGTTAAGCACTGATGGATCCTACAAAAGAGAAAGCTAAGCCAGGTAGACCCGAGCTGTCTCAAAGACAGAACAGAACTGTCCCACACATCTCAGCTGTCACAGTCACCGGGGCTGTTCCCTTCTGCTACGCCTGGAGGAAGGAGCAGGACCACAGCCCAGCTCCCCACACCAAATACAACTTATGTCACATTTGCACTACAAGCCAGAGTTTCTCAAAGGCATACACTACCAAATTAATGTGTAATGATAGCTTATCACAGTCCTATACTTTCCCTACAAATCTAGCCTAAGATAAAACACAACATATGGTGTTCTTCAGAAATTTCTTGTTTTGTAGTTACTTCATCTTTTTCAATGCAAAAGTTGATTCAAATATTTCTCCAACCAAAAAAAAAAAAAAGGCACAAATAGAAACCCAATGTTATTTTTTGTGGTGCAGACATTTAATGCCAGTTTCATATTATGGCAGCTTAAAATCCTGTGACTGCCACCTAAGACACTATCTGAAATAAAATAAAAATTGTGACAAGTCTGTAGCCAAAGAAAAGTATCACCAAGGCAATAAAATCCTGACACACTATCTTTGGCAGAGGAGAGATCCTTGCCTTTCACTGCTTCAGCCTATTCCCAGAGTGCTCTTATAGAGAGTTGTTTTAAAATCAGAATCATTCAATGACCGGATTTATAGCACAAGTGGAAAAACCATGCCAAGGGTTCCTTCAGTTCTGCTCCATAAGCACTGCTTAAAGCCCATCTCCCCTTTATTTTTTAGCCTTTTTTTTTTTTTAACAAGCAGTTTTCTGTCATGAACACACCTATCAGCCATTAACAGCAAATGGTGGACAGTTAACATGGGCACTTCAAACACCGGGGCCGCATCAGCTTGTGCTTCAATTTTACAATCTAAAATAGGAATTAAATAGGAATAGTCTCTAAAATAGGAATAAATGCAACTCAAGTGTGCAAGGAAGCTTTTATATAAATATGAATAAACTGAATTTGAGAGCTTTGAAAATCTGATAGTGCCAGTGAAATCCTGCTACTATGAAGACAACCAGACTTTGCTCCCTTCCGTACTAAACCATTTTGAAACCTGTTTGCTGACTGTTTTTATAGTTACTGTAAAGTGAGAGAACTTCCACATTCACACTACCCCAAGTATTTTTACCATAGAGAATCTTACTGCAATTAGTCTGGTTTGTAATGGAAAACAGATGAAAGGAGAAATTAAATCAAAACCTTGCTGCATATCTAAGGTGTTTTCATGCCATGCATCCCAAGAAATTTTCCCAAAACCAACAACATTAAATTAAATGCTCATATATTTCTACCAGACCCAACAAATGCAGATCAAGCTAAAATTTAAATGGAAAGTGAAAAGATTTTTCCTTCTCCTCACCTGCCAAGTCTTCAAAGTTCAGGGCTCTGTGTTTCTCTTTCAACACTTAGCAGCAGAAACACCTAGGGTTGAGTGGAGAGATTTCCTCCTCACACTGGCATTATTCATTATTTCTGAAGTGTCGACAAATGTCTTCAACACTACACAACGCACACAAACAGGAGTCCCTGCTCCAATGAATTTACAGTCTGAGGCTGTTATCTTTGTTCTGTTTTGGTATAGCACCACAAATTTCAACAGGGTACCAAGTGAGCCCAATCCACTTCCACCAGCAGTTTTCCACTGTTTTTAACAGGAGTTGGAGCAACCCCACTCAGAATAAGTTATAGAATTAGCTATTGCAGGAGAGAGCAGAGTTCTCAGCATGTCTGCAAACAGCAAAAAACCTGATTCTCAACAGTTTTGTTTGAAATTAAGTGTATATTTGAATGTTTTCACACATAATACATTTTGAGAACTTAAAGAGCTCTCTTTTCACTCTGTCTTTCAACCCCAGCAGTGCTACAGATCAAGCAGCAGCAGGCAATTTCTGAACCAAGGCAGGCTGGCAGCTACAGTAACAGCTCCAGCTGGTGGAAGTTGGTGAAAGTTTTGGTTTATTTTGTGCTAAGCTTTCTGCCAGGACATTTCACACACTGGAAGTGTGTATTTTCTCTGACATTTCTGAGAGACTCCAAGTGTTCCTGCAAATAGCCCCACAAATTTATTTCAAATTGTAATTGGGGTGATTTCTGCCTATCCAAACCTTTGCACTAAGTTGCTATCCGTGCCTTTTCCCCAGCTGTACCCTGTGGAAGAGAATGCAGTCACACAGCCCTGTGCACTAACACACACAAAAGGCACATACACCTATTTACACACAGAAGGCTGTACAAGGATATGACCAGCTGGAGATGTTGCCCTTCTGGCTTGTGCTCTAGCTGGGGCATGGATCCTTGTCACCATTCCTATGTAAACCAGACTGGATTTTAAATGTTGTCATGATTAATTTTTGCAGTTCAAGCAGCATTTCAAACCACATGTGAAACACATACCAACCTAAAGGCAGAAGGGACATTACTGGGAAAAGCCTGGGGAAAAAAGCATCTTAAACCCACACCCACCACATGTCCTGGTTACTACTGACTCACATCATGCCAAAGCTCAGCACCAGCACAACCAAATGCCAAATGCCACAGCTCACAACAGCCTGACCCCACCACTCCATAAACCACCTGAGTTCAGACAAAGGCAATGTGAAATGACTGAGAAAACATCACAGTTCACAGAGCATCTTCAAAGTCACATGCCAGCAGTGTCCCCAGCCAAAGACCTCTCCAGTCTTCTGATAGAGAGGTATCTGAAAGGGCTTTCTTGCTTCCAGCACTTTGCTGACCTGCTCTCCCTTCCAAGCAGGACATGGCCAGTAACTGCTGTGAGCAGCCAGGCAAGATGCCAGGTGTTCCTCTCCTTCTGTCCTCCAGCTTACAAGCGCTTCCTGCATTTATCCCTGCTTACAACTAGTATTTTCCTGATTTGCTCAGAGATGTCCTCCTCCCTCCAAGATGAGAAGTCCAAGGGGTTTCCATCCTTTTCCCTCAACTGCTTTGCTCAGTCACTCAGCCACTGTGTGTCGCCCTGATTTTTCAGCCTTCTGATGTTTCATTTCTGTGATGGAGTATCTCACGCTGGTTCGTGTAAACATAGCACATGTTTTGCTGTCTTTTAGTTTTTCATTCCTTTCTCCTGGGCAGAGAAGGTTTGATAGACCTTTTCCTTGACCAGTGTGGTTGGAGAGGTGGTAACCTCATCCTCCAATCCACGGTCATTCCCAAAACTCTATATAACACTCACTGTAAATAAAACTTTGTCTTTTCCCTACCTAGAGAGGAGCTGTGTCTGTGTCGTTCTTGTCGTGCTCTAGTGCGACAACCGTGGAAAGCAAAAATCAAGATCACGAGACTTGCATGCAACGGAACAGACAACTTGTATGCCATAAGATGTAAAAGTACACCACAAAAGTCTGCTCTGACAATTCTTATGTTCAGCTCAAACAAACTGCTCTCTGATCCTTTTTTTTTCTTCTATTTCAGTGATATTTCCAAAAGCTCCGAAACAAACATAGGCACAAGCTTTCATCAGAAAGTATTCAGTCTGCTTATCTAGAAACACTGCTTGGGGATTTAATAAGGTAATTGCTTGTCTATGGTGCATCAAATGCACTATTTATTTATTTTTATATATATATATATATAAATGCTTAATTTCCTGAACAAAGCTTTTTAGTACTTATTAAAGCTTTAGCTTGTACTTTCTTCTTTTGAAAAGCTTTCTCAGTTTCTTCCTCTGATGTAACATCACTCCACTGATTACACACCTCATGAAGAGCTGACAGGACCAGACACACTGCTCAGCTGTGTTCAGTGTATAATTCAAGATCATCTCTTTCCATCCTAAACAGATCTGTTTATTGTGGAACCACTCTGGGATACAAGCCTAGTATCAGATTGGTTATTTGGATAAGAAGGGGATTTTTTATCACATCTGTCAGATGGAAATGGAGTGTTCCAAGATGCATTAGGTTTAGGTTATTGTGAAAATGGGATCCACTGTGAAGGTCACATGCAAGCTTCGTTTCTTGACTATAAATGACTATGAATGACTATAAAATTTTGGATACCCAGGTTGAAAGCACAAGTCCAGGTTTTATATAGAAGCTGCCTTCAGCTTGAAGGAAATAAGAGCTCCCAGGGAATGAAAGAATAGCTGATTTCTTTATAAACCCTGAAAAGTCTTTGGAGAGAAGAGACTTGGTCTACACTTTACACATCTAGAAATAACCTCCTCTTGCTCCCTGTCTCCTACCTTCCACTTGCCCATTTCCCATAAAGGTCGTTTCCAAACACAATTGATTTGAAAACTCAGATTATTCTGTTAAAATTGCTGACTGTGTACTTGGCACCCTGAGCCAAATTGGGACAATCCCCTCAGGTCCTTGTTCCAGCTAATTTATGGCAATTTTTGTTGAGACAAGGAGTTATGGTCTGTAAAAGGCTTGCTGTCAGCCTCTCATAAAACCCCATCACCCTGTCAGAGAAGGGACAGAGCCTGGGAAGAAAGTTTCAGCAGTGATCAGCTGCTTTCCAGATGGGTGGCCTTCTACACACTGTCCAACCCCATGGGTCCAATAAACCAGCCCTGATTTTGCACTTTAAAAAAACAAAGATACAAACCCTCCTCTACTCTCCAATAGGGTTTTATAAACACACTCTCAGTCTCTGTGTCAAATTTATTAGGAAGAAATTCATTCTGCTGTCTCTCTCTTTGCATGCATGTGGCCAGCCCCTTTTGCTCCAGTTCCTCACTTTTACATGGGGTGGAGAGACTTGCATCATGATTTACACTCTTCTGGGTTGTTTTCCCATCAGAAATAAAGAAAGGGCTAAACAAATCAGAAAGTTGAGGGATTGGCCTCCAAGGTACAAAACCACCCACATGAGGCAATGTTTGTTCTCAGTCTGGCATAAATTCTCCTCTTGTTCTGTCCTCTCCACCTTAGCAAACCAGAAGAGCACATGATTCAAGAGGCACAAGGCTGATCAGCAGGGCCAGCAGTGAGCAAATGGCCCAGTTCTGAGCAGGAGAGCATCCTGCCCCTGGAACAGCAGTGCCACTGTACCAGTGCTGCTGCTCAGGGCCTGGCTGTGCCTCAGCACACAAACCACACCACCTGCACCTACACATCTTCAGTTCCCTCCGAAGTATAGAAATATCTACCAGCCTCTAGACAACTATTTATTCAGCTAATATGTCTGTCTGATTACATTAATTGTTGCATGCATAGTTTTCCCAGTATTTAGCCCAAATTCCCCTTTTACTTTCAGCTCATTACTCTTACTGGCATCACTGGCTTCAGCAGTGCAAAAATTTCACACTTGGCATTACCCTGAAGGGAGCCAGAAATGGCTGTTGTCACTCTTTTGCCTGGTAGGTGTCTCAGAGCCAATATTCAGGCTTTGAACCTTCCTCATAAAGCTGCAACTTCAAAGCCAATTTTGTTCTTCTCTAAACTCAGTCCAGAAACATTAGTACTTCTACATAGGAACCATTAGGACTGTTGTCTCAACTGTCCCATCAAGATGATGACCTTGATTATAATGTGCTCAGAGACTTCCAAAAGGTGCAAAAATAGAAAACATAATTGTAGGGGGAGACTGATTGTCTTCACAAAGAGTGAGTAAATGTCATATTTAATCAAGATGTCCAACTAAATTTTTAGGCATCATAAATGCCTGCTCACTAAAACACATAATTATGGATGATCCTGGAATTTGAGTATGTAGGCTTTGCATTGAGGAAATTAGTAGAAACTATGCTAAGGAACAGACTTAATTGTAAATACATGATAATGATAACACAATCCCTTAGAGCTCTCTGGAGGATTCACTGTGTGTATGGGTAAGAATGAGCCAGCTGATGCTGTGTAAATATATTCTTTTTATAAAACCCCAGCCTTTTATGAGGGTCCCTTACAAATGTTTCATCTTGGTGTGAGAAGGAGACAATTGATAACCCCCATCATTTCTCTGATATATCTATTAGAAGAAAAATCCAGATTTGCTTGCTGTGACTTGCAACCCCCTGAAGGCTATGACCAGCTTCCCATGGACTTCACTATGGCCAGGATTTCACTCTCAGGTATAACTAAACCTTAAACAAAAGCATGTCCCACAAACAATTACAGCATTTTTCATCAACACAAATCTCATCAAACTCAGCAGCACAGACAATCTTTGTTAGGACAATAAATTTTCAGAGGCAGCCTACAGAAGCCTCATGGTGTAGGATGAGGGCTATTATTCTTTTTTTAGAGGTATAAAGTTCTCTCATTACGTGCACTGAAAACCAGAGCTCCTTTGCAAAGAAAGAATAGTTCACATCCACTATTAACAAGCTTTCACTGCTGAGGTTCAGGACAGCCACAAAAAGTTAATATAAATCTTTCTTGTGAAGCTCTGCCCATCTGCAGCATTTGGCACAGATTCCACAGTACAGTAGACTTGAGTTTTCCAGGGAGCAGCCATTATTCCTGTGCTCCCTCTAGAGTGACTACTGGAAGCCAAAAGCATTTAAGCAAAGCTAGATAAAATCAGCAGCGCCCAATGTGGGTTCTTTCTGGTTTCCTGCAAGTAAACAGACATGTTTACAAGGGGCTGTACATTCACATCAATCATAAGGTGACTTTGTTTACAGTAGAGGAATTTCCTGCAGGCTTTTGCTGTCCTGGTTTCTTTCTCTTTGTATTTACTTTTGTTCAAATGCAATTTAAAAAAGCCATAGGTACTCCAGCTCAATTCAAAACGTGACACACTGAAATCTGAAGCAGGCTATAATTCATGCCCAGATTTAGTTGTTCTTTTTCTTGTTTGTTTGTTTAAGCTAACACACGCCTCTGCATTAAAAAGCCACTTTTCTCTACCCATCCAATTCATCTACACCTGGAAAAAGGCAGCTTTAATTTATCACCCCTTAAAGAACTGCTTTTCTCATCAAACCTACAAAACAGCAGAAGCCCACCTTTTACAGGGATCAGGCTTATAATTCAGGCATCTAAGAGACAGATTCCTCAGAGGAATTAAAGTAAAAATGTTAGTGAATGCAACTGAAAGACTGGTATTAATAGCACCTAAGCAGCTGGGATTAAGGACTTCTGCTGCCATGAATCAGAGTGAACTATTTCTCTACCAGTTCACAGAATAAAAATTTACTTCAGAGGAGATTCAATTTGAAGAAACACTACAGAATTTGGCTGCAAAGTTCAGAACTTGGACAGGGAACCATGTTGGTTGTTCTGAGATACATATATGCTTTGGTAAAAAGTGATGAACCAAAAGTTCATTTTGCTTAAGCTACTGGATACAGATAGGACAAGACTGCAGCAGTGGGGCAGACACCACACCTACTATGATGGCACAGATCCTACAGTTGCTCATCAGCCCCCTGAGGTGATGTGCTCACTCCAGCCCTCTGCCTGAGCTGTTTGCTCTCCATTCTGCTGCATGGTTCAACCACACTTTAGGTCACTGAATTACTGTCCCTGAGTCCAAGTGTGCACTAAGAAGTCAAACATAGGAAGGGCCAGGAAAGGACACTCCTTTAACACACAGTTTTAGAAGGCAAGGTGCATCTAACCTCCAAAGGGTACAAAGGAGAGATGCACAAGAATATGAAGAGCAGAGCCAGAGATTTGCCAAGAAGGAAGTAGATTGGTGTTTATGAGCAGCAGACGAGGGAAGTAGCCCCTGTTTGCTACTGAGAGGCTCAGTTGCACAAATGGGAGCAGGGGCCACATGAATATAAGACTTCTAGAATTTCTTTTCAGTAGTTTCCAATGCATAAGCCAGTCCAAAAATCAGACTAGTATGGGCTCTCTTTGTTAGCATCTGTTAGCAAGAATGTCAGCTAATCAATACATTTTTCTTGCCAGATACCTACAGGGCTGGAACAGACACTATTTCTGACATTATTTTCAGTGTTCTTCTTACACCTCATTTTCCCGGAAGCTGTTTTCCTTCACCTTGTGTGGCATCATTATGCATCTTCACTGATACTTATCTACCTCCATAAATTTACAAAAGGCCAGGGAGCTGAGTCCCTCTGGACAGGCCACCAAACTCATGCAGCTGTCTCCTCCTCACCACTTCATGCTGTCAGACTGTCACCTGGACCTGGGTTGGGCTTTGGCTCTTCATGGTGGTGGGGACCCTTGCAGGTGACTTGCAATGTCCCCACGGAGCAGTTTCCCTGCTGTAGTTGACAAGAGGGAACAGCCAGGACTTGGCAATACACAACAAAAAAATCTTCCCAAAGCTGTAATCCAATTTACAAGCAGCTCCTCGTACCACATTTGTGTGTCACAGGTGAATAGAGCCATGAGCTATATCTGTTAGCAGCTCCTGCTCCAACCAGACTTCTGCAGAACTATTTGGCACCCTGGAGAATACGTTAGCAAGCCTGGAACTGCCTCCTGGAAACTTCCCAGCCCCTGTGTTTGCTTCTCCAGACAGACACCTCCTCTCCCATTCCAGGTATCTCGTTTTTCTCTCCCATACACTGGCAGAGCCCTGGGCTCCTCAGTGCTTTGTGCTTTTGAGGAATCCTGGCTGCACACACAGGGCAGAGATAAACTGGCACGTGGTGCTCTTCTGTCCCACAAATGCTGCGTCCCAGGAGGGTGAGCAGCATGAAGAGCAGGACACTCTGAACCAACTGGGGAGCCCTGTGATCGCTTCCTGCTGACCTCTTGGTAAGTCACTCATCTCTCAGGGTGCTGTCCTGCACCTCAGCTATTGAACTGTCTCAAACAGCACCTTAAAGGCACAAGCTCCAAGCTATGCCTCTGCTCTGCTTTTCATGTTTCCTTTCATATTATGGCCAAGTCACAGTCTTTGTGTCCCAACCTGGATGGAGGGATTCTCCTTCACCAAGGAAAAACATGAAGTGTGACACCACAGGGAGCAAAAAAGGAGACAACACCAACATTTTTCAAAGATGCCCATTGCCATCATAGAAGCTACAGAGAGCAGGATCTGTCTCTTGCCACATGCTGGTAAAACCAAGCACCCACCATGCTGTGTCACGTTGCACTAATGCACCTCACTCTATAAATAATAGTTATTGGTGTATGGGACAGAGTCAGTAGAATAAGTACCAAGCATATAGGATATACCACCTCCAAGTTAGTGTCTGAAGGGAGTAAAATTAATTAACTCTCATTTCAAATCAAGTGAATAAGGCAATATCATTTAATGGAAGGGGGACACAGACAACTGTGCCATGCACACTTTGGGAAACACATCAATATCAACCATATCTTAGAATAATACATTTAAGAGAATTATTTTAATTCTGAATACTGTCTTGCCTCAGGATCAGTTTCTATTTGTCCCAAGACATGTTGAAACAATAAAGAACATTTTCTCACCAAGCCCCTGCAAAAAATTTTCTCTTAAGGCTTTAAAAATTGGCAAAAAGCCTTCTGCAAGAAAAATGGAAATACTCTTTATTGCAAAATCATCACACTCCCTCAAAATGTGCACACAGATATTGGCAACTTAAAAAAACCTCACGTTTAAAACAAGATCATTTTCTGGTAAATACAAGAGACCACTCTGCCTTTAATTTTACAAAGGAACAACATCAAGCAAAACTCAGCATAGTACACAAATAGATGATTTCTGTAAATACTTAAACTGAGGAAGCATGTGCTGTATTTGACAGGTAGGTTGTGATATGTTTGTTTAGCTGCAGAACAATGAGATTCTGGAGCTTCTACGTGCTAATACAATCCAACGGATCATCAGGTATTTGAAAGGTTTAGAAATAACCACGACATCACAATGAACACCCAAGTGTTTGGCATTTGCCTTCCATTAACTGACTTAATAATTCATCCGAATAAACCTGCATGCACATAAAACTCAGGTGAACTGATCAAAATGAGGAGCTATTTTGCATCATGTCTGGCTGCAGCTTTAAATTCTTCAAAGGAAACTGGCTGAAGTATATGAAAAGAAGCTTGCTTCTTCTGTGAACCTCTTTAGAGCAGTATCTGCCTCACAGAAGATACTGAGGGAAAAGAAGCACTCCCTAGCATCCCATGTCCCAGTATTTTGGATGGAAACACTAGGTGGTAGCCTGAAATTCATCAGACTTCAGAAGGAAAAATGTGAGTTATTTCAAGTTCTTTTTTAAATTATTCTTTTGCTGTAGAGAAGACCATAATGGCTGTTGAGCAATATACAGGGGCTCTATGGAATAGCAATGGGTAAGGACTTGCTGTGGGTCTCTGGCAGTGCCTGTCACAGTAGCTCAGAGCTAGCCAGCAGTGGGAGGAGGGAGAACATGAATTTCAGTGTATCAAACAGAAGACCCTGGAGTTTTTACCATCCTGAGGCATCCCTGACATAGAGTGGGCTCACTACAGAAAAATAAAAAGCAGCACAGTGAGCTGACTCCCTTTGCATCATGTAGTCAAACCCTACACTCAAACACAGACAAAGCCTCGATAGTTTGCAAGCTCCCAGAGGCACCCTGCATGCCAAGAGGAGGGGGCTCATCTACCCTACAGACAGGTACAAGGGGCATTAGGGATAGGGGTAACAAGGAAGAAAACTTACTGAACTCAAAGCAATGAAGTCTCTGAGTAATGGCTTCCTTGTCCTTGCACCACATATGAGGATAAACAAAATCTCTTCCTCCCTTTACTCACAAGTAACCCAGTGAGCCTGGGTTACTTATTTCATCAGAAAAAGTACAACCTATGCCATTAAGATAAATGAGCTACAACTGGAGTGTTTTTCATGTTTAAAGCATAGTGGGCAGCAGCAGACACCTAAGTACTTGGTATTTCTCCTCCCTGTAAAAAAAGGATTTCTGTAACTTTTTAAGAAAAGCAGAGGAATCCTCAGCATTCCAATCTCCTTGTCATTGCTCACGGTGAATATCTGCGTAACAAATCCTGCATACCTGGAATTTCCTTACCCAGGCTGTGTGCATGCTCACACCTGACAGCAGTTCTGCTGTATTTGCTGCCATAAAGATTGCTTGGTAAGCATCAGAGATACAGCAGCAAACTCAGCTATCATTCTGTTATAAGGAATCCAATAAATTCTAATGTAAAAATTAGTCAAGTGTTTTTCCTTTCCCCATTCTGCTACTGATTAAAAGTTGTAACAAGCTTCACAGACCTCCCACCCCTCCCCATCTAGTAAAACCATTTGTGTAATGCACTGGGGGGTGTGGCATAACCATTTGCACTGTCCTTCAGCATCAATTCAGAAAAGTGTTTCGCCACATGATTAAGTCCTCTGAGTACGACACCAAAGCTAAGCAAATGCCCAAGGACACTGCTGACCTGGCGGTACCAGTGAATCAAGATTTTTAGCTGCCAGGATTTGAATTACCATCTTGCTGGTGCACCCTGGTCTCAAGGCACAGGCAGCAAACAGAAAGCAGCACTAGGGCAAGCAATGCTGATGAGCATAAAAGAATTGCATTAGAGCTAGGAATTAAAGATTCAAAGATTCAAATCACAGGATGATATGTAGGTAGCAAGAGACATTACAGCCAACAGGAAATGTTTTAAAGCCTCCCCACTATCAAGATAATTGGACCAGATGATCCACTATGGTCCCTTCCAGCCCAAATAATTCTGTGATTCTGAGAAAGTGAGAAAAGAAAGTGTTGGTGGCTTGCTCACCTTCTCTCAGGCTGCAATCCCTGAGCTCAGAAGGAAAACTGGAGTGGAGCAGGGAACAACCAGTCCAGGGTGCTCCTAACCCTCAAGCCCAGCTGTCCTGCTGCCACACAGACAAGTTGATGTGGCACAAGGGCACAGTGGAGCACAATTTGGAGGCAGTGTTGGACTCCTGGGGGCAGAAGATGATCACTCGTGCTGTACTGCCAACCCCTCCCAGGATCCCCTCCAGAGCTCTGCTTGCCCTTGCTCTGCTTGTGGGGCTAAGAAACTGATGTTTCTGGGCAACCCACACAATTCTCTCTGTGTTTTGGGGTGGTATGAAGCCCAAAGGAGAGCACACACCTGCAAATACACTCCTCCAGGAGGCAAACAGAACAGCAAAGTGGATCTCCACTAGAAAGCAAAAAAACTCTCGATAATAAGCTGTGACTGAAGTGAAATTCTCTTTATGCAAAGCCATGTGATATCCAAAACCAACCCAACTGTCCTTCATTTTGATCTTTACCAGGAATTATTAGCACCCCTCCAGGAGAAAATCCACCTCCTGTATTCTGTTTCCAGCTGGCTCCAATTCACTCATGTTCTAAATGTCCCACTGGATTCTTCTAACATTTTATAAGGTGTCAGCTTAAATTCCTGTAATCCATGGCCCCAACTATGGCTATTAGCATGCAGTATGAAAAACAATATTTGGGAACAGGAGAGCCAAACTGTGACAATGCAGTCTCTAAATATGGCTGCAGTTTGAGAAAGGAGTTTGCAAATGTCCAGAGATCGGGCTGCTCTCATGAAAACCAGGTCACTTAGACACCAAATCTCCTGATCTGATTGCATGTGTTGGAGCTTGAAAGAAGCAGGGAGAAGGGGAATATGTGCAGCTACAAAAAGCCTGCATTTGCAACAAGTGACAGTGTACATTTATCTTGAATATGTCTCCAATAAGAGGAAAATCAAAAGAAATAATCTCCTGTGTCTGCTTGGCTCAGGATATAACAAAATGTGGCAAACTTTCTCTCTATTAATACAGACTATTAGGTTTTTTGTCCCAAGAAAATGGAGGATTCCCTGCTATGTAAACGCTTGTTTCTGATAGCAATTGGTCAGCTAAAAGATGGGGGACCAACTGAAAAATTATTTGGTGAAATTTGATGCCTTCTTTTCTGTTGGGTGCATCTAAGGGCCAGCTGGCTGGTACCTTAACTCTCCCCTACCTAAGCATCTTGACAAATGGGTTTTTAAACAGCTCTGGTGGGGGATTTTCTACAAGAACATGCAGTGATAGTTCAGGAGGGAATATCTCTAAACTGAGAGGGCATTTGTAGATTAGATATTAGAAAGAAATTATTCCCCAAGAGCTTGATGAGGCACTGGCACAGGCTGCCCAGGAAGCTGTGGCTGTTCATCCCTGAAGTGGTCAAAGTTAGGTAGGATGGTGCTTGGAGGAGCCTGGTCTAGTGAAAGGTGTCCCTGCCCATGGCAGGGGGGTTAGAACCAGATGGTCTTTCAGGCCCAGCCCAACCCAAACCTTTCCATGACTCTGTGATAATAAATCAGGAAATCTTGTCTCAATTAATATCTTTCCAAATTGGAGGGGAGTGAGAATAGGGAGGAAGTTTAAGTCTTGGAGAAGATCCAGGTATTATACACTGAGTGTAATACAGCAGAGTGAGAGCTAGATAAAGCTAATAATGAAGTAATAATTACTAACAAATCTGTTGTACCCTAAGCAACAACATATCATCTGCTAGCAGCCTCAGTTTAAAATGCCCTATGTACAAGCTCCTTCCACATGTCAGATTTTGATTTTTTCTCTCAGTTGCATTCAAATAGAGTGGCCCCTGAAATTACCTTCCCCAAAGGAAACCACAACTTCAAAGTGCAAGCCATGAATATCCTCATGGCTACAGTGATTCTCAGCAACATTTGACATTACAGCCAAGGTCATTTATTCACCAGCTAGTAAGGGATCGTTAGTGACCTATAAGTGCAAGACTATTACAAACCTGTGGGTCTTAAATGAGCTAATAGCACACAGCGTCTCCAACCTTTTAGGGTAAGTGTGAAGAGGCCTCTTAGATCAGATCCTCAAGATAGCCTGGGGATACTGATGTATTCAGGTTTGAAATTCATGCCAAAACAACCCCAAATAAAAATGCTGTGAAAAAAATCCAGTGTCAGGGTGTCTAGTTGGAAAACAAGAGTACCAAAATAATTTATTTTGCTGGGAACACAGCTTTTAGAAATTGCAGGCCTATTTAAGGGGTGTATGTGGGACACTGTACAGAAACACTCTTATTACCAAACAGTAGAGAACTAATAAATGTTTAAAGTAGGATGAACTTAGGCTTATCTCCATTTTTTGTTGTTGTTAGGAGTAACATGATACAGTGATCTTAATGGACACATTTCCCATGAGTATCCTGGATTGCACCTTTATATTCTCGTGCATGGTTATTGATGAGCAGTATTGTATGTGCAGTTCTTCCCATCTGGGTGCAAAATCTGCACTTGCTATATTTGGAAGCTGAGTAGAAAGCCAGTTGGCATCTCCCCTCCTTGCCCTCACAGGATGCCCCTTTATAGCCCAGCAATCACCAAGCACTAGGCTTTACCCTTAACCAGTCACTCATCTTGACTCAAGTGTTTGTAAAGTTTCCCATTAGCCCATTTTCCTCTGTTTCACACCACCAGTATTTGAGCTCCCATTAAACTGAACCAAGGAGATATTCAAACATGACAGATCATCTCAGGATACTTTATATTTAGAAATCAGCCTCAGGCTACAACAGTTCCTGAGATTCCTACCTCCCTTCAGACCCACGTTTATAATGTATACCCTATGAATCACTTTAATTTCGAATTAGCATTGCATACTCCCCAAAAGACACAGAGAAGAATGAGGCTTCCACTGAGCCACAAACCCCACAAAGGTCAGGAAACCATACCTAAAATCCAATCAGAGTTGTTCTGGTCACTGGCAAGTTGTTCTCACAAATACTTAGGTCTTCCCCCCACCCCATACATTTTATAATTAGTTGCTTGCTTTTATTTAACAAAATACTTTTCTCACACACTGCCTTCAAGGTTACCATACTCCCGTCTAACATGAGCTGGCAAAAGATAAACACAAACTGCCTACAAGACAAATCTAGAGAGGAACACACTCCATAGTAAAATCCTCCATTGCATCTGTTCCCTTCACAGGAACAACTGCTGCAATCTGGTATTTCTGTTCCAAGATATTTATGTGTTTCATACACCAGTGGGAAGCGATTAGGGAAAGCAGTCCCGACACTGCAAAGTGCTCACCAGCTGAGCCGTGCGTGTGTGGGACGATCAGCTGTCAGTCTGAATCCACATGGATTTTGTTACCTGTTGGCCCTGTGCAACACAGTAATCAATATTAAGGGATTACACTCTAAGAACATGAGTGGGGTTCAGTTTTCTCTAAGTGACCCAAGCACATGCTCAACGTGTTTGTATGAGGAGATCAAGTGAAAGATCCATTAGACAATAAAGCAGCACAAGCCCACGTTCCTGTGGGCTGAAATCAAGGGCACATTTTCAAGCACTGAGTAGGCTAAAGAAACTTGATGCCATCTGAAACACCCCTCAGCCAGTGTGTCCTGGCTGGAGAGAAAATGCTTCTTATCTTCTTATCCTGCTTTGTTCCTTGCTAGGTTTTTGTGGTCTCAATAATAAAACAGCAAAGTAACATCCCAGTCAGAAAAACTAAAGTGCCACCCCATGTTTTCTTTATTAAGTGCTTCATCTATTGCCTCCAGTAGCTTTTTCATAGAAGTGAAGGATATTCATGGGGAGAGGCATAGCGAAACCAATCTGTGTCTGGAAAAGCTGATATGCTCCTTACTTGTTGTAACCTGAAGCCATTGCCTTCTTTTTTCTCCTTTTTTTTTTCNACATATTTGAGACCTGAGCCAAAATTATATAAGAAGGAATCCTGCTGTGGCTTTGCTGATTACTTGAAGAGGTCCTTTGACGTCAATAAACACCCGTGCTGATAGCAGAGTGTAAGACAATTTCAAATCAAGCCATAAAGCAGGAAAAACAGATGACTGCTGAAAAATAAATCCTAATGTAAGTGCATGTGGTGGTCTACTACTGCAGTGTAAGCCCAGATGCTCTGGTAACTCCTTCCTGGCAAGAAGGCTGCAGTGCTTTAAAATCTTTCATGAGCTAAACACTGCAACATCCCACAGAAACAGGGAAGTATCCTTCACTCTGCAATCTGGTAGAGAGCTGATGTCTGCTCCCACCCCTGTGGGGCTGGGGACTCTGATCCCAGCAGGACCACACGATGCTCATCCAGGAAGCCATTAACAGTACTGGGACTAAGCCTGCAAATCCCAGCCTTTTCCCTAACCAGGAACACAGTCCTTCCTCCAAGATGAAGGAAAAAAATAGACAAAGTTACATTGATAGGCTAATCTGATGACCGATGCTGTGCTGAATTTCCACATTAGGCAGTGATAACAATAATAATTCTGTACTGAACGTACAAAAATATTAATAATAAATTTATTTTAGTAAATATTTAAAGCATAGTCACATAGTGTCATACCTGAGCACTCAATTTTATGATTTTGTCTCCAAACCCATGACATTAAGATATCGTAACTTGTTGGGTTGTTGTTTCTTTCAAATTTGCCTCCTATTTCTGAGCCTCCAGTCTTGTTTTCCAGCTATTACTTTTTTCCTATGACAAGGAGGTTAGAAACTGCCTTGAGTTTCGAAGGCTGACATTCCCCATTAATTACATGCATGGCTGTAGGAAATACACCAAATATCACATAACTTGGCATTCTTACCATGTCTCAAAGCACTTAGCAAAATTCAGTTAAGGGGTCCTGCTAGCACTGCTGTTTTTGGAGTTAGTGCAAAACGACTGCTCTGAGCAGGACTTGAGACCCTGACAAGGCTCTTTGGAGGATCAGGCCCTAAGATTTCTCAGGGTCATTGGAGGACTCATAACTGGGATTACAGTTTTGGATTTCTCCTGTCCTGAAAGCACACTTCTCTTATTAAAGATTTTAGATTGAAACAGAGCTCATCCACTTCTGAGCATCTGTTTACACAGTCTAGGTAATTTTTGCTTAGTTTGTTACTGACATCCACCTCTAGCCAACCCCACAGCAATAAAGCAGTATACAACATCAATAAAAACATGCACAAAAAGGTTTTTAAATTGAAATACCACACACCTCTGTAAGATCTGGGAAGTAACAAAGCACAAAATGGCAGCTCTTATTTCCACACCTGCCCTTCTTTCCCATCCACTCACCCAAAATTTTAACAGAAGTGTTTATTTGAAGAAAGAAAAATTCAAAGCTAATAGGTAAGAGATGCACACTGGGGATTCAGAGGGCCCTGATCTAGGAACAAGGAAGGTCTCATTATACCTGGAGAGCCCTTTTTCCTTTCACTGCTAAATCCCACTCTTGGACATCCCTTCTGGAAGGCTTTCTGAGGTTGGTAGTGTTTGCACTGCTTTGAAATGCAAGTCTCCCCGCTTTGTTTGTTTTTGAAATGGTTTGAAAGGGAGGAGCAGACGTCCCTGGCTACTAAAGCTGAGCTTTCCCAAAACACAAGCTGCTGCTCTTTGTTTGCTTCTCGTTAATTAGCTGTGTGTCTAATTAGTGACAGGTTCCCTTTGGCTTTCCTGAAACCAAAGCCGCTCCATGTCAGTAGAGGTCCATCAGGGGACTTGTCAGTGACCGAATGGTTTCCAGCTGCTCTGGGGCTCTCCTCAGGAGCACGGTGCACACACACTGCCACTTACCCCGAGGGACTGCTGATAGCCCTGACAAAGGAGATACCAGTCCCTTTATCTGCACTGAACCCCTGATTTCAGGCAGGTCTAATCTGTAATATCCTAATCCACATCACACCCTAATTCACATCACATCCTAATTCACCGTGGAGACAGTTTCACAGCAGGATAGGAAACAGGGTATCCTTTTCTAACCCTCTGCTCTAATCCACTTTCCCTTCCCGGTGTTTTGCTCTGACACTTTGGTCAAGATTCACCTCAGTTACTGCAGTCCAATAACACTAAGTTCACCCAAGGGTGAAAACTACTTTTCAGCTGCACAGTGCATCACTCAGCTCTCAGGGCACTCACCATAGGATACTGTTATTGCAGTTTGTTTATTTAAACTGAGGTGAGCTTGGCCTATTACCAGCTTTAAATTCACCTTTCTGGGGACTCACTGAAAAATCCCTTCAGCTGTACATGCTGGTGTGAGAAAGAGGGAGGACACAGACTTGCACCATCCCAGGGGACTGCTGAGACTGTTTCTCCCCCACGAACATGCTTCCTGCTCTTCCCCGCTCACTTCCCCCCTACGGGTTTCCATCAGCAGATCCCTAAAGAGAGAGGAGTTTATTTAATTCCCTACTGATGTCAGATCCTGTTGGTGCCAGAATGATTGATGGGCAAGCACCATGACTGACGGGAAGATGCGCTTTCAATTAGCGCTGTGTGGGCCCCTTCCCTCTCCTGCTCTCTCTCCACAAAGTCCCTCTGGGGCAGTGCCCTTACTGCAGGGTTTCCCTTTGTACCAGAATTCTGTATTCCCTACCCTCTCTTATATCAGCAGCACCACTTTACAAAATCATGGCTTATCTTAAACCAGGTAAAGCTGAACATGGAATTGTCTTGGACATTAAACAACCCCCAAACCCATCAATCCCAGGACACCAGAGAAGACATTTCTCCCAAAAGCCACCAGGGTTCATAGCATTTTATTCAAAACCTCTCTGAAACCCAAGGTCTGTGAAACATGGCAGATGACAGCTCCAGAGAGTCATGAAGCCAGGAGAAAAAGCATAATCTTTACGTGGTTTTGACTCCTATTTTGCAACAACCACTCTAAGAATGAACTACATGCAAAAACTGGGATTACTCCTGTGAAACACTATCAAATGCAAGGGAGATAAGAATTCATCCTATTCGCTTTCTTGTTTCTGTAGAACTTGTAATATCTTAGCTCTTGCTCTCATTCTTGGTTAACAAATCCAACCCCTGGCACAGCCTTTTGTGCAAATATGATGGCATAAGAACATCAAAAGAGCATTTTCTTTTCACTTGTTCAAGGGTAATTTATTTGTGTTTCTCTGCAGGTTGCACTAGAAATAATACAGTTTCCTGGAAATATTTTCCTGCACCAAGATTTTCCATGAAGAACAAATAGTACAATCTAAACATTGACTGCAGCTCAGAAGACTGAAACCATTTTCCTGTGTCAGAGTTTTAGCAATAGCCAGATGTTGATGAACAGCAGGTGCCAACAGAAAACATCAGCTCTGAACTCACATGCTCTTCACCAGCCAAGTCAAAAGCAAGCAGCAAGGTTATTATTTCACTTCCCACAGTAAAGGTGATCTAGTCAGTAACAATGGTGTGGAGATGAGAGAAATCAGAGCACTAATGAAGAACTACACTATTCTTGGACAATTGACTCCAGAAAAAAAAAATCACTGGGCTTTTGAAGATGAAGATGAAGAGATATGTAGAGAGACTTTGCTGGTGATGTACTGGAGATATAACATCTAAGACCTCCTCTATTGATCAAGTAAAGCTGTTCCAAGGAACTTATATAACGCTAAATCATGGCCAGATAAACTTATTCTAACCTAAATCCCCTGTAATTGGTTCTCTGTGCCCTATCCCTGCATCTGCAAACGGGGTTTGATCATTTCCAGCAGATATACACAGACCACATTACAAAGCTCACTAGTCCCAACCCACTGGCTCTATATATTTCCAGAAGCACTCCTGTCTTCTGGAGTTTACAAAGCAATCGTGAATTCAATTCTGGAAACACACATCTAGAGCTTGCCTAGAATTTATGCGTAATCAACAAATTTGAGACAAACACTTCTGTACTGACTGGTAGAAAGATTCCTTACTTACACAAACTAAACAGCGTGCCAGTATCAATAGCAATTAAATACATTACAAAATCATCTGTCATTTCCAGCAATGAACCAAATCTTCCTTGTTTTAGACAGGCAACATAACTCAAAGTCAGTAACATTATGCTTGTACTGTTTGAGGAAAAACACTCCAGAAGACTGGAAAGAAATAGCTTCTACTAGAGATCCTTTCCCACATCTCCACATGGAAAAAGAAACCCTGAAGTATGTCTCTACTGCAGCCTTCCAGCTTCTGTTGCTTTTCTAGTTCAAGTTAAAAAAATTCCACAGTCCACAGAAATGCATGAAAAAGAAATCAAGCACCTGACATACTTGGTTTAAGATTTAAGTGACGTGTATAAGCAGATGTGTGAGACTTTCCTGTACGACTCATTGCTCATCCTTGGTCAACTACAATTAGGAAAGCAACAGGGGGAATTAAAATGGGACAGAAAACCATGAAGGAACAAAAGCTGAGACATCAGTCAGCCTAACCCCAACCTCAATTATAGCATGTGAACCTGGAATAAGTCTGCTAAAATTAGTGCTATTCTTCCAGACTTACATACATGAAACAGAGATTAGGAGGTAGTTCTGACAATAAATCAGAAGATATGCAGTATCATCACCAGTTTCACTGCAGCTGGTGTGCTGCAACACATGCTCCAGGTAGGGGTATGCTATAAACAGTTGAAGCCTGACAGTCAGAACTGGTTTGGACTCCAAAGGTTGAACTGCTTCTTATGGGTTGCACAGTGAGGGATGACAGGCTTGTCTACACACAGCCTGCTAAGCAGTCTGAAATGAACAGGGACTCTGGCTTCACTCTCCACTGTTCATCTGTTGGGAAAAGAATTTCCAGGGAAAAAAGAAAATATATTTCTTCTTTGCTTTCTATCAACTTCCCCTGCAATTACACATGGCTTAAATCTAGTGCAAAGGAGGGACCAGGGAACAGGGAAAAAGGGCTGTCTTTGGAGAAGCAACTTAACTGTGTGCAATGTGGAGCCAGATCCTACATTAAAAAGGCCATACTACAAGGCGTTCAGCAGACCGTAAGGGAAATAAGAATTTGAGATCTAATAAAAACAAGGAAAAAGGAATGTCTTTTCAGATACCCCATGCTTTCAAAACCAGGGCAAGAAGCCTACAATGAATGCCATTAGTGCCAGCCACTACAGCACATCTGGCTTCAAAGCTGCCCTTGTGACACTACATGTGTTTTTTCATCTGTGTCAGTAGGAAAGAGCAGGACACAGCTCTAGAAGAGCTGTGGCTTGGTCAGATTTGGGACAGAGTTAGAAAAAGCCAAGTGCAGGGTGGAAGGAGCAACCGAGTGGATGTTCCTGCTGGGGACTTTTCTATCCAAATGTCGGAGCAATCTGCCCCGGAGCAGGACGTCCTGTTTCCTCGCCCGCTGGCCGGTGGAAGCGGCAGAGCAAGCGCATCCCAAGGACAGTCTCCAGGTTACTGGTGCCCTCTGCCGACCAGCGGGAGGAGGAAGAGCCTGATGGGATAGAGAGGAGAGAAAGATCCCAGGCCTTCGCCAGTCTGCGGGGAAGGGCCTCAAACACAACGCACAGACCGTACTTTGGCGTAAGAAGCTGCTCCCCTCTCTCCAGTCCGAGTGGGTACCCCACGCAGCAACACGTCTGCCAAGGAATGACATGGTCACTGTAAAATCATGAGATGATCGAGCTTCATTCTGAACCTCAGCCCTCCAACCAGCGAAGGTATTTTAAAAGATCACCAGCATCTGCAGGTTTGTTTTCAAACAGTGAACAGCCCTCTCAGCACACACTGAAGTGTAGTGTAGGATCAGCCCCTGCAGTCCTGCACCACAATGGGGCAGGGGAAGTGCAGTGTGGCCCAGGAGCACTTTGTTTGTTCTGAGTGAAAGAGGGGATTATCTGAGTGGGACTAGACAAGTGCCCTGAAGATTCAAGGATGTCCAGAGACAGCGGAAAACAAGCTGTACTGCAGCCACTCTGATGGCAAAAGATAAAGGGGCTGATGGCTTAAAGAAAAGGGCTCATTGCACAGGAGAAATGGAGGGTAAATTGGTCTTTTAATTTCCTGCTCATGTCAGCTGGTGATGAATTAGGAAGAGAAGAAGAACCCTGACAAAGAGCTCCCATAGGCCAATCAGCAGGCTGAGAATTTGGGAGGTTCAGGTCTGCAGGGACCCCATGGCTGCCTTGTCACACCTGCCCAGCTGTCTGTGGGCTTGGGGTTTGACTGCAGGGTGGGTGAAGAGGCCGGAGCTGCCTGGGGACTGCTGCTGTGACTGGCAGAACAGCTTCCCTCCCAAGGCTGATGAAGAGGAGCTCTTTGCTAAAGTGTACCAGCTTCTTGTGGCAGAGCCAGCCAAGTAAGAGGAGTTACTGAAACTTTGCCCCTGGCCTATCAGGGTGTTTTACAGGACAGAACATTGCTCTCTTAGCACAGCTTCAGGAGGGGCAGCACGTGGGTTTTGTGCCCCACCAGCTCCGAAGAACAAGCAGTTGCTGGCAGCCCTTCAGCTCCAGCCTGTCCCTGTACCCAACAGCTCAGGAGCAGCAGGAGCAGGCTCGGAGCACCTGCACTAGAGGGTTGTGCAAAACCCCAAAGCCACATTACTGTTTGCCACACAGAGAAGGGTGAATCAGCCCTTCCAGACTGATCTGCCAGCCGCCAGCTTACGACAGATTCAGCCCTTGGCCACCCACAGCAATTTTATATCCACTTTGTTTGTTAGGATGTCACTAGGCTGAAGGAGCCTTTTCCCTGATCTGTACTGAAGCCAGCCAAACTCAGTAAGAGTCCTACTTCTTCACTTGCCTCAGTGCATGTAGGTGTGCATCATTCACTGCATCCCACACTTCAGGTGCCAAAGAAGAGCACTGGCCTTGGCATCTGCTCTGCAGGCCCAGGAGGGATGCACTGAAAGACACCTGCTTTCAGGCTGTGGGAACAACCCTCTCAGGTCTCCATTAGAGAAGGTGATGACAGTTGCACTTATACAGGTGACTAGGTTTCACCCATAAGAGACAGGCAGAAGGATGCTTTAACAAAGGGCACACCAAAGAAATGCACCTTCTCTTGGCTAACCCCTGCCCTCCTGGTCCTTGCCACCCACAGTGAGCTAAGGGTGTTCCTTGAGGTAGAGCAACCAGTTCAGGTGGCAAAAGCTTGGCTCAGAGCAAGAGCCAGAACTCCCAATAAACTGTTCTTCATAAAAGCACTTTCCCACCTCTTTTCCTTTTGGTGGCACTGCAGCACCTCCCCTTCCCAGGTGCCCTCTCCTGGACTGGACCTCAATTAACTCACAGCCTCAGGCTATAAATCAAGTCAATAAAAGAGGCTGTAAAATAAACATGAACAGATCTTCCCCTTTCCATTCAAACGTAGTGAAGTGGCAAAGCCTCTTTCCAAGCAGAGCTTAGACACCCTGTACTTCACTGGCTTCACAAGAGGGACTCCAATGTGCTCACACATTAATAGAGGTGACCTGGTCACTAGGATGCAGGCAGTGCTAGGAAGTGCCCCATGGCTTAGAGGTCAGCCTCAGGTCGCTTATTCAGAATTTCCATGGGGTGGACAGTTCTAAATTACAGCTCACAAGAGTTGGAAAATATTTTAGAGAGGGAGGTTAACTAAGCAGTGTTGTTGGGTTTTATTGAAAGGCCTGGCCTACCAGAACATAAAAGCATACATTTCATCCAGCAGACCTACCTGACACCTCAAATAAGGAAGAAAAGTAGATCTTCAGCACTGGAGCCAAAATCTGCTCCAAGGGATGCCCAGGAGGTCAGTAAAGTTGGCTGCATGACACTGTAAACACAAAGGACTCAGTTCTGCTGTCAAAGCAGCAGCCATGAAAACTGTGACCTTTTCTAATAATTTGCAAAAGAAGAGAACAGAGGATATATAAGCTATTGTTGTTTGTAGTGCTCCAGTGTCTAAAGCTTCCAGCTGAAAACAGGGCCACAACATGCCAGGTACTGTAAGCCAAAGTGAGAGAAGACCCTGCTTTGAAGTAGTGGAATCCCTGTAGGCATGAGGGGGTAAGAAGATAAAGCAAGAACAGAGCTTTGGCCTGGTTCTCCTGATCGACCCAAGGCCCTGTAAACCCTCCCTGGGCAATACAGCAGGATAACCCCTTCAAAGGCTGTTGGGAACAGTCTTTTAAAGTAAGATGACCCAATTTAGGGAAAGCTCTGCCTTTCAACCAACTCTCCACGCTGTCCAGCAGCACAGCAACCTCACTCATCTGGTCTACAGAAAAGAAACTAGCTTTATTACTCCAAATCACTGCCAGGTCCCTCCATGCTCCAGAGCCTGCATCAAACATTTTTATAGCCTTAAAAGCCATATGGAACCTTGAAATACATTATCCACCTTCCTGGGTCAAAACCAGCAAAGTAACAGTAACTCCCCAAATCTTTGCACTACCACACCCTTTGGAAATCATCCATCTCCCTTGTAGCTCATAATCCAGCCCCAGGGAGTGTCTAACTCACAAGGAGACTGTTTGCTTGGAGCTAAATCCTCTGCATGTTATCGTTAGAAAATGGATGAGGCAACTATAGCCTGTTTTCATTAGCAGAGGGTCCAAAGCCTGTTCAGAACTGAGCTGCTCCTTGCATTAGGGAGTGAGTGACCATACATGCACACACCCACAGTGGAAGGAGAAGGGTTAAAATCCTTAGGTCTGTCCTTTTGTGGCCACTCTTTCTGTTACTGTTGGTTTGAAAAGAAGTGCTCATTCAGAGCAGCAGGTGAGACATCTTTAGAGTCAGGAGATGGATCAGAAGATACAGGAAAAAAAGAGTTCAAGACAGGAAGAAAAAGCTGAAGGGGACTGAAATCTTCATTCAAGTCTTTGTCCCTCCTCTATAAATGGGGAACTATGACAGTGCTCGTGTAGTTTGTCCAGTTAATTATAGAACAATACAAGGACCTGGGCTGTGATGGATTGGTGATTTACAAGATAGGAGTGTGAGAGCAGAGAATGGCAATTACACGAGTGCTTCCACACTGCCTATATGGCAGTGTTTGACTAAGGAACAGAATCCCTGGTATCTCCCTTCCCCTGATGATAAGAGCCAAATGCCTCACAGGCCCAGGTAAACAACAGAGTTTGGCTTCACTCAATCTGGAGGGATGCCCGTTATCCTTCCCCCCACCAGCTCCTGAAGAGGCACCTAGGGAGAAGGTGCAGCACTGGCAACTGCTCACCTTCCCTGCAGGGAGTGGATGCCCAGGACCAAGATAAGAATCACTGAGGTAAGGCCACAGGCAGGGGACAATGTCGGGCTTGGGCCACAAAGCCATCCATCACCTGGGAAACAAAGCTATTGTCAGCAGGGATGGCTGCATCCTCCAGGCATGTCAGTTGTCGAGTGAGCTGGATGACAGGCACGTCAAGGGCTGAGGAGGCCTCCAGGGAGATGCCAGGAGAAGAAAGACCATACAGTGATTGTCACTACTCCACACCAGTGCCAGGAATGGCTACACTGCTTCACAGATTCCTTCCAGGTGAAGAAAGCATAAATCTCTTGGTATCAGGTTTGATTTTTCTTAACTGAAGTATTTCTACAGTATCTGAGGATGCAGCACCTTTCCCTGGCAAAAGAGAGTATTGTAGTTGCACAAATTAAGGCCCTTCATATTTTCTGACCAAAAAATCCAGGCTCAAAATATCCAGGGATTTTCTTCAGCTCTTTTCTGAATGGTGTGAACCTTTCCCTATAGTCTCTAAGTACCCATACAAGAATCCCCACCTGCCTACACCTCTGATACAAGTTTGGTCCAGTTACCCCATGATAAAATAGAGGAACATTGGAGAGCACTGATGGCTCCACAGAGGAGTTGCAAGGGAAGGGAGCTGTAAGGTGGTATACATATCTCCTTCACTTCATGCATATCCCACACCATTACTGAGGGCTTGCCTGAGGAACATTTTATCTGATGAGGCCCTTCAATGATTACTCTTATTTCAGACTAACAAAGTAGCTCAGTTTGACTTCCTGACCAACTCATGCCTAATTGCCCCATGTAGATAAGCCCTTGCACAAGTAGCTTGGTGTATCAATGATCCACCTTGAGGGAATAAGCAAATTTCCAACAGGTCTGGCTTCCACATGAAAGTGATACAAGAAGAGTCTTTCTGAGTTCAATACCAGCCAGAAGACAAGAATGAAACACGTTTCTGATCATTTCAGAAGCTCCAAAAGAAGTCTGGTTCAGAGAATGGGCAGGAGATTGAAGGGGAAGAGGGGAAACACATGTCCTGTTTGAATTGTAAGGTTTCATTTTTTAGTAAGCCATCTTAGCCACTCTTAACACATTCATGTGAAGTGTCAACCCAGGGCAACATGCAGAGTAGTTCATGATGCACATATTAGAAGTTAAGACATCTCAGAGCTTGGAAACTGCTGAATTCAGCAATGTGGTCTGAGCTCATTGTAAAGAAAGATTAAAATGGAGATGAGTGTCTCAACTTGGACTCACAAGTACCAGGGCTTAGAGCAGGGTACATCTCGAATTATAGGCTGGTCTCCCTCCTTTCCTTCTCCTTGTTGCAGCTCCTGGGACTTGCCTTCTCTATGTCATGTTTGGTGACTTTTTGCTTATTTTTCTGCCGTCGGGAGAGATGCCACAAACCTGAAGCTGGGCCCTTCCACCCATTAATCAAAAGCTACAAGTGCTCTGCAGGGAGACAAAACCTCTGTGTGTTTTCTCTGATATTTCTGGAGCAAGGCATGGAGGGCGGGGGGGCTGGGCCAAGGACCCCTAGTTAGATTAACATTTTATTCAGAGACCTATTAATCAAAGTCAGAAGTGGCGTGAAGCAGCACCAAGGGAGAAAAATAGCTGGACAATCAAGGCCCTTTCAAAAAAAAAAAACCCAACCAACCAACCACCCAACAAAAAAACCCTTTAGCTTGTCCTGATTTACTGCAACTCACTCACAGAACTAGGTGGGAAAGGGGGGATTTGCAGCCTCTATCCAAACAGGACTGGACCATGCAGGTAAATTCTGGCTTTTTTCACTTTAAGCAAACAACTCTCTGTATCCTGCCCTCAGCACCAGTCAAAAAGGTCCCTATCTTTCTTTCTCCAGAGCATAACATGCTTTCATGCAAGCTTATACTTTTTAATTATTATTTTTGGAAGACCACACAATTACACTCCTTTTTCTTACAGGGAAAGACAGGCACAGTTAACGGGAACAGGTCTGGCCAGCGTTCTGCAGGGCCTTTTGGGGAGGAGATAAATGACCTTAACAGCACAACATGGACAGGAGTCAGGCATGTATGTGTTGGGAGCCTGAACAACCCCGTGCTTGTTCCCTCTGGCACCAGCACTAACTCATCATGAGACGAAGCACAGGGACACAGGTGGTGTGAGCCTGAAAACACAGAGATGCACTGGGCACAGTGCAAAAGGGGTACTTTGTTTTAAGATAGAGATCAGCCAGGGAAGAATTCAACCCTCAATTCTACACTTTGCCTGAAGAACACAGCTACTGAAGCTCTGCATGTCTCAGTGAGAGTCCATCCTTGACTTCTGTCTCCTCAGGCTGTTTGAGGACTTCAAGGACCTCTGAAACCTCAAGGCACAGAAAGGAATTGGGCCCCATGACCCCAAAGGGTGATGGCATTAAGAACATTATTCTGTAGGGGCTCAGCCAGTAGAACCACATAAATTAAACAGTCCTCAGAGGAAAACTTTGTGCTTTCCTCTGAAAGTGGGGCAAGCCTCCTAGAAGACAGAGGGCAAGGGCTAAGCTGGACAGCAACATTATCACCAGTCATGTCAAGCAGTTTGTGGGAAACTACAGCAGCTGCCTTACACAAAGACAACTTTACCACAAGGAAGAGGAGATGGGGAAAACTGTATGCATGCATTCTCTGCCCAGGGAAAACCAAGGCACCTCCAGCAGCTTTGGGTTGGCTTTCCCCCATGGCAAGTTCCTGGCAGCTGATGACAGCAAGGAAACTTAGGGAACTTTATCCTTTCTCTCTTCCTCAAGCTTCTGCCCCCTCCAATCCCAAAACTCAAGTATATGGAGGAAGAAACAGATTTTTCCTGTGCAGATACACGAGACGCCAGGCAAAGAGAGGCTTGTGGAATGTACAGTCCAATGGATCTGGTTTCCCAGAAAGACTGGCCTGGTCTTAGCAGAGGGTTAATTAACTCTGGCAGCTCAGAGCTGGAAAACGTCCACTTCATGCACTGGAGTGCCTGGCCACGGGTGAAAAGAGGGCCAGGCAAACCACAGGGGCAAAGGTCCATCTGCAGACACGTATAAAATGCTTGGCTGGGCTTGTGCCTGGGTCCTGCGGGAGGAACACAAGAAAGATTTAGCCAATTGCTGTAGCCAGTGCAGGGTCTTGTGGGTGCAAGGGGAGAACAACAAAACCACAAAAGAGCTAGAAAAACACAGCCATGCCAGGCGTAGGTGGAGACACACTATCATATGAGGCAGGCGTGCACTCTGCCCTCCTTTCTCGGGTAGCACAAGTGTCTTTGTACCTCAGCCTCCGGAAAAAATGGCTGAGGGCTTGATGGGGCTTAGAGACACATTCCTCAGTGGGTGTTGGGGTTCACAAGTAGGGAAGCCAAGTGCATCACTGCGGCATAACAAAGAAATGAAGTAACTCCAAGGCCATGCAGACCTGATGAAAGCAGGATTTGGCTTCCCTTGCATACTGAAAGAGGACACTGTCCCATATCTCTGTGCACGCTTGAGTGAAGTGTGTTCAAGACAGGAGACCTCTGTTCCCATTGCTAGTTTTGCACATTGCCAGACTGCAGGATACATTTCATGGTCAACAAGAGCAAAGTCAGAGAGATCTTTTCCTAGTGTAGCAGCTCCCAGCTGCAGCACCACACATGATAAAATGCCCTTATTCCCCATTATTCCTCTAGCACCTAGAATCTCAGTACTTTGAGAAGACTCCTGGCAGCATTTTACAAGACTTCTGTGAGGTGGCAGCAGCCACCCATGTACTTCCTATGTAGGCCCAGGGTCTGGAGACAGACACTGCTTCCCAGACCCTGATGTCAACCTGTAACAGCAACTCTTCCATCCTCTGACTTACTGAAACCTAGAGGGAGCTTGGCAATTAGCTTAACCATGAAGAACAGGAGAGCATGGTGCCTCTTCTCCAGTGTGCCAGTTAGTGAGAAGGAAGCAAGGAAGAGCAACGTGCAAAAAATACACCTTGGGCTGCACATCCTTCCCTCTCACTTCCAAGGAAGGTGGTGCAAAATGCAGGGGTGTTCAGTCCCAGCTTTGCTGCTGGTGTGCTCTGGGAGAGCAGGCTCTCTTCCCCTGCTTCAGTTTCTCCATCTTTGCAATAGGTGTAACAACTGGTATCCAGCTTGGCAAAGCCCTCCAAGATCCATTGATGAGAAGGATCTATGAGACAGATGGTATTATTTTACTAATTATATTTCTCACACTTCCTAAAACAGCAGGTTCATCACAAGGTAGGGAAAAGGAGGGACAGTGCCTGGAGCTATTTTAAAGTGTCCCGCCATCCAAAAGATAAGAGACCAAATTCTTTATGCTGTGTTAGGATAGAACAAGGAGCAAGCTGGGAGCTTCCTATCTGCCCAGGAAAGCCGCTGTGTAGCAAAAGGAGGGTGAGAAATTAACACAGAATTTCTGTGATTCCTTGTCTTGCTACTCAAGATGAGTATCACAGCCATAAATATTTGAGGGAAATACTAAACCTAAACAAAGGAAAGTCAGGTTCAAATGGAATTGTTTGCAAAGAATAGGGAAGAAAAAGAGAAGGAAGACAGGCCAGGAGGTATTGGACAAGCCAAGGAAAACATTTTGAGAACACCATGCCACTTAGTACAGTCAAATGTATTTCAAAAGTAAAGAAATAGTTTTTCAGAAGTTACTGCATAGCCCAGCTGTAGGCAGGAGGTATTCTGTTGCCCCTGCTTTGAACCAGACATATCCTCTCCTTCTGCCCAGCATTTTTCACTCACAAATTTCAAAGCACTTGCAGATGTTCAAACTTAGCATACTTCCAAGATTAACTTTCTAGATTAAGTTTCTTGATAACTCTACTCAATAAAATAGACTTCAGCTTTTTCCTTCTGCTCACAAAGGTCCTGCAAATGCTGCTTTGCTATTAAGTATTCATGGCAGCCCCCAAGTTCTACTGCTTTCCTCTCCATTGCAAGTGCAGCAGCTCAAATATGTTTTATGTACAGCCTGGCATAAACTGATTTGGCTACAGTGACTCCAACAGAAGAGCCCTCCTCTCCTGTGCTCTGAAATAGGGCTGGATTAGCCAGAAAGGTAGGAGAGCAGGGCAAGAGGAGAGAAAGTGAGCACCAACACAGGCAAAGGAATCCTGGCATTCCTCTCTGAGCCTGTAATCAGACCCTCCCTCCTCTGTTATTATTTGCCACTCATTCTCGATCTGTAGGAATTGCTGAGGACACAACTAGGCCAGCTCAGTAGGCACTGATTCAGCGTTTGTAAATACTCAGTAATAAGCCCAGATCAAGCTTTTGTTGCTGGGAAACTTCCCATCAGGTCTATTCCTTTATTCTACTCACTCCTGGTCTTTTCCTGGTTGTGTGCACAGATTTCATCCTGAGGGCTGTTTGCTGTCAGCTCTGCAGTGAGGTTCTTCCTTAGCTGAGCAAGGAAAGCTTTTCCAGGCAGCTCACAGCAGCCAACAAACAGCAAGAAGGGAATGCTTCCATACACCTGCCAGGGACCTCTTCATCTTTGTAGAGCTCAGGTCAGACCTTCCTGGCTTGGGAAAGCCAAGCGGAAACTGCCAGGTGCAGAGCAGCCCATTTCATCCCATATGAGGATCATGGGGGAATCCACTTGTGGCCCAAGCCTTCTGGGGAATTGCTCTTGAGAACACAGTGCCCCATGGCACAAGCCACCTCCCCTCAGCAGCAGGCCATGAGGTCACTGGAAGTTGCACTACCAAAGACCATTTACCCCAGACAAAGCCTCCTGGCTGTGCAAGATACAAAGCTGGTGGAAACCATTCTGTGAACTATTTTTTAATATGAAACCCTCAGCTTGGCACAACCAAGGAACAGTTGGTATATGCATCTATTTTTAAGACACAGATTAAAAAATATATTAATCAGTGGACTTGTTTAGCTGTCTGTTTTCCAGTTAAATTCTGACGCTCCAATTTTTGGATTAGAGTTATTTTTCACTTAGAAAGTCAAGTGTGTTGCTAGTAGGCAGGCGACTGAGCATGAAGATGAATGCAGCAGTTGTATGCTCTGGGTTTCAGCTGAATTGCTTCCAAGATAGATTTTTTTTCCTCTAAGATGGGAAACATCTGAGATAATTTCCCATCCCACATGGATTTCACAATTTCCCATCCCTGGGAACATAGAGTACCTAGTACGTGGGGCCTTACAGACATCTACAGATAAAGGCAAGGTAGGAATGCTGGAAACTCACAGACAAATGGGGATTGAAATTACATGCTAATTTTTCCACAGCTAATTAATCACTGGAACAAGTTTAGGGAATACAGTGCCCAACCTTCATCTCAATTTTCTTTCATTTTGACAGGATTCAGATGCTTTCTGTGGTTTTAGAAATACTTGCTTTACTGTACTTAACTAATGTTACATTACCAAGACATGCATAATCCAGTGCTCTTGCCCCAGAGCTGGGCCTCCCTGCATTGCATCTTCTTAAAGAGATTCCTCTTGGCAGTTTGTGTGCACAGCCCAGCACACGCTCCAAAGGCTGAACCCTGGCTTTACTGAAGTAATGGCACAATGGAGCAGGGCTAGCACATCACTCCACTGCCTTCAGGTTTCACATGCTTTCAGCAGATGCATCTCCAAATTATTTTTTTTCCTGCACATCTGGAACACAAAGTAGGGCACTGGATTATTGCAACACAGAGCAATTTACTCACAGCTGACTTCTTCCAGAGCATGAACACCACCACAGAGTTCTGCACTCACTGAGGAGCTTCTTTCAGATATACACACAGGAAAACACATCTCATGATCTATTTTCAAATTACAGAGAATACAATGCCCTCTCTCCATCTCTACCTGATGTAAGCATATCTCTTTATTCCTCTCAACACAGAAACAGAAACCAATACACTATTTTTACTTTTTTGCTCAAATACAGCAATAGACAGAATACAAAACACTACCTGATGTGCTGTAGCAAACTGCATGGGAATTTGCACACTGAAATTCACACACAGCACTTGGAGAGAGTTTCCCTTCATTTAGACAGCACAAAAATGACAATGCTGATTCTTGTGCTCTTTGAAGTGTCAGAAAAAAAGGAAAAGAAGCAAAGGGATCATTAAAATGCCGTTCTTGATGGATAGTGGCAAGAGGGGATGACAGGAGAGGAAGTAATCAAGCACACCAAGGTCTTGCTTTCAAAGCCTCCTGCACTGGATGATCAAATCAATAAGTTTGGTGGGCTTGCTGCAGCTCGGCCACGAGAGAGCCAAACATGAGAAAGCAGCAAGCTGTATTTTATGTACAACTTGGGAAGTGCCGACAGCAGTGGGAAGGGTGTGGAAGAGCAGGTACAGACAGAATAGGCAGCAGCTCACAGCAGAGCTGAGGACGAGGCAAGAAGGACAAGAGCAGTTTGGCTGGAAGTGAGCAGCCAGCCCAGGCAAGAGGCTTTGGGCTGGACCTAGAGAGAAGTGTCTTAAAGCAGAAAAACACATACAACTGCACAGGGAACTTGCCCTCCACTTTGTAGGCATTAATGGGTACAAATTCCCTGCAGCATATGGGCATTTAGGGAAACTAAATATAAAGCCCAAGTCCCACTGACTGTCATTTTGCCTCAGTCCCCACAGAACAAAGATTTCAATGGTTTTACTTCCCTTCTCTCTCCCTACAGGAATCAAGGCAGCTGACCCAATATGAAGATTCACCTGTGAGAGGTACAAAACAGCCTGGGGAAAAGCCTTCATTTCACCAGCAGGTTCATTCAGAGAGATCACGACACAGCACATAAGGGAGCCATTGTTTCTGGAATAAAATCTCCATCTGAGCTCTCTTCTTTGGCCACGATCAATGGGAGGGAATTAAAGTCTCATCCTGGGAAAAAAAGCAGCTTGCTAACACTGTGTTGAAAGATCAGGTAATGGAGATGCAGAGCAAGTGTGGGCACTCACATAATCCTTTGGTGAGCTTGAGAATGCTGGAGGTAAAAGCTCCCCAAACACAGGCACATCCCTTATCGTACCCTATGAGAGACAACCAAGCCAAGGGCTAGGAGTCCTAACAGGAGTTGTTGGTATTTCGCAGTCCTTTGATCCAGATTTCAGCTCCCCAGAGCTGCTCCCAGTGCAGGGGCATGCGAATTCAATGGGTGCTTACACAGCTGCCTGTTCAGCCTCTGCATTTTCTGTCCCACAGATGTGCAGAGGAAACCCCAACAATTCTGAGCCCTCTGTCCTACATAGCCCTGGGGTATTCTGAGAGCACTTACCTCCCACCCATCCTCCAGGCACCTTCCCATCTCCAACAGGCACGTCAGTGAAAACCCACTGCTCTCACCACTCAGTGACGATGGTAAGGGCTTTTTCTACCACATGCCAAAGGATGGATTTCCACCCTGCAAAGCTCATCATACTAAACACCCACAGAGAACCAACCCTACTTCCAGCATGGCCACAACATCATAATGACCACCTCCTCCCCCTCTTTGGTTCAGTCTGATGCTTTGAAACAACAAGAAAAGGAGCTTTTTACCTAGTAGTTACTGGTTCAAGAAGCAATGTCTGCTGCTTGAGCAACTAGGTCTGGAGCATCCCTGTCAGCCTCTGGCTGACACCACACTTGCCTTCACCCTCTCCCAGGCCCAAATCTCATGTGTATTTACTAGGCAAAGCAAACAGGAGTTTAAAAGTGATTTGCTGCCCTCTCCTGAGCGAGCCCCAGTGACTGTCAGTACTGCAGTGGCTCTGCAGACAGACCTTCCTTCAGCAAGCACAGCTGCTCCTGTGCAAAAGGAATGGCGCTGGTGTGGAACCAAACAGCTGTGACAGGGCAGGTTAGAAGTGATCATCAGTGACAGACCAGGACAGCAGATCAGCTACACAGCCTGAACCGTTTGGTATCCACAGAGGGCATTCCTGGCATTATGGTTTTGTAACTCTCAGGTTAATCTTCCTCTCTGGAAATACAAAGAAATACCTTCCAGCATATTCTGTTCTCAATAGTCACAAACATTTCAGAGCAGAAGCAGACCATGAGATATATAAAGAAATAGAAAAAAAATTACTTGAAAATTTAATTTTTAGGGTAGTTTGAGGATTTTTTTTGGACTAAATCCACTTAAATCCTTTATGTCCTCCAGTAGAGCTCTATCCTGTCCTTCCAGGGAGCATGTAACTTTATCTAGACATACAGTATGTACGCATACACTATCTTCAGAACAAAACTTAACACTACAACCTACCTGCTGCTTTCAATGCACTTCTCCAAGATGACTAATCTCTTGCAGAAACCTGTTAAATTAAATTGTGCTCTCCATTAAAGCCCTCCAAAATAAGGCCTATGGACCTAGAGGGAGTCTTTGTTTTCATATGCAAGTATACACATAAAACCCGTAAAACTCACTTCTAAACAATTCTAAAGTATTTGCTTTCCTGTGTACCCTAGGACAGACAAAATGTCCCATGATGTGGATTCAACACTGTTTTCTTGGCACTCTCTCTGGGATGCCCTTCATGTTTCAATCCTGAAGGGAAATGAGGGGTTTAGAGAAGGCCAGGCAGCCTCATATTTGTGACCAAGAAAAATGTCTCTTATGATTTGTAAACAATGCAACAAATCCCAGATCAGGCTGCCACCAAGGCATCCACTGAAAGTTCTCACTTGGGCACACGCACAGCACACAGCTCTGGCTGCATGAGAGGGATGTGCTACACTCCACCAGAGCTTCCCTCCGTGCTATCTCCAAGCACTGCCTAATCTCCAAGAGCTGCATGGAACTGGCCTGTCCCAGTGACCAAGCCCTGCAGTGGGTGATAACGTGTTGTGGCCTGTGTGTACAGATGTGATATTTTCATCGCAGGCCTGAGGGTGCAGAACCCATTAAAGTGTAAATAAAAGAAAAAGAGTAGGTTTCCAAGGGTCACATGGACCCAGGCAATCTGTAAACAAGGGTCTGCAGCAATCTTGAAGCAAAACAGAACCACTATCACCATATGGTACAGGGACTGTGGGATTTTGGGTTAAAATTCTCTAGACTCCAAAATCAGCTTGCTTTGCTTTCAAGCCTTCTTTTTCTCTGCAAAACATGTAGAAGTCACCATAAAGATAACTGAGAAACAAGGCATTTGGAAGAAGAAAAAAGCAGCGTGCCTTCCCCAGTGTCATCTACCAACCATTTGGTCCTTCACTTAGGAAGTGCTTACCTGCTTTTTAGACACCTCAGGTTTGGAGCTCGGCATCATGGAGGCTGCAAACACCTTGGTCTGGTCTCCGAGGCTTCTTCAACCTGGTAACTTCCAGAGAAAGGAGCTGCTTGGAAGCATGTGAACCTTTGGCAAGGCAGTAGACTGTCCAGCAGGCCTGGCAGCCCAACTCTGCATGGCATGGATTTGGACTGGCCTTGATACTAGAAAATTATCTGTAAAGCAGCTTAATAGCTTGCGTTTATTGTGTTTGCCGTATTTCACTGCTACTTCCCTTTTAAAGCATCTGTGCATTCTTGCACAGTGTGTCCCCTCAGAACGAAAGCCAGTTCTCCTTTCAATGACATCCCAGCAGATCCTCCACTGGGCAGCAAAGCAGGAAAGCATCTGTGACATGCAGATTCCTGAGCCAGGAGAAAGCAAGATATGCAGGCTCTGGATTTATGGATTAGACATGCTGCCATGGCACACAAATCACTCTGCACTCAGTGCAATTCATTCTCACAGTGCCATGGCTGGTCACATTTTTCACAGGTACAAATAATGCCAAAAAGGCTTTTTAACTTCCACGTGCCAAGACTTAATGATGCAGAGTCAGGAGCCCTCCTGCCTGCTCAGGGAAGCAAAACCAGTCAGCAGTTGTTCTGTCTCTCTGGACACACTGAGCCATGAAGGTTTTCCACCACCCCATGGCAGTGTTAACAGACTAAGCAGTCACAGGGCTGGGACTGTGCCTGCTCCTAGTCCAGCCTCTCCCAGCAACTGAACCTGTTGTACTGCCCACATGCACCAGCAGCATCTTCTAACACAGGTAAATTCAGATAAAAATCCACAGGCAAACCCAGGGATTCATTCTGTCACACTAGTACACTCGGCAAAGTCTTGGGCAAGCAAAGGGTCTTTTACATCTCTTGCATGTATTAGTAAAGGAAAAGGACTTCAACAACAGGCATAAAATACTAAAATAACAGTATCATTGACCAGTAGGGATGAGAAGGAAGGCGTGACAGGGCAACAGTGGCTTGTGCTACTTCCTTACACAGCTACACAACTGTATCTTGATTCTGGAGAAAGGACAATAGGGAGGAACCAAAAGTCAGAAAATGGGCTTACTATTCCAGTGGAAAGTTAGTTCCTCAGGGGTAAATAATAATTTTAAAAGAACAACAGTACTTAAGAATCAGATTTGAGAGCATTGGGGGCCTCATGGAGCACCAATTTGGACCTCTCCACAGAGGAGGTTCCTCGGTGGACCTGTGTCCCTCCTTGGAGGTCATGGTCATAGTGATATTGCAGGGAATACTGGTGCAAGAGGTGGAGTCCCCAGATGAAAAAAATAAATCTGGGTTGGACCCCCATTTCCTTGGGTGCCTTGCTGCCACATCCAGTCAGGCCAATGCCACGGGGTTAGTGCTGGAAGGACACAGGGCACAGCAAGGAAATGGCAGAAGGAGACCCCCAAGGCAGAGCCCCATATTACTCCCCTCAGTCAGGCTGGCCCCGGCACACACAGCATGGGGAACGTCCTTCTCAGCCATCGACCTTACCCTCGCGCTGCCCGTGAGGGGACCCATAGGCCGCCATCTTCCCGCCTCAGCTCCATCGGCACCGCCGCCCCGAGCACTCGGGCTTTTCACTGCAATACCTGGTGTGTTTGGGGCTAGCACGGCCCCCTGGGCTGAGCTGAGCCGAGATGAAGCAGCCTGAGGCAGAGAAGCCCCAGGAATCTCTTCTTCCCCTCAGGNCAGGGGCCTGGGGCCGCGGGCAGCGGGCCGCTAGGAGGCGCTCGGCGGCCGCGGGGCAGCGCCCTCTGGCGGACCTCCGTCACTGCCCCGGGTCTGTCACTGCCCGCGCCTGTCCCGTGTCCCCGCCTGTCCTGCGTCTCACCAGTGTCCCCCTCGCTGTCCCGTGTCCCAACACTGTCCCCACCTGTCCCGTGTCCCACCAGTGTCCCCGCCTGTCCCGTGTCCCGCCACGGTCCTCGCCTGTTCGGTCACTGCCCTTACGCGCCCCGTGTCCCCTCACTGCTCCATTACTGCCCTCACTGTCCCATCACCTTGCCCCGCCCGTTTGGTCCCTGCCCCAGCCTGCCCCATCCCCTGCCACCAGCTGCCCCGTCACCACCACTGCCAGCAGCCCCTGGGCAGAGCCCTTCTCGTGGCCGAGCAGAGTGAGGAATGGACCCGCCATGACTCGGCTTTGGGGGCTGAAGAGCACAGGTCGCTCACCTGCTGGTCACCCCACAGCCTGCTGGCCCCACCAAACGCCCTCTCCATTCCAGCTGCATCACAAAACAAGCAGCGGCTTTAGAAGAAACTCCCTGTTTCTCCTGGCCCATAGTAGAAGCCAGCAGCTGCCAAAGTTTAACCCTACGGTGCACTCCAGTAATTTCTCCACCTGCCCTCAGGATTTTTTTGCTTGGCACAACGTCTGAGGATGAGGAACTCCAGCGAGCACAACAGCATGCAAGATACCTAGTGCAGAATAGAAAAATAAGCCATTTATGTCATCATGCATAATTTTATTTAAATTTCGCTTTATTTCAAAAATAATTAAGGGACACCATAAACAGCAGTAGGCACATCAGTGAGGTTTGTAGTATGAGCCTCTCAAGATCAGATCTCTCATGCCAGGTGCCATACAGGCACAGTCAAACAATTCCTGTCTTCAGGATGAATTTCTCATAAAGATTCAGGGCCCCAGTTTCACTCACTTAAGTCAGTATTAAAACTAAAGCAGACTAAAAGGAATGCAGAGAAGGTAAAATGAGTGAGCTTCTAGACATGCCTTCTCTCCCACAGAAGAACATTGGAAAAGATGCATCAAGCAAGAAGATATTTCCTTTCCCTTTTACTTGGGAAACCAAGGCAGGAGAAGACTAAATCCCTAGTCCAAAGCTTTTAATGCTGTCTGTGGTAGCAGAAGGAAACTGTATTTCTCCAATGTCCTAGCTTAGTACTCAAACACTTCACTGCCCACCTCTGTCCTCACCTGACCCAGCACAACCAGAAGCATCCTGGGAAATATGGCTGGAATACTGTAGGAGGGGAAGGATCGAGCACTGGAGCCCTTATGAACTTATGAGCTGTTTGAGTCAGTTCTGGTCACTGTAGTTTATGACTTCCTTACACTTCCTATGACTTCTACTGAACCACTTCCAGCTCAGAAAAGCAGTCAAGATCATGCTAAAGAATTTAAAGCTTTAAAAAAGCACAAGATTGATTTTTTAGGATCACAGCAAAAGTCTGATCAGTTCAAGTCCTACTTCAGACTCCAGTCAGGATTAGATGCTGCACTGAGTTGTCCCCTCTGGGTATCACAAACTACAGGACTTTGGCACAGCGTCCCCCAAAGGGAGGAGAGTCTTCTGTCTTGTGATGTTAATCGTTGTTGGAGGGGTTTATTGAAGAAGATACCCAAGGGTCTACCTGCTGGTCTAATTCTCGGGTGGTGCTCCGGGCTTCAGCGGTCATTCTTCTAAATTTCTGCAGGTAGACAATGATGAAGATAACCAAGATACCCTGGAGGAAAAGGAGGATGAAGAGAGAGAGCTGAGAGACGAGAGCCAGGCTGCAGTACCACTGCTGGCATGTGGAGATGATCTCATCTTCTGTCAGGTAGGCGATGATCCGGCCCTGCAGGTGCCCCGGGGAGCTGCACCTCACATCCCTGTACAGGCTGCGGTTCTGCTGCCACTGGAGCCAGGAACGCAAGTAGAGGATGTCACAGGTGCATTCCCAAGGGTTGCCCTGCAGGTAGACAACCTGGAGGCTCCTCAGGTCGTCAAAGAGCCCATTGGGAATAGAGGTGAGCCTGTTGGAACCAAGGTGGATGATTTCAGCTGAAGGATGGAAAGCAACGGGCAGGTTTTCTACAGTCAGGTTCTTCAATGAGCAGTCAGTGATGGTGGTGGTGCACTTGCATGGCACAGGGCATATGGGTGTCACGAGTGGGAGGAAGCCAAGGAGGGACAAGAGAATTCCACGGTTCATTTTCAGCTGCAAACACTTCTCTGGGGAGACTGGATGAGGTGGAGATCAGACACCATGCACTCTAGGACTGACACCACAGCCAAGGTCTTTCGTTGTTTTGTTCTGAGGATGAGTTTGTAAGTTGGATGAATTTGGTGTCCTCCACCGGAGACACAAGAGCTCTGAAAAGAACAGAGTTAAGAGAGCAAATTCTGGTCTCTTGCTATAGGAGAAGGAATTTTCATTCATTTTCAGGTCTTCCAACCCTGGATTTGAGGAGGGATATGAATACATGGCTACTGGAAGGCTTAGCTGCAGCCATTAAATACATTTTCACTAGTCCTCAGAAGTGTACAAGAGCTGCTTGTGTTTTCAGCATTACTGGAGGTACATTATCAGGATAGCCAAGAAAATTTCTGTAAAGGAATCAAAAACTAGAATATGAACTTTCTCATGCCTTATAGCTCTGGATTACCTCTGTAAGCGAAGCTTTGTACATGCAAACTGCAAGAGGAGATTCAGAAATAAATTTACTGTTACCATGAGTAAAACATAGCCTTTCCAGCTTGAAAAGAAGTGATAAACAGTTTTTTATGTTACAGTCACATGTTACTGCTGAACAGAAGCTGCTGTAACTTCTCCAGAACAACTACACATACCTGAAACATGGGAGCATTTTTCTGTGCTTGACAAATTGTAATTGTCAATCAATTAAATTTAAAGAAAAAGAGTAGAAGGTAGCATTGTTGACTTACCAGAGTAGTTCAATCCTTGCTTTCTTGCTGGCTTTACAACACAAGAGAAAGGTCTCAAGGCAGCCCAGCCAGTGCAAGAGTGTCCAGTGTGCAAGGCAGTGCATAGCTGCGTTCCCGGATAATCCCCTGGCAGCTGGCTGGCAAGATAAGGGCCAGGCTCATCCCAGGGACACCTCCCACATGAGGCCTTCCTACAAGTCTGCTGCATGTCATCGGAAGCTGAGGTTTCATTGAGCAAGTCTTCCAAGAAATGGGAGCTGACGCTGCTCACAAGAACAAGTTTGCTGGGAGAGATGCTGCCAGTACTGATACCTGTGATTCTGGGCCCACAGGCTCAGCCCAACAGAAATGTAACGAAGTCTCAATGGCACAGTAACTCAAAATGCACTTCAGACTGGAAGGTGATGTTGCTGGTTTGTACCATACTCCCTGAGCACTGTGACCTTTGGTTTCCCATCTCATCAGGAAAACCTGGCAGAGTGGTGACACCTAGCACTTTCTGGGTGCTGACCCTCAGGTTTCCCTTGAAGCAATGACACAAATCTACTACTTAGTAGTGAAAGATCTGCTGACAGACATGGTCTTCTAGTCCATCCATCTTTCCAGAGAAAGATTCTTCAGACACTTGCATCCTCTCATGATCGTTATAGGGCTAAAATATAACTCCTGGCATTTCACTGTCTACATCAAAATAAAACTAGCTGGATTCGCAGGAAGGCTAAGAGACTGGGAAAGGCAGTGCTCTGAGGAGCTGCTCTTCAGGCAGCCAAGTGAGCCCACAGCCCTTGACAAGTGCAGTTACTGAGAAAGACTGACCACATGCTTTACTTAGAAGCTGCATTACACAAATACTTCAACAGGAGTATTCAAGGATCAAAACTACATTCAGGCAGAATCACATCTTCTCATGGCCATGGCATCTTCACAGACATTTCTCTGCCATCAGCCTGACCAGGCATACACTACACTCCTTAGCCTAAGGCCACCAGAATCACGTTCTGAAACTGTTGCCCCATTGAACTCAACTCTGTTACATTGTACTGTGCACATCCCTCGAGAACAGAAAAGATGAAGGCCCTGAATGTGTTCATGTTAAGAGAATTGAGGGTGCAAAAAATGGCAGAATTTGGCCCTAACCAAGGGAAATTTTTTATGTTCTAAAGAAAACAAACGTTAAATTTCTACAAAATTGGAGCAGGTAATTCCAGTTGTTTCACTGTGGTGGCCAGGCAGAGTGGGAAAGAGATCTTAGGCTAACAAACTAACCCAGTTTTTCCTGTATGGCCTGCTTTCTACTTGGGAGCAGCTCAACTACTGCAGGATACATTTGTTCAGCAAACTCACCTCGTCTCATGCGTTCGGTGCTGTGTTTATTCACAGGCAGGTGCTCAGGCCAGGTGTGGTGTGGAGCTGATCTAGAGCCAGACCCATTGTGGCTCTGCATGCAGCACTGACTTGGCAATGCTCTCCTGGCTACTTTCAAACTGGATTTCCTGAGACTGGATCTTGTCCAGCTGACCACTGATGATTTAGACACCACTCCTAGGGGAAGCTTGAATATAGACGAACTTTCAAGATCGTCTTGCTAGCTTCTGAAATAAACAGGCCAGAAAATCCATTGCAGGAAGCCTGCCTGAAACATGCTCTGACTGAACTAGATGAAAGGAGAAACTGGGTCAGTTTTGCTGTCTCCTGCCCATAATATATCACCAGTGCTGCTCAAGGGGGCTGAAAATAAAACAGAAAGAGGTTGGACTTTTGAATGTATTTATTTCACTGATCAATTCAGGTAGTAAACATTAATAATAATAACAATAATCATTTAATAAAATGGATATGTTTAAAAGGTTTCATTTTCTTTGTTCACAATGACAAAATGTTCAAACAGAAATTTACAAAAAAATATAATTATAATAACCCAACAGATGGACAGGAAACATAGAGCCTAGGAATGGAGCAGGGGGTGAGGAAGGTGCATGGCAGGAGCAAGCCAGCATTAAAGCACAGCAGAGTTTGTGAGGAAGAGCAGGGAATGCCATGGCAGAGCATGAGGAGTGGGAGCCCCTCCTATGAGGGGAGGCATGCAAGGAGGCAGCAAGGACTGCACAGGCAGGACCAGCACAGCAGCGGCACACAAGGAGTTCATGCCATGGATCCATCCTGTCAGGCACAGGGGCCAAGATGTACCAACAGCCCCAGCTGCAGCCTGGGATAGCTCTGGAGTGGGACACCATCCCTGCAGCCACTCACTCAGCAGGGCAAAGGTTGGCAGAGGCATGGGAATGTCATGGCCAGGGGGTGCAGGGATCGCATGTGAGGCTGTAGAGGGTTACATGAGGGGAGGTGTTAAATTACCTTCCTATCCACACTTCTCACTGCCAAAGCCACATGGCTAAGCTCCCTGTGTTCAGGAGTCTCTTCTCCACTTACTTTGAGAATTGATGCCACAGTACAACACACTCCTTAAATAAACAGATTCCACCTTCCAGACCAGAATGTGAATCCCTGATGTCCCCCAAAAATCAGTCTCTAATCCCTTTCCAAGCAGTCCCTAAATTCTGGCACTCAGTGCAGGGAACATCTCACACAGAGACATGATTTCAGTGGTACCACCACCCCTCTGTAGAAGCCATCTCTGGTGCCTCACTCCTGTGTGTTTTTTTCTAAATGCAACTTAAACCATCTTTGCCAGCTGGTAGCCAAAGGCTTCAGCTCTCTGTAGAGGACAGGCTTGTGACCCTTGACTTGATGCAGGAGGCACATGCACTGAGCTGACAGAGACTTCCTCACGTGGAGGGATGGGCAGATCCACCTCAGCAACCCTGCCTGCCTGTGACCAGCATACCCTGTGCTTTCACCAGCACACAGCAGCTCTGGGCACAGCCCAGCATAAAAGGTGTCAGCTGCTCTATGTCCATGCTAAAGGGAAAAGGTCTCCTTTATCTTCTAGGAATGAATCTGTTTGAAAGAGAAAGATCTCCAGGTGGACAGGGCTCATTTGCAACAGAACATCCTCCTCACCAAGATTAGTGTAAGAAAAGATGGGGCAGGTACTTCAAGATGTTTCCTTCTATGCTAGTATGGACAAAGGGTAACTCAGCTGTCTATCTTTTTGGAAAACCTGGAGGAAGCTCCTGTTTCAGGCTACTCCACTGCTCAAGTAAGCACATCATGCTAAGAAAGGTTATACTTCTTCTCAGTTGCCTCAGTCCTTCATGTTACTGAAGTCAAGCTGAATCCTTCTGCTCTCCTAGGATGGCACTGCCACTTATGAGCCCAAAATACAAGCATGAAAAAAAAAAAACCCCAAACATTGTTGAACACTGCTTTTGCTCAGCTTGCACAATTCTGTCAAAGGCCTGCCATCCTTACTTTGTACTTCCTCGTGGTGCCAGGGTCTCTCCCCTGCACCTACAGCCCATACTCTGGCTAAGCAGAGGCTCTGTACAGTGAATAATTGGAACCAGCCAACCTACTCACCACCTGGACAAACCCTGACAAACTGGGACTCTAAAGCCCCAGGGAGGAATCAGACAAATGCAGTGCCTGGTAGCAGAATCTAAGGCCTGGCTATTCCTGGCCAACATGCTGCTTCCTGCCCAGGGAGATCTACTGGGGAGAGCCAGACATGGAGGAGCAGATACAAAAGGGGAAAGGGGACAGAGGAGTCAGGCAGGGAGCAGAAGGGCCCAGCCCGTGGCTGCACTCCCTGGAGTCAGAGGGAAGAGCCAAGTGTCTCTCCCTCCAGCAGCCCTGAGTCCTGTGAGCATGGCAGTGTTGCTGGCGAGCCCTGCCCTGTCAGGCACATCACACTCCAGGGCTCTGCTCTGGCTGGACTCAAGTTAAAAATACTGCAGGAAGCAAGAACAAACAGGAGCTGCTGCCCAAAGAGTGTTTTTATCTCTGCCCAGCAGGCCCAGCAGCCTTCCCAGCACTATGCAGGAAGAGCCAAGGAATAGGGAGGGGAAGAAGGGCTGAGTGCCTGGGGGAAAGGCAGGGGAGCAAGAGCCAAGCCTGCTGGGCTGTGCTCAGCCCCACTCAGTGACAGTCCTGCACCTGCCAGGCTGACCCAACATCTGCCCACATAGACTGCCTGCAGACCTCGGATACAAACCTACAAAAACTGCCCCTTCCCCCAGGAGAAGCTCAGAGCCAGTAATGTGCTCGTGGGACTGCAAAGCCTGGGGGTAGGGCACAGGTCTGCACTTGGGGTTGGATTTCAGCCCTAGGGTTTCTACCCCCTCCAAAGCAGTTTTGGCCAACTGTGCTCTGGGTGCCACAGTGCTTTTCAGGGCAGACACTCAAGACATGCTGCAACTGAGCAGAGTTAAACCATGAAACACCCTCACCCTCACTGCAGGGCCTTAGGGTTCCTCTACCAATGCCTCCAGCCTGCTGTGGGAGGAAACCATGGCAAGGAAAGTGCTCACTCCCATCACCTCCTTGCAGGCAACAGTCAACAACTCAACCTCTGCCAGAAAAATGTAACTGAGAACAGTTTTCTTCTAACCAGCCTCGAGGCACTCAGTCTCTTGCTGTTCAGTGCAAACATCCTGGAGTTTTCTTGATAGGAAGAACAAAACCAACCAACTAAACAAAAAACCCATAAAAACCTGGACAGGATACCAGGCAATCATCAGGACTCCTGAGCAGGTCAGTGCACAGAGGAACCCCCAGCCCCAGTTCTGTGGGCCAGCACTGTCCCCAGGCTGACCAAGCAGCACAGGTCAAAGTCACAGGAGGGTATGGCTGCCTTTACAATGCTTGTGCTGGCCCCAGACAAGGGCAACAGGGACAGGGGCACAGCACCTCATTGGGAGTAAACACTTACGTGCATTGACACAGATACTCTTTAAGTGTGTACACCAGAGAAACCAGGACTTTAAATACCAGAGCATTCCCAAACAAGAAATTAGCACATAGGAAAGGGGGAACTTTTTCTTTTCTTATTTTTTTAGGATGCCTTAGAGACATCCCAGGCTAGTTTCTTAAAAAAAAAAAAAAAAAAAA